>JAJOZX010002064.1:0-190000 GCA_023014485.1 Bathynomus jamesi | reverse complement strand
ATATATATATATTATATATATATATTAGGGTGGCCCTTAGTTATATATATATATAATATATATATATATATACACAAATTCAGAATGGTTCCCTGAGACAATTATATGTTAAACACAGACCGTACATGGTCTGTGTCCCGGTTGAGGTTTAAGTTTTGGTTTTTTTTTGGCTAAAAATACAATAGTTACCCCCTTTTTCTTTGATTTATTCCACCCGACGTGAATGCAACGAGTCTTTTACTTATATAGAGGTTCTGAATGTAGGGATCTAGGCTTGCTTTAAACCCTAGATCCATGTCCCAAAGCTGGATCCTGTCTGCTTTGCAGATATCTGGTGAGGGAAGCTATATTTATGGGATCTCTTTGCGAGAGACCCGTTGCCCACGTCGGGCTAAAATCATGAAAAAGAAAAACTATGGTATTTGTCATTTACCATTACTTATTCGGACTATAGTGGATTTAATTTTCCCAGAAGAGTTCCTTGTTCCATGCACGGTCTGTGTTTAACATATATATATATATATATATATGGATCTTTTCCATTTGGCGGCAGGCGGTTTTTTTTAACCAAATTTTCACCAGTAATACTTTTTTGTGTGCTAAATACGAATCTAACATTCTTTTTTGAGAGAAATGAAAGGAAAATATAAAAAAAAAGATTTTAAATACGAACTACTTTATACGGCGTACGAAAGGGAAATATTTATTTGAAATCAGCTATATCCTTTAATATTTTTCTAAATATATCTTCGTTTTCATTACGCTTCCGCCAAATAAATTCGCATCATTTGTATAATTTAGGTCTCGGGGGTACGGGGGCAGAGCCCCCGTAAAGATCACGCATCACAAATTGATCGGTATCGGGTTATATTTTTTATTTTTGAATTTCCGACGCTAAAATGTCGTTCAATCGATCAATTTGTGATGCGTGATCTTTACGGGGGCTCCGCCCCCGTACCCCCGAGACATAAATTATACAAATGATAATGTAATAACATATTCATGTTAGGTAAGGTTAGGTTAGGTTAATTAATACCAAAATACATTTTCCTAGTAATATTTGAGGTGTTTTGCTTAGATTTTGACCTCCATTTCCCTTGAAAATGGGCCAAACTTCAAAGTACTATAGCTTTGTTGGATCTCATTTCCGACGGAAATGGAGGTCATATTTGAACAAATCACATCAAATACTACTAGAAAAATGTATTTTGGTGTGTAAAATGACTGAGTTACTTAAAACACATAATTACCGAAAACATTTCACTGCATCTTCTTCTGATATAATATTCACAAAAATCCACTGTAAATTATAATTCACGTCCATGATTTACTCATATTTCCAGAAACAATAATGAATCGCGCGGAATGCTTAATCATATCGAGTTGCCATAATTATTCTACAGATTTTGGAATAATTAAATTTATATAAACAAATAATTAATATTCATAAAATAATTAATATAATATAAATTAATAAATTATTATATAATACAATACTATAATTATATTATTGCAAAAATATATAGAATTTCGCAGTGTAAATAGTTCGTGCGCGGTATAAAGTAGTTCGTATTTAAAATCTTTTTTTCGATATTTTCCTTTCATTTCTCTCAAAAAAGAGTGTTAGATTCGTATTTAGCACACAAAAAAGTATTACTGGTGAAAATTTGGTTAAAAAAAACCGCCTGCCGCCAAATGGAAAAGACCCATATATATATATATAATATATATATATATATATATATATATATATATATATATATATATATATACGTTACGCCCAAACATCGAAATAGCTCAGTGAGCGAAAAAACAGCCACAACACGTTGTGGATGCACCTAAATGACCACACACCGATGTTAGATATTTTTTCGCTTCATGGCCGTTCTCAAACAACCACAGCGCGTTGTGGACGATTCGGATATGACCACAACGCGTTGTGGACGATTTGAAACGACCACACACCATATAAAATGCTCTCTCTCTCTCTCTGTCTGTGTCACCCTAAAACACGGAAACGGCTCCTCGAGTGAAAAATTTATTTGGTAAAAGTTGCTTAAAATTAATCGAAACCTACGGGAAAATTATTGAATGCCCGGTTAGGTTAATTGAATGCCCGTTAGGTCAACTGTACGCCCTTGACGATTGGTTATGTTAAGTCGTGATATTTTCGTTAAAACTAACGGGGCACTCAGTTGACCTAACCGGGCACTCAGTTGACCTAACCAGTTGGTTAATTTTTACATTTACGTCTCATTCTAAAGTTGGTTAAAATTAATCGAAACCTACGGGAAAATTATTGATAACCATTTTTTAATAAAGGACTTTATCTTTTTTCTAGCATATCTGCTTAACTTTGCTTTGTAATCGGTGAATACGTCGATAAATATACGTCGTGTTTATATCATTTCAATATACGTCGTGTTTATATCATTTTAATATACGTCATGTTTAAATAGAGTTTGATGAAAGACATCAGGTGTGTGGTCGTTTCAAATCGTCCAAAACGCGTTGTGGTTATATCCGAATCGTCCACAACGCGTTGTGGTTATATTCGAATCGTCCACAACGCGTTGCGGTTGTTTGAGAACGGCCATGAAGCCAAAAATATCTAACATCGGTGTGTGGTCACTTAGGTGCATCCACAACGCGTTGTGGATGTTTTTTTTACTCACTGAGCGATTTCGATGTTTGGGCGTAACATATATATATATATATATATATATATATAGTTACGATAGAAATGTTCTTCGGGAACCTTATCCTCAATAGGAATATGAAAACAAGAGATACGACTCTCAACATTTATTGGCCAAACTTTTCGGTCCACTCAGGGGCCATCTTCAGTGACTAAATAGAAGCATCTAAAAATAATCATAAAACTAAAGTAAATACAAATGTCAAACTGTACGATAATAAAATCTAACACAAAAAAAAGTTAAAAAGTTGTTAAAAAACTATCTGGATTATAAAACAAAATAAAAGTAAAATTAAAACAAACTAAAATTTCAAAAATTAAAAGTTTAAAAATGTTAAGTTTAAAATTTAAAAATGACTAACCTGGATGGTAAAAGTTACAAATAACAAGTGGAGAGAAAGGAAAAAACAACTTAAGTTAGTGCGTATCTCTTGTTTTCATATTCCTATTGATTATATATATATATATAGAGAGAGAGAGAGAGAGAGAGAGAGTCTTGGGGATTATTCTTGTGAAATTCCTGCGCTTATAACCAGTCAAATAGGTATATACGTTTTTAAAATGAGGGTAAATCAGGCAATTTTTATTATGTAATTTCAACTTACCATATAAAATTTAGTTTTAGAAAATTTTGTATTTAATTCATAATTTCTTAGTTCATTAATATTCTGAAAAACTGCAATACTGTAACCATGCAACTGGGACGGGAGTTATTTTTGCAGTCAATCATAGATGTTGGAAGTTAATGACGTAATGACTCAATTGTAAATTAAAAACTAATAGACTCGCATTATAATCTAATATAATGTAAATTATATTAGACTATGATCACATTCAAAGCATTCATTGTAAATAATTGCAAAATATCTTTAAAGTGTGCTACGGTACTCTGTAACAATGTAAAAACTTCCTCAGAGAGTACAAGCTTTTAATTTCCCTGAAAACAAATATTTTTTAATATCTGGGCGTCTAATGGTAGAAGGGTGGACCTAAAATTTAGCCGTAACATAAAACGGAGAGTACTATGTGATAAACATTTTAATGAGTTATATATAGGCCAAGTTTTTGTAGATAATTGACCCTTTTTTTGTTTGTTTTTTTTTGGTCCCTACAGTCATAGTCATTGAGATATTTCGCGCAGAAAATGAAAGCAGGAGTAGCAACTTTCAATCAAATAAGCTTGAGAATTCTCCATTGATTGGAGCAAAACGTCGCTACTCCTGCTTTCATTTTCCTGCGAGAAATATCTCAACACTGAACCAAAACCATGAATTTCGCCGCAGTTATAGTCGTGCTGAGATTGTAAAATTGGCGGTTTATTATTATTAATTAATTATTATTATTAATTATTATTGATAAATATAAAGTAATAGAATGTATAATACTTAATTCGAAAACATACGATACAGATCATTTAAAAGTTCACGTACCCCTAAAATAGGTTTGCCAGATTTCAATTTTGAGAATACGAGACACCGCCTCTTTATGCCCCGATTGACATCGAAAAGCCTGTAGTTGGGTGATTTCAGAAATTATGCTTATTCAGTTGATATAACTGTAAGAGTTAATGAAAGGAAATAGACAAATTATACATTATTATTAAATATATATTTATTGCTACACTTAGTTATACTTGTCTGAGGCCTTTGCAGCTCTTTGCATCTGTTTGTTTTGTAGTGCATACTTATAAAACTCATTGCACTGTTTCCTTTTCTTAATAGAATTCCACTGTTTAGGACAGTCATCGCCAAATGTATACCTGCGTTTCGGCATAATTAATAATTAAAAGGGTGAACAGAGCTCCCGCCAATAAAAAAAAATAGGATCATGTCAAGAATAGCGAACCCAACACCTGCAGGGTTCGCTATTCTTGACAAGGGAATTTTTGGGTTCGCTATTCTTGACATGGTAAAATTGGGTTCGCTATTCTTGACATGGGAAGTCCTCAAGGACGTTTTCATAACTTCAGACGGTAGGTTTATGTTTCCCAATTTTAAGTAATTAGTTAAGGACGTATTAAATGCTTTTATATTAGTCTTTTTTTATTTAACCAAACTAGCACGACTTAACCTAACCAATCGTCAATGCCGTACAGTATAAAGAATCCTCTTCTCTTAATATATAAAAATAAATAAATAAAAAAAAAATTATTTTTTTATTTATTTTTTTAGGTTAATTGTACGCCCTTGACGATTGGTTAGGTTAAGTCGTGATAGTTTGGTTAATTTTTGCTACCCGCGACCCGCACGAAGGGCGGGTCTTAGGCTAGTTGTAACATAAGAGAAATTGTAATAGGATCATGTCAAGAATAGCGAACCCAACACCTGCAGGGTTCGCTATTCTTGAGAAGGGAATTTTTGGGTTCGCTATTCTTGACATGGTAAAATTGGGTTCGCTATTCTTGACATGATCCAAAAAATATAATAATAAAGTAATATATTACTGACGCAACACAGTTGTATTCTAACAATACCAGAATTGTACTAAGTGATAATTTCCACTATGGCACTGTCTGACAACGCTGATTTGCAGGTGGCAGCTCCTCAATGCTTCGAGTACTGAGTTTTGACTGTCCCTTTGTGTAGCGATTTATTTAATATTTTTCGCTTCAAGGTATCAAGGCCACTGAATACGGGACAATATGCCGGGACAACGGGACTATAGAAAACTGGTATGTGTGGGTAGTCGAGAGGTAACGAAAATGGTCCACTGAGTAGCTAGGTAGTTAATCTAACAATTATTAAGCTCCTTTCATGACAATGACTGGGTGGATAAAACTAGTTGTGTACCGATTAATCGCCATCGGCATCGGCCAAATTTAGCCGATTTTCTCACCGATTCTTTAAAATTTTAAAATTTTCATTACAAAACAAAATCTATATTTATAGAAAATTTAACAGAGAAGAAACACTATTTATGATAATTTATATTCATTTCAAAGTGCAATTATATAAAAATATTTTACAGTCACGGAAAAGGCAAAGCTTAATAAATTAAGTTGGCCATAAATTTACATTTTCTCTAACTAGCTAATTTCTAAATATTATAAACTATTGTAATCTCCTACTCTATATTAATAATATTTCTATATTAAGTTGCACTTTATAATTTATATACTGTATTAAACCATCTTATATGTTGATTTTATGTTAAGTATTTTAATAATTTTGTAAACCCAAATTTTATATCCATTTTTTTTATTCAAACTGGCCACGAGGGACTTGAAATTTTACTGAAAAATTTTGTTGTTGTTTATATTGCTGAAGAAAGAAAATAGTTTTAACATAAGGAAAAAGAATTACTTTAAATATTGGTATTCAATTTATGAAACTAAACTAAAATTATTTTCTTTTTATTGAGTGATAAAACTTTTTAACATCATTTTACCCGCGATATATGAGTAACAAACTCTGGTGCTGTATATTATGGAGTGAGCTAAGGAAAAACATTTAAACATATTTGAAATATAAAAATATGAAAATTGAAAATTTCACATTAGATTAATAAAATGTATTAAGGGAAGTGAATTTTTAAAATATAGGCAAAGAATCGGCATCGGCTAAATTTTGGAATCGGTACATCACTAGATGAAACCAATCGGTTGCTGAGCAGAGTTAATTTCCACACTAGTATTTATATATACTGTGTGGTAGTGTGGTAAAGCGTTCTCAGTAGTATTGATACAATGACACTACCGATCAACTAACCAACCAACAAAAACCAAACAAAACATCTTTATTGCGGATCATTCACAATCCATAGCCACTTAACCTAACATACGAGTAGAAAAATAAGGCTAGCATAGCCACTTAACTTAATTTACAAATACAATCTTATCGTAACACTTATCTTAATAATGCAAATACTCGTACAATCTTTGCTACTGAACATTACAAAAATAAGGTATTATAACTGAACCAAGGCTCGGTACACAGTATCTGAAGACAGGACATTGAACAATAACACATTAGAGCTGTTTTGGGCCCGAGTAATGATATTATACAGTATATATTTTTCCGGATTAACATTTGGCTGGTAGATAGGTTACGCGTAGTAAACATAAAACTGGCACTGCACCACTTTGGTTCCCTATATACGTAGCATACGGAAAATATTATTATAAGCAACAGAGAGTTTATTCATAGCAGTTTTTGTATAGTTCCACCATAGATGGGATGTACGAGTATACAATGCAGTACAGTAAGTTCTAAAAAGATGAGTTTTGACTGATTCTGGAGGCGTACCAAATTTCCTTACTAGTATGTTACCCTGTACATACAGCTTTTTACGTTGCCTCTCAATATCAAGTTCATCTCGCAGCTCGTGAGTAATTACATGACGTAAGTATTTATACGAGTCTTTGACCCACATGATACATATTTCAGTAGATTACACCTAAAAATCAGAATAGAACTCTTTGCTCCATTATAGGTGATGTCATTTTCTATACCATATTGTTCACATGTCTCTAATAATATTCTCAGCCCATGAGGAGAGGGTGACAGAAGAACAAGCTCATCAGCATACATTAAGTGATTACTTTTTCATTTCCAATAGCACAGCCAGTACGTGCAGGTTTTAATTCATTGATAAGATCATCCATGTATATACAGAAAACACCATTAGTTACCTTAAAACCTAGTGATCAGTACCTTTCCATCTTACGAACATGGTCTGTTCTGTATACCAGAATACAAGTAACCTAAGTATATATTTAGGTACCCCTCGACATAAGAGTTTCTTGAAAAGTTTGTAATAATTAACTCTGTCAAATGCTCCGATGCATCCAAAAAACAAGAATATACATTGCTACTTGACATCTTGTACTTCAGGACCTTTAGTATATAAATACACATGTCAGTACCATGTTTCACTCTAAATCCAAACGGACTGTCATAAGTCTGCAAGTAAGTACTTATCCTCTTATAACATAGTAAGTACTTATCCTCTTATAACATGTTCTAACACCTTAGGAAGTATACTGGCAAGCACTATTGGCCAGCGGCGCCGGAAGTATATTTTGGATGGGTGGGCGTAAAATATAACCAAAGGGGCGTTTTTCATGTATGGATAGGATGCGAGCGTGACAGCAGCGTTGGGTTCAGAGTCTCACTTAAGGGCCCCCGGTGGGGTTTCAGTGGGTTCTTACCACTCATAATTTCTAATTATGAGTGGTAATTTATAAGAATGTTTGTCTTACTAGTAAAACACTTAAACAATATGAAAAAAAGCATAGAAAGTAAAGTGTAAGAAGTAAATAGAATATCGCTCATGACCCCAAATTTCAACTGGGGGAAAATGTTTGTGCTCTCTATCTCTCTCTCTCTCTCTTACTCCGCAGGGGGTATAAAGGTTATGCACATTTCTTCTGGATGCTGTAAACTTTATACTTGGGGTGTGACAGCCCTCCGGTCCCGAGTCGTGGGATTCTAGAGAAATTGGCTGCCAGTTCCTTTAGGTTTTCTTTCTCTTTCGGGAGGGCGGGTGAAGTATGTTGTACAATCCTGTCCCCGTGGGTTACTAGGACCCCATCCCATCCCTACTCTGTCCTTTTAGCTTACGTTAAGGATGTTCTCCTCTGACTGGAAAAAAAAAACTTTTCTTTTACTATTAAGTCTTTTTCTCTTCTTTTACTATTAGGACCCTACTGCTACCTCATGCGTGGGAAGAGAGGCTTTGGAACCTCTATAAATAACGCCATTTAACGCTCGTAGGTTGTGAGAGACTGGGATGGAGGGGTCCCAGGCGTAGGGGCGCGATGAATGGAGTGTGGCTAGTGCCCCGTTAAGCCCATTCCTAACCCGTAATGGCCTGACTAGCCCCCTGCGACCGTTCTTTGGTGACCAATTGATGGTGATTGGCTGTACTGCTCTAAGGTGAGAGAGCTTTACTGCCCAGCTGGCTGCCAGGCCAGGGTAAAGTCCCGGGCGTAGCCTCTGGGTCTGGTGGGATATCCCTTGAACACTGGATTCTAAGAGTCTGGCCGCTTGTGAGTGACTAGTAAGACTTAGTAAGGGGCTGCATCTCGCTGTCGCTCATGGCGGGAAATCCGTGACGCCTGCGTCGCGAATGTTTGTCAGTTGGTAGCTGCGACACGTTTGGGACTGTCCGGCCCTGGGGAGACCTTTGGTCGGTGCGGCAGCAGCGAGAGGTGTAGTCTTCTGGAAGGGATGAACGTCACTTGCAAATAGGTGGATGCGTCTACGCGCGGGAAGAATTCAACCCCCCCCTCCTTTTTTATATACTGGTCACAACGTTTTTGATAGTTTTCATTGCTAGAACGCTTTATCTTATTCAGAGTATTCAGAGTTCGGAAAAAAAAAAGTTACAATGACTGGACCGCAGAAACTGAAGGCTGAATGTGCGAGGTGTGAAGTAAACCAGTGGGTGACGAACTTCAAAGAAGCCTGCTTCGCGAAGATCAACCACTCCAGCATGTGCCGCTTTTGCGAACTCATGCGGTTTTACGAGAAGCTAGAGGAGAGGGTCCGGCAGCTCGAGTCGTCCAGACCGGCTGTTGGAGGTGCGGCGGTCACTGATGCGGCTGCGCCCCCCCCCCCGAGCTCATTGATAGGATAGCTGCCATGGAAAGGCGGTCCAGCGATGGACTGGACAGGGCTCGGGACCGCGGAGAAAGAGTAGAGGTGCAACCGGGGACTAGGGTACAAAATCAGTGTGAAGAATCGCCAGCGACCCACGTGGAATGCACGGAACTGCGGCGCAAGGTGGAGGGCGTAAAGAAGGGGCTGATAGAAAAGGGTGGGAAGGGGTCGATAGAGAAGGGTGGGAAGGGGCCGATAAAGAAAAAGGGTGGGAAGGGGCCGATAAAGAAAAAGGGTGGGAAGGGGCCTACTGATGGCCTAAAGAAACCGAAGGACGTAGCTGCCGGTCGGGGTGGGTCGGCTGGTGTAACTGCGTCTATGGGTGGCGACGGGTTTCGAAAGGTCTTGGGCAAGAAGGCTGCGAAGCCGAAGCCTGAGACCCCAGTTGCCCCTGTCAGGACCTCCAACCGCTTTAGTCTCCTGTGCTCGAAGGAGGAAGACACCGTTTTGATTCAGGATTCGCAGATCAGGGGCCAGGAGAAGTACTTTGCTTCTGCAAACCGGGATGGGAAGAAGGTAAGGTGCTTACCTGGGCGGGGAACGGCGCACTTAAGGAAGGAGGTAGAGAAGGTGCGCGTGGCTAGTCGGAGGACTGCGATCGTTTTCCACGCTGGTGGCAACGACCTGTTCCTCAAAGGCGGTAGGGTAGGTCTTACAGAAGGGATCATCACCGAGATCATGTCTCTTGCGGATGATCTAAAACTGAAGACAGACAGGGGAATGTTAATGGGTATTTTACCGCGAATGAATGCCAGTGACCACGCGCTCAGTAAGGTCATTGGCATCAACGAGAGGGTGCAAGACTTGTGCGTCCCGCTGGGCGTGAGGTTTATTGACCCGTTCGACGCATTTTCGGGTAGGTGGGACCTTTACCAGAGGGATGGTGTCCACCTCAATAACAAGGGTAAAGGTGTGCTAGGCGCGCTGCTCGACCGGCACCTATACAGAATGGTGAAGTCGAGTCCGGGGAGAGATGATGGGCCCCCACCGGGGAGGGATGATGATGAGCCGGTGGCGGACGTACCTTCAACTGAAGAGTGCGTCCAGGTACAGGTGGGTGACCCTCCTTCCACGTTGGAAGGGGCTCAGGCTCCTGCGGAAGTTGCCCCCTCGTTAGTGAGGGGCTCTTCAACTCCCGACAGCCCTGGCTGTTCGGGAAACGGGTCGTGCTAGGGGACGGTCAGAATAGGGAAGGCTCCCTCCGTGCAATGCTTTTTAATGCTAGGTTGATTAGGAACAAGTTTTGCGAGCTACGGGCGCTCTTAGCATCAGAATACCAGGATATCGTTGCTATCACCCAGTCCTGGATTCATACTGATCGTAGGGACTACGTTGGGGAGTTCGAAATTCCCGGGTATAGAATGTTTCGCAAAGACCGCACCCGTGGGGAGGGGGGTGGGGTACTAATATACGTCAGAGACACGTTGAGTCCGGTTGACTGCCAGTTCCGGTCGGAACGGGAGCTGCTTGGCGTCGACCTGAACGTGGGAGGGACGAACTATAGGTTAATCTTGGTGTACAGACCTCCGCATCTCCTCCTCGAGGAGGATATTGCCCTGTACATCGAACTCAGTAGCCTGCTAGGGGATAGGGTGTGTGTAGTTTTAGGAGACTTCAACTGTCGCGGCATAAAGTGGGAAGACAGGACTACTGATGCTGAAGGCAGGAGGCTAGTTAACTTTGCTGATGAGAACTTCCTCACTCAGTGGGTCAATGAGCCTACACGAGGCGAAAGCGTTCTAGACTTAGTATTCACGACCGAAGACAACCTCGTCACTGGCCTCACCGTTGACGAATCGTTGGGCGAATCGTTGGGCGGGGTTAGAGGTCGGCGGCGATGTTGAGGGAGTGTGGAGTGCATTTCGGGACGAGTTTATGGTGCTGCAGTCTGCTGCCATACCCTCAACGCAGCCTAAGTGGTTCAATCGTGACATCGCTTCGGCTATCCGAAATAGGAAAGTAGCGTATAGGAGGGCAAAGGCCAATCGTTCCAATGAGAACACTGAAGCGTATGTCCGCCTGTGTAGGGAAGTGAAGGCGAAGGTTAGGCTAGCGAAACGTAACGAAGAACTACGGGTGGCAAGCCTCTGCAAGGGGAACTCTAAGGAGTTCTTCAGTTATGTTAATAGTAGAAAGCCCATTAGAAGCATTAAAGGACCGAAGCGGCGTTCTGCGGACCTCCGACGCGGACATCGCTAATGTGCTTAATGAGTACTTTGCGGGAGTGTTCACCAGGGAGGACACCCGCGTCATCCCCGAGCCAGACGTCAGGCACGAAGGTGCTGGCGTGGATCGTGTTCGATGTACCGCGACAGTCGTTGCCGATAGAATAGACAAACTGAGCGCGTTTAAGGCTCCTGGGCCAGACCAGTTTCTCCCCAGAGTGTTGCGAGAGGTGCGCGACCAGGTGGCTCCCAACTTGGCTACAGTCTTCAATAAGTCGTTGGAGAAGGGCCAGGTGCCTGGTGACTGGAGGGAAGCCAACGTGACCCCCTATCTTTAAGAAAGGGGATCACGAAAGTCCAGGGAACTATCGTCCCATCAGTCTCACTACAGTTGTAGGTAAATTATTAGAGGGGATAATAGCGGATAGGATCGTTGACCATTTGGATTCCTACAAGCTGCTTGGGGACTCCCAACATGGGTTTAGACGGCATAGGTCGTGTCTCACCAACTTGCTCGAGTTTTTTCACGTCATGTTGGGTGAGTATGATAAGAGTAGGGCGATTGATATACTTTATCTCGGCTTTTAGAAAGCCTTTGATAAGGTACCTCACCGCCGGCTAATGGCGAAAGTGCGCGCGCTGGGTATCGGTGGGGAAGTAGGTAGGTGGATTAAAAACTGGCTGAAGAATAGGCGGCAGAGGGTTGTAATTAAAGGGTTAGTTCGGGTTGGCCCTCGGTCACTAGTGGGGTTCCTCAGGGTTCCGTTTTGGGGCCACTGTTGTTTATCATTTACATAAATGATATCGACGGTGGCATCGTCAGTCGGATCGCAAAATTCGCTGATGACACCAAGCTTGGGGCCAATGTTGGGACGCCCGAAGCGATCGAGCAACTGCGTGCGGACCTAGGTAGAATAGGAGAGTGGTCCGAAAAATGGCAAATGCCGTTTAACTTGGGTAAATGCAAAGTGATGCACATTGGCTACGCCAATCCCAAGTCGGACTACTCGATGTTGGGGAGTAATATCGAGGCGACTGATTTGGAAAAGGACTTGGGTGTGCTAATTAGCAGCGACCTTAAGTTTACAAAACAGTGCGTAGAGGTGGAAAAGAAAGCCCAGAAGTTGTTGGGTTATATCAGGAGGCAATTTGAGTTTGGAACAAGGAGATTGTGCTCTCTGTACAATTCCCTGGTTCGGCCGCACCTGGAGTATGCTGTGCAGTTCTGGTCGCCCACCCTCAGGAAAGATATTGAGAGGCTGGAGCGAGTGCAGGCGAGGGCCACAAAGTTAATCCCTTCCGTTAGGCATATGGGCTACAATCGACGTTTACGCGCCCTGAACTTGTTTTTGCTGGAAACTCGGAGGCTGCACGGTCAACTGATCGAGGTTTTCAAGTTCTTACACGGGTTCAACGATGTCGATTTCAGTAGCATGTTTAGTTTAAATGATAACCCAACTCGCAACAATGGTTGGAAGTTGGATTTGAAACGGTTTAGGACTAGTGTATGTGGAAATTACTTTAAGTATAAGATCTGTGACACGTGGAACAGGTTACCTTCAGAAGTTGTGAACAGTTCCTCTGTAGATCATTTCAAGAAAAGGTTAGACCAAATCTTGCACACTATTTGAGTGTGTAGAAAATTTTCTGTGGCACCCGTTGCCATTGGTACCTCCTCGGTATGGGCCGCAAGGCCTTTTGAGGTACTTCTTTTCCTTGTAACTCCTTGTAACTCTCTCTCTCTCTCTCTCTTGTTTTCCTTTCCCCTTTTTCACTTTGATGGTCTTTTTTATGTCTTTATAGTGGCGCTTTGTGAGGACAAAAAGGTCATTTGGCCCCTGAACGAAATTTCAGGGGAGGCATCCGCCCCCTTTTCCCCCTCTTCCGGCGTCTATTCTACTGGCCTATAATTATTGTTATCACAGATACTAGCACCCTTATTTTTAACAACTGGCAACAATACAACTGACAAAATGGACTGTGGCAAGTACCCATGTATCATACAGCTTGTAAAACAGACTGCAAGCGTAGGTATCATACGAGGGCCGCAACATTTTAAATGTTTTTTAATCTAACTTATGAATAGCCTGCCAGATTTCTGAGTCATTAATTAGTAGCTCTTCAGAGCATTCCACATTCAGGCATATATTTCGTCTATCCCCCCTGAGACAACAACAACAACAACAACAACAATTTTATTTCAGACTCAACAGGTACAAACATTATAGAAGTGATCCGTAGAAGGTTAAGAGATAGTTGTCTGGGGCACTGACTATGTAGGCCAGTGAAACACTATGAATAATGAGCATACAGTTGCCTACGCCAATGCTTTCAGATTTGAGATCTATAAAATAGATCGGACATTAGTCCACTAACCATGACTTCTATTTAGGCATCGACCGGTGGTTGTATCGGTATCGGGCCGATATATCGGTACCGATACCGATGGTTAGTAGCTACAGATACCGATAGTTTTTTGTTTCTAAGAATTAAAAAAACGGTCGTTTTCCAAATAGAAACTTCCCAGCTGCTCGAGAAGTTACGTGTTTGTTCGTGTGTGATAAAGGATGGCTGCTTGAACCTCCCGAGTGTGGCTAATCTTTTGACAACGGCTCAGAAAATCTTCGGTCATTTTCGCCACTCTCCGCAAGCGACGCAGCGCCTACATCAAATTCAAAGAAGACTTAACTTGCCTCAACTGAAGCTGATTCAAGCTGTGCCAACCAGTTGGAATTACACGCTGGAAATGTTGCAGCAACTCCTTTCCCAAAAGCAAGCTATCATTGAATATGACGTCGAATGGCCCTTGGAAAATACATTGACTTCAACGCAATGGAAGCTTATGGTCAAGCTTATTGACGTGCTTGCTGTCTTCAAAATTGCAACGCTCAAAATCAGTGAGGAAAACTCGCTTTTATCAGCAGTTTTACCTACAGTCAAATCTCTATCAAAAGGAATCTGTGCAGCGTGCTCAGTGAATGATGCTGGTGTCAAGATTCTGAAGAGCCAGCTGGGCGATTCTCTCGAACAGAGATTTCGAGAGCATAATTCAAATGAGAAACTGCTGCTAGCCACAGCAGTTGATCCCCGATTCAAAGGAGCTGGGCTGATAGACGACGACATGCGAGAAAAGGCCAAAGAAATGTTGAGACAAGAGATACGGACACGAGGTTCACCGTCCCAGACGCACGAATGGAAGCAGCCCTGGACACCTATTGGTCGCAACCTCGGATCGCTGTGGATAGGGATCCATTCATTTTCTGGCGAGAACATTCTGCTGATTTCCCGGAGATTGCCAAAGTTGCTGAGAAGTGCATGAGCTGCCCCTCTGGATCAGTTGACTCTCAACAGCTTTTCTCAACGGCTGGAGATGTTATCAATGCGAAACGAGCCAACATCACTCCAATCAACGCTGAGGAACAAATCATCCTCTCCAAAAATCTGAAGTTCCTCAATTTTGATCATTGAGTGAACTGTTATATTGAGTTACACTTTTTGAATGACAATTTTTTAATTACATATTGTTTCCATTACATGACTTTTATTTTGTGAATTCCATTTCTTCAAATATACAGTATGTTTTGAATTACAGTACATGTGTCGAATTGCATTCTTTGAATCCTATTTTGATATTTTGGGCATATATCGGTATCGGCCGATACTTTGCTCTAACTATCGGTATCGGTACCGATACTTTGGGAATACTATCGGTCGGCTCCTACTTCTATTATCTTACTGACTGACTCACCAAGCCTAATGATAAATCTAAATGCAAAATTGCGTATGACACTGACACAGTTAGGTACCTTATTGACTACAAACGGCATACTGACACTAGAAGGAGCACAATTTATAAATCTAGTTCTTAATAAACTCCTAAATTATCATTATAGGCAACATTCAGTTTTCTCATATTATACATCACGGGTGGCCAAGTTTTCTGGACCCAAGAGCCTCATACGACGTTTTTCAGATGTACGAGAGCCGCAAAATATTTTGAAAAGAATTTAATTATTAAAAACATATACATATGCATATAGTTATACTCACATTATTAAATTGTTTAATTACTGCTTGTAGAAGGCTTAGTTTGGGGTCTTCATTTTGGCTGTTAATGCTTTAAAGTCTTGCTGATGTGATATTAAGGCGGTATGAAGAAGCTCAGTCAGGTGTTCGTTAGTGAGGGCAGCACGATGTTTAGACTTTACAAACTTCATTACCGAGAAGAGTGCTTCACAGCAATAAATTGTCCCAAAAACTGAGATAAGTCGGAAACTGGTTTTCCTGATGTGAGGATACTTTGTCTCTGGTACTTGCTTCCAAAACTCAACTGCAGATAAGCTTTTATATATCAACTTTAAACCCAAGTCCTCCTGTAGCTCCAAAAGTTCTGTTTGTATTGAAGCAGCTTCCGTAACAAAAGGTGTGGATTTATTGAAAAATTTATTGAAAAATTGATATATTTTTTTTTTTTGAGAGAGATTATTTAGGTTTAGGTGTAATATTAAGGTTAAGTTTACTTTAAATAGAGACAGTAATTATAGAAATAATAATGGCCTATTTAGACACTGTCAACATAGCTACAGACTTTTTCACTGTAGGTTGCAGTGGTTTTCAGGTTAAAATTTGGTCAGCAGCCAGATTACTAACTATGGTGAAGCTAAATTCATCAAAATTAATTTAGACTTACCAAAAATGAAGTTGCCAGTTGAACGTTACCCTTTCTGTTTCTAACTAATCCATAAGTTTCATTTAGTTTCCAGGTTTGAATTTTATTTGTTAAGTTTTAAATTATTATTTAACACACTGCTAGGTTATTTATTTGTAGGGGCTATTTCCCAGACCTATGTTTTGCAGGTTAAGTTAGGCTAGGGCTGTATGGCCCTTAAGGTTTTGTTTTTAAAGGTTTAAGGTTTAAGGTTTTGAAGGTTTTACTCAAGTTAAGTTAGGGCTATATTGCCTTTAAGTTTTAATAGGGGCTATAACAGCCATTTAATTATTGAGTTAGGGCAGTTGTAGCCCGGTTCGAGTTTCTTCTAGGTACCTAGTTTTTCTCTTACCTTGGTTATTTTCATTAATTAACTTACTTACACCTAGTTCTGATAGGCCTCTATTTAGTTAAACAGGGTTTTTGATTAATTGCAGTGGTTATTAAGGATAAGGTTTAATTAAAGGTTGTGAGGTTTAAAGGTTGACTAAGTTGCCCGGTTAGTTGGGTAACCACAAGCATTTTTCTTTTACGAAAAAAAAAGCCCGCTTCATGCGGTCAAAAATTTTCAAGACTGGACAAAACTCCGTTTTTCTTTTGTCTCAGAAACTTTTTTCTTTCTTCTTTTTGTTAATTAGGGAAGCCCAACTTCACTAGTTGGTTAGAAACGAGGGTTGTTATTTTTATTTTGTATTTATTTTGTTTATATTTTCTTTGGAAATATATGCGGTTATTTCTAACCACTTTTTTTAACATTCCCCCCAGGGGGAAAAATTTACCCAGAATTATATTCTTGGGAAATTTTATTTATTTATTTTTTTTTTTTATGAATGAAAATGACATGCTCTACAGAAAAGTTCCTTTTAGGTGAAATATGAAAATGAAGCGTCTTTTCTGTGGAACGTTAGTCCTAAGTTATAGCTATTTACAATTATTTACAATTTTAAATTTGTGGTCTTCACAAAGATCCACTCTGTATTTTCCTTTGCAGTTCTTCCCGAAATCTAACTGCAGCTTGTCTTTGTGGTCGGGGTTGAGTAGCGGCAGTAGTAGTGTCAGGAGAATCTACAGTTCCTGATTCTGTGGAAGAATTTTCCATTTCTTCCAGGTCAATATTTGGTTTATCAGTTATTTCCAGTGGGTATAACCGATATATGTGTCTTCTGGAGAGATGACCATTGGGTGTTTTTACAGTTACATGTCTGATTATGCCATCTTCATCTGGGTGTAATGTTTCAATTACAGCAATCTTCCAGAAGTATTTGGGATTCATAGAATTTTCATCTAAGAGACATAGTTCTCCTACTTTAGGTTCTTTACTTACTGGTTGTTTGTGTTGTTGGTATTCTTTTTCCCTCAAACTACTCAAATATTTGTACCGCCATCTTTTTTTGATCTCTTGAGATTGTTTAACTCCTTTATGAAAGTAGTCCAGTATTTTCTTTCTTTCTTTGTCCTCTGTTGCTGTCATATAATCAGCATCCACCTGATCACCTTCATTAACAGCTTCTTGGGTATCATTAGTGATTAAAAAATTGAATTTGGTATTGTCATACCCAAAAAGCAACTTGAAAGGAGTTAGTAGACCCGAGGAGGGATCTTCATTTGAATTAACATAAGTGAGTGGTCTTGAATTAATTGTATTCATTATTTCAAGAACAATTGTTTTTAGTTCAGTTAAAGGGATTTTTTCTTCCTTTTAGGGAGGTATAGAGGGCTCTTTTGACTAAACCCACCATTCTTTCAGCTATTCCTAAGGTTCTGGGTGAATAGGCTGCTATAAATTTCCACTGGATACCATGATCAGAGAGGTACTGAGACACAAGAACATTTTGGAACCAATGTTTAAGGTAATCTTCAAAGCTTTTGAAGGTGGATTGATTACACTAGGCAACAAATTTCAACTTTTTTTTTGTTACAGACACGTGAACTACTGATTCCTACTAAAGCAGTGATGCTGATTTCAGATCTGATATCAAAATTTCTCTATCACGTCCAGATTTTGTGTAACCGAAAACCCCTATTTTTCATTTTTTTTCTCACCCGCTTCTATTACGAAAGCCGTCTAAGCTACTTTTCCGTGCCACGTTTTATGTTAAGCATACTTAAATAATTAGTGAACAGGGATGTCTTTCCTCCTTTATTCTGGCTTAAGACAGACAGCGGAATTCCGCTGGCGGAGTTACCACCCCTGCGCCCAACCATCCACCCAAAGCGCGTTAGTATTTTGTTGTTACTACTGAAAGGCAAATTCCTGTTCTTAAGTGAAACTTTGGTGTGTCCTCTTCCTTTGTCGCTTGTAGGATGACGAGCTCTCCTTCTGCAGGAACCAACAATAATCTCCCATCATATTTGGGTTGAAATTACCTTGGTATCTGTTTTCCATAACTGAGATCTGTTGGTGGAAGCGCTCACCATGCTCGTCACTTACAGCCCCAAGGTTGGCCGGGAAGAAGTCAAGATGAGAATGTAAAAAATGAATTTTCAAAGACATTCTGCATCCCATTATTTCATAAGATTTAAGCATGTTTTCTACGAGTTTACGGTGGTTTTCAGCTTTGTGGTTTCCAAGAAAATTTTTGACAACTTCAACGAAAGATGTCCATGCTCCTAGTTCATTCTCATTTAGGTTAGATGGAAACGATGAGTCGTGGATGACACTGCGGATCTGTGGTCCAGTGAAAACTCCAGCTTCTAGCTTAGCATCTGTCAATATTCCTTTGAATTTATCCTTTAAATATTGGAAACCACTACCTTCATGATCCATACCCTTCACGAAATTTTTCATAAGGCCAAGTTTAATGTGAAGTGGTGGAAGATGTACTTTCTGAGGGTCAATAAGTGTTGGGTGTTTCACATTGTATTTACCAACAACATGTTCAGTTCTAGATGGCCAATCATGTTTTTTGTAGTGGTTCTTGTCATCTCTGCTGTTCCATAGACACAAAAAGCACATATGCTTTGTGTAGCCCAACTGTAACCCAAGAAGTAATGATACAACTTTAAGGTCGCCACAAATATTCCATGTGTGGTCCTTATGTTTGATGAGTCTTAGCAGCAGTTTCATCGATTCATAAGTCTCATTAAGGCCAGTGGCATGTGCTACAGGTATTGAAGGTTTTTCATTGCCGTTGTGCAGTAATACAGCTTTAAGGCTAGCTTTACTAAAGTCAATGAACAGTCTCCATTCTTTTGGATCATAGCGACAGCCAATCCCTTGCATCAGACCACTGATATCGTGGCAGAAACAAACGTTTTCTTCCTGTAAGTAAAATGATGAAAACTGCAAATGGCGATGGCGGAAATGGGAAACTTTGGTGTTTGGTTGGAGAAGATTAAATTCTTGAAGTCTTGAACCAAGCAACTCTGCCTTTTCGTTTGGTAATTCCAAATCGCGCACTAAGTCATTTAACTCCGCTTGACTTAACAAATGTGGGGAAATATTTGCATCTGGAACATATATGCCATCTTTCCCTGTTTCTATATCACTAGCAGAATCTTCAGATGAACTGCTGTCTGTTATCGTTGCTGGTGGAACTGGTGGTGGATTTGTTTCATCATGTGGTACTCGTTTCATTGCTGATTCGCAGTTTGGGTACGTGATCTTTGATTTGTTTTTCTTTGTGAAACCAGCAATCTTTGTCAAACAAAAATAACAATCATTGAAGTGATTTTTCGGCTCACGCCAAACCATGGGGACTGAGAACGGCATAGCTTTTCTTTTACCATTCATCCAAGCTATTAACATTGCATTGCACTGTGCACAGCAAATATGTGGTGCCCAGTCCCTCTGTTGGTCTCCTAACTTACAGTCAAAATAACACTTGTAGGCAAGTTTAATCTTTGTTGTTATGTTTCTACGTTGTGGCTTAGGTGTATATTGTCCACAGACAAAGCAGAAGTTGTCTGGGTGATTTACACAAGCACGTCTATTTGATACCATTTTGAATTACCATACAATATCTGAAAAAACTTAGAAAGTAATTATTACGATGTGCAAAATAAAAAGAAATACACACCGTAGTACAAAACAAATGCTATAAAAACACACAAGTCTCCACAACCTGTCACTTGCTCATCAGCAGAGAGCTTCAACAACCGTTCTGCTTGACTGTCACGTAGCGACTGACCGTTGGGCCGTTGCCCGTTACTATGCTCTTGACTCAGTGTTGCCAACTCGGGATAAATTTTATTTATCAAAATTGTTCGAATTTGTATATAGTTGGCAAAAAAAATTGCTTTAACCTTGAAAAGCAAGTTTCATATTAATGGCATTAAGCCGATTAAAACCAAAATCTGGACGTGGTAGAAAATTTTACTAAAAGTGATTTGCATTTTACACAAAATCTAGACGTGATAGAAAAAATCTAATTATAGATTTGAAATCAGCATACCGAAATTAGCTAGGAGCACCTATTTGGTCTTCTGTAACAAAATCTTTGTTGCCTAGTGAATTATCTGAAATCAAAACTTTTGGAAGGGAGTAGTTTAAGGACAAATGGTAGAGTTCTCTTAAAAAGGTTTTAGCAGAAAGGTCGGTGCAGATGTGAAGGCTGGTGAATCTGGTGGCGCAGCAAGTGAACAATAATAAGTAGACTTTCATGAATTGGTTATTCTCATCCTGGACAGAAATTGGACCAGCATAGTCAAGGGCAGTTTTTTCAAAGGGTTTTTCATAGCTTAAACGTTCCGTTACTAATGGTCCAGTAGTAGGCACTTCATAAGCCATGGCAAAGTATTTTTGGCAAAACAGACATTGTTTCAGAACCTTTTTAACTACTTGCCTTATTTTGGGGATCCAGAATTCCTGTCTGAGGAAATTGCATGTGGTAGCTAAGGTTGCATGACTGGCTTTTGCATGACATTCAGTTACGATTAACGTTGTTAAATGAGAATTTTCAGGCAGTAGTACAGGATACCTAGCAGAATAGTTAAGGTTAGTTGCATATTTATATCTCCCCATTGTTCTGACTAACCCTTCTTTGTCAATGAAGAGTTTTAGATTCTTTTGCAGCTTTGTTAGGTCCTCAACTTTTTCTCCTTTATTTAGTTTGTTGATTATTTCTTTTTCTTTTGAGAAATGTTGTTGCTGGACTAATTTTAGCCAGTAATTTGTGGCCTTAGTTTTGTAAGCTGTATGATTTTTCTCCAAAACAGCAATTTGTTCTTCCATTGTTAGGTTACATTTGGGGTTATATTGTGAGTGCGGAAGTACTTTAAGTTTTCTATGAACCGTAGAACATAGGCAGTGATTCTGACCAGTTTTTTCCTGTTAGAGAATCTTTCCATGTTTAACAAGGGAGTTTTTTCATTTATTTCTTTACAAGTTGTTTGACAACATTTATTGTTGTCTGTAAGGTTTCTTGGTGGGGGTTAAAAATTAAGTTGGTTGGCCATTCAATTTCATTTCTCAAAAATGTGGGACCATGTTGGTAAAAGGGAAGAAGTTTTTGAAATTTCTTGAAAGATATTGGTCTGGTGAGTAGGTCTGCTGGGTTGTCTTCTCCTGCTACATGTCTGAATTCCAGGTGATGGTTTAAGTTTCTTGTTGCTTCCTGAATGTCTTTCACTCTGTTTTTTACAAAGATGGATTTCATTTTTAGAGATTTTTGAGCAATCCAATTTAAAGCCACCTGTGAGTCTGTCCAAATTATTGTTTTGAAGAACTTTTGGTTTTCTGAGTTTTCTTCTAGGTAGGTTTCTTTAAGGTATTCTAGTACTTTGGTTCCTAGGCAGATTGCCATTAATTCCAAGTTACAAATGGTCCAATTTTTTGATTTGGGGTTGACTCTTGATTTAGCGTAAATTAGTTCGGATTTTCCATTTCCAACTAGATAGCAACTTACTGCATAACCTTCTTGGCTGGCATCACAAAAGATGTGGAGTTGAAGATTTTCCATGAGAGGTTTGGGATTTTCAAAAGCTTGTCTAGGAAAATTCAGAAATTCCACTTTGTTTATTTCTTTACAAAGTTTTTTCCATTCACGCAGCATTTCAGGTTCTAGATATTCATCCCAATCTTTTTTGGTAGCTGTTACTTTCTGCATGAAGAGTTTTAATTTAAACACTAAGGGTGCAACAAATCCAATTGGATCAAACAATGATTGCACAGAACTTAGTATTTCTCTTTTAGTTTTGGCTTCTGAGTTCAAGTTTACAGTTTTTAGATGGAGTGTATCAGCATTTGTGTTCCAACCATATCCTAATAGTTTTACATTTTCTTTATCTTCTGAGGAGGCTATGTCATGTTTTTCAAATAGTCCTTGAAGTTCTGAGTGATTGGAGGCCCATTCATATAGCTTCAAATTATATTCAATTAAGGTGTTTACACTATAATTGTAAAGGTCTTTGAGTTCTGAGAGATTGTTGGCATTAATTAAAGCATTGTCCATGTAAAAGCGGTTAGCTAGGTAGTCTGCCACTTGGTTTTGTTGTTCATTAAAAATGTGTTGGAGAGATTGTTGTAGTAAAAATGGACTGCTTTTGTTGCCAAAGGTAACTCTTTTATATTTATAGCAGATCAGGTTGTCGTCATTTGGAGCCAATTGGGTATCTTTTAACCACAGAATTTTGTGGGCATTGCAGTCAAATTCTGTTTGATATTTAAGTTGTAAATATGCTTTTTGAATGTCTCCAATCATCAAATATTTACCATGCCTTAATTTAATGCACAATTTTGCTAAATGAGGTAGGAGTGAAGGGCAGTCCTCAGTAGCATCATTTACTGTTATTTCTTCTGGTTTGCTTTTACCCGAGGGATCTACTACAATCCTAACTTTAGTTGTTTGTACTCCAGGGCGAACTACTGGAAAATGAGGTAAAAAATTTCCTGCTTTTTTAAGTTTTCTGTTAGGGCTACTTCTTCTATTATTCCTTCCTGGAATTGTTGTTCAAGGATGTCTGAATAAGGTTGCATTAAGTTATCTTTTTTTAATTTTTTGCAAGTGGACTTTAACCTGCTAATAGCATAGTTAAAGTTTGGTGAAATTTTATCTTTTTGGTCATTCCATGGTACCTTAACAGACAATCTTTCATCTTCTATTTTAACTTCCTTTTCGAAGTTTGCAATCAGATCTTTTTCTTTGTTTGAAAATGGTTCATCCCCAGAAATACCCAAGTTTTCTAGTTTGCTAAATTGTGCAATCTGGTGTTCAATTTTTTCTAGATCTTCATTAGAAGTTGTACTAGTAAGTAGCGGGTTGGTAATACAGAAGCTGATCTGATCTCTTATTGGTTCTTTTTCTTTTTCAGGGTAGTAATCTGAAGGGAAACCCAATAAAAGTATTCCATAGGGAGATTTATAACAAGAGGCAGTATGAATCTGATGAGTGCTGAGGGCAAAAAGTTTGTGGGTTGCAGCCCCAAAAATTAACATGAAGTCGACCACTTCATCAGCTTCAAAGTGATCTGCAAGCTGATAATTTAAGGATTTTAAATAAGTTTGAAGTTTCAGTAATCCCGGAACTTCATATTTAATATTAATATCATCAATTATGATGGCTTCTATTTCTTGGTAGTTTCCAGGGTTTCTAGAATCCTCCAATTTAATTATAGCTACTTCATAATTTGGTTGTTTCTTGTTGGCTATAAATCCTGTTATGGTTATGGATTCCTCGTAGTGTTTAGTTGGAAGATTTAATTTTTTCACAAGTTCCTTGGTAATGTAGCTGGCTTGACTACAATTATCCAAAAGTGCTCTGCATTTAATTGATTTTTCTGAGTTTCTTATTCTCATCTGCATGGAAGGAATTAATGCTACTTCTTGATCAGTGTTTTTTAAACTTAATAAGTTAGTAACTTGTTTCCCTTGTTTTGAGTTTTCTTTTTGGGTAGCTACTTCGTACTGGTTTTGGTTTTCTTATCTTCCTCTGGTTTTCCTTTTTGTTTGGTACAAAGGAAGGATAAATGGTTAGAAAACCTACAAAATGAACAGGGTTGGAAAGAAATGGGGCATTCTTTGGCTTGGTGTTTAGATGAGGTACATTTAGTACAATAATTTAATTTAGCAAGTTTTTTCAGTTTATCCCAACTTTCAGGGAAAGAATCACATTTTGAATTCTGTGAGAGTTTTTCTTACACAATTTGCAGTAAAGTTCTCTCTGGTCAGTATGTTGAGCTCTTCTTGAGGATTGTTTTTGGGTAGAAACTGCCAGAGCAGCTGTAGTTTGGCCAGAATACCATGGTTTTCTGGCTGGTTCTGGAGAGAAGTTTCTTTTTTGTTTAGGTATCAAGGTAGTTAACTCACTTTGTTCCAGATCAAAATTAACATTAGCTAAGGTTTTGGTAGCTTCAGCAATTGCTTCTTTAAACTTATCAAAGTGGTCATAGAGTTTAAAACCACAAGTTCTTAAAAATTCCTGAGTTTCTTGACTTAGTTTATTATAATATACATACAAGAGTATATCTTCTAATTCTAATTTTTGAGTTTGCATTAAATTTATGGTAGAGTGCATATCTGCTTGAAAGTCATGAAGTGATTTAAAATTTTGGTTATTATGGATTTGGTTAAAAGTGATTTTATTATGGAGAATTTAATTTGGCCTGGTGTTGCATAACAGCCCTCCAACTGCTGCCATGCTTCTTCATAAGATGTTTTACTTTCTTGCATGCAGTTTATTTGAATGGCAGGGTTTCCACTCAAATGTTGTTTTAGGTAGGCAAATTTCTCTTCTTCGGAAAGACCTATGTTATCATAAATGTTTCTGAATGAGGTCTTAAAGTTTTGAAATTTAGAGGGATTTCCATCAAATGGTAATATTTGAAGCTCAGGAATTTTAGTACTTATTCTTGGTTTAGGTTTGGCTTCGGCATTATTTTCTTTTTTAGTTGTTAATGCTTGTATCATTTGATCTATTTCAAGTGGTAATAACTATTTTTTTCATCTAGTTTTTCTTGTTTAGCCTCTGAGAAGCCTTCGGAACAAACATACATTCTAAGGATTTCCTCATCTAAATTTTGTAACTTGTCCAGTTGTGAGGACAAAAGCCGAGCATGTGAATTTTTTTGTTCCTCAGTCCAATCATCCCCTCTCTCTTTGATTGTAGCTAAAAGTTTAGTAGCTGAGGTTCTGATTGCTCCCCTCCTTTTTACCAATTTACTAGTTTCAAGTGCTTCCACATCACTTCCCAACCATGTCTCCATACTTTTTCCTGGAGTGGCTTCAGTTTCATTAGCCATTTTTTAGGTTTAATATTATAAATGATATTATCAATGATATTTATAATAAATTTTCAGATTATGTAAAAAATTTAATTCACTGGATTTAAAACTATTGTATCAGAAATAAAACAAAAAAGGGTAACTAACTTCTCGACTGCCCACCCGGGGGCGCCATATTGAAAAATTTATTATTATTATTTATGAATTTATTATTTTTGAGAGAGATTATTTATTTAGGTGTAATATTAAGGTTAAGTTTACTTTAAATAGACACAGTAATTATAGAAATAATAATGGCCTATTTAGACACTGTCAACATAGCTACAGACTTTTTCACTGTAGGTTGCAGTGGTTTTCAGGTTAAAATTTGGTCAGCAGCCAGATTACTAACTATGGTGAAGCTAAATTCATAAAATTAATTTAGACTTACCAAAAATGAAGTTGCCAGTTGAACGTTACCCTTTCTGTTTCTAACTAATCCATAAGTTTCATTTAGTTTCCAGGTTTGAATTTTATTTGTTAAGTTTTAAGTTATTATTTAACACACTGCTAGGTTATTTATTTGTAGGGGCTATTTCCCAGACCTAGGTTTTGCAGGTTAAGTTAGGCTAGGGCTGTATTGCCCTTAAGTTTTTGTTTTTAAAGGTTTAAGGTTTAAGGTTTTGAAGGTTTTACTCAAGTTAAGTTAGGGCTATATTGCCTTTAAGTTTTAATAGGGGCTATAACAGCCATTTAATTATTGAGTTAGGGCAGTTGTAGCCCGGTTCGAGTTTCTTCTAGGTACCTAGTTTTTCTCTTACCTTAGTTATTTTCTTAATTAACTTACTTACACCTAGTTCTGATAGGCCTCTATTTAGTTAAACAGGGTTTTTGATTAATTGCAGTGGTTATTAAGGATAAGGTTTAATTAAAGGTTGTGAGGTTTAAAGGTTGACTAAGTTGCCCGGTTAGTTGGGTAACCACGAGCATTTTTTTTTACGAAAAAAAGCCCGCTTCATGCGGTCAAAAATTTTCAAGACTGGACAAAGCTCCGTTTTTCTTTGTCAGAAACTTTTTTTTCTTCTTTTTGTTAATTAGGGAAACCCAACTTCACTAGTTGGTTAGAAACGAGGGTTGTTATTTTTATTTTTATTTATTTTGTTTATATTTTTTTGGAAATATATGCGGTTATTTCTAACCACTTTTTTTACAACAGGACAGCCATTGTTGACGACATCAATCAGGAAAGGATTTACAAGAAATTCGAAGCATGGTTTTAGCTTCTTTAGTTCATCAAACCTGAACTGAAAATCATCAATTAGTCCTTCTAATTTACCTTTGTATTCCTCCAATTTATTATCTTTTATTTCAATATGAGGAAAAGTGTTTGCTAGGTTTTTCAGGTAGGGAAAGTGGTCAAATTTTTTTGTTACTAGATCTTTTTGGAAGAGCTTTATTTTATTCTGGAAACTGAAAACTGTCTGTGTAAGGTCAGAAATGACCTTATCCTTTCCCTGAAGTGCCAAATTTAGATTCTGAAGGTATTGTATTACATCAGTAAAAAACATCAGATCCTGCACCCATTCGTGATCTCCTAGTTGTGGGTATGACTTTCCCTTTTCTTTCAAGAAATCAATGATAGGCAAAAACCTATTCAGAAGATTACTAGTTGATAACCACCTTACAATACAGTAGAATGAAAGGTCATCTGGCTTATCTTGAAGATCCAGCTCCTCGAGAAAATTTCTAAACGCTCGGTGCGTTTTTGCATTTGAACGAATGAAATTCACAATTTCTAGAATACATTTCATAACACTGTCATACCTAAAGTACTTGCTTACCAAATGACCACGGTGAATGATACAGTGAATAAAGAGACACATAGGATACTTTGGGTCGCGTGTCAAGAGCCCAACTAGGCCTACATTTTGTCCTACCAGAATTCTTCAAATCACTCTGCAACGAGCATGTAATTTCAGCACTGATCTGGGAAATACGTCTCTCTGTAGTTTGGCGGGAAATAGAAATAATTGTATTTGTTCTCGAAGCTTTGTGTTATCTGGAGCGAGAATTGCAGTATCATCGGCAATATTCTTCTTCACAAATTCTCCACTACTGTAGGGAAGTTGAGCACGAGCAATATTCCATGCCATAACAAAACTAGCTTCAGGAGTTAAATCAGCTGTCTTACACAATGATGAAAGTACAGTTTGTCGGGCAACTAGGCTAGTTTTCAACATTGTTAACTTAGTCTTCCGCAATTCTGATTTGGGAGGAAATTCCGTAATAAAATTTTTATGATTAGTTTCATGATGACGCTTTAAGTTACTGGCTTTAAAGTGATTGAGTGCCACGTGGCAGAGAAGACACACAGGTTTCCCACCCTTAACAGTAAAGGCAAAGCTCTCCTCCCACTCCTGTTTAAAAACTCTATTTTCTTCTTCATATTTCCGTTTCTTACACTTTGTCTGCTCAGTCATTTTAATCAACTAAGGGGGTTTGTATAACTTTCACTTGTATAGCTGAGAAAAATAGCCACTATTTGATCTAAGAAGCCAATTTTAAAACAGACTCACTCGTTACTACACGCGGCCCGCAGGGTAGCTCGAGGGGTACTGGACACTGGTGAGTAACGATTGGTGTTAATTACGTAATTATCCCGCTTAGTGCCTGTCACGCAAAAGAAATTGTCGTACGCATGACGCATTTTATTGTCAATTCAATTTTTCCTTGTTTTTTTTCATATTTTTTTTTATGTGAAAAAAAATTATATTTGTATTATGAATTTTGTCTTTTATGATCAATACAATAAAAACCAAAATTGTCTCGCGAGCCGCAGTTAACCTCGAGAGCCGCATGCGGCTCGCGAGCCGGGGTTTGGCCACCGTTGTAATATACATCCTGTAGTTAGTTCCTCTACAAATGAGCCGTATAAAATTGGGTACAAAAAGTTTTGAATAGGAACTTAACATCTAATGTACACATATGAAATTTTCTAATAAAAGTATTTCCCTGAGTATACAATTGTCTACACTGCCTTACTATCACAGTCATCTGAAAGACTATCAGTTAGTATGTGGCCAAGATACTTAGTCCAGGTCACTTCTGAAAGCACCATACCATTCAAGTGAAATTCAGGAAGTTTTATATATTTGTAGGCCTTGGTTCTTATAATCATAATATGACTTTTAGTAGGATTATATTTTGTCATTATCCTTCCCATACCTTTCACAAACTTTCAAAAGTGTGCTGAGCCCTTTTACAGATGGAGAAATAAGAACTAGATCATCTGCATATATTAGATAATTAACAACATTGTACCAAGATAGCAGCCTATTTTACAAGTGTTCAGTACAACAGATAGAGTATTCATATAAACATTGAATAATTAGAGGGATAATATCCCTCCCTGCCTGACACCATTGGTCACAGATAATGGCTCTGAATTAACTCCACCCCATTTTACAATCATTGTTTGGTGATTATACCAGAATATTAATATACGGACCAAGTAACCAGGTACATTACGATTTACAAGTTTGATGAATAATTTGTCATGATTAACACGATCAAATGCCTTAGAGGCATTCAGGAAACACAAAAATACATTAGCATCTATAGTTTGGTATTTACAGACCATCTTTTTCAAGGCATACATAACACACACGAGTACCATGTTTCTTTTTTAAACCAAATGGGTTATTACTTGTATACAGGTAACATTCAAGTCTATTAATGAGTATATATTCAAACACCTTAGCTATAATATTGGCCAAGGCTATTGGCCTATACATAGTTATCTTTACTATTGATTTTACCCTTTTTATCTTTTATTTTTTGCACCAAAACAACGGATTACGTTGTATCTGGCAAAACTCCATGTATCTGTCATTACTAAATTCCAGATGTTCAGCAGAAATACCATCAATACCACATGATCTGTTACAATCTAAACATTTTATGGCCCGTTTAGTCTCAAATACACTAACTCTTATCCCTGGTCTATAGGTAGCATCACAATTCATATTATTGTTCTTATGTACAGAGTTGAATAACTCACTGCAGTGTTCTTTCATGTAAATTATATCGCGAAAAAGATTTCAAGGAGCGTTGCTATAATGTTTAAACTTATAAATGTATTCCCTAAACAGGTTTTATTGACTTTTTATCATACTCTTGTTCTTCCTTATATAACGTACTGCACCCTTGTTTGGGGCAACTCCGCTAACTATAAGATTATTATCTGATGCTGATTTCCTTCAATGATGTAATGAAACTGTCACATTTTATTTTTATTTACAAGTGTAAGAACAAAATCATTAATTTACAATAGGTAAATAGATATTTTGTAACTCATCAAGAAAGTGTTCCTTCTATAATTTGACTATATTCTCAGTCCCAGTTACATTTTCACTATTAGCAGGGAGAGACCTTACACTATTAGTCATTGTTTTTAATTCGTCCCAAAAGTTTCTTGGATTCTTACTGGCAAGCTTTCTAGCCAGAGCATCCCTGCTTAACTCATCCTCATGATTTTTTATATACCTTAATGCATACTTGAACCTGGCATTAGCCCTCTGTTTTTATTGTAATAGAGGGCCTTGCATTGGCTTCCCTTGTTCACACCACATTGAAAAAGCATCTCTGGATGCGTTATGAAGTTCAGCCACATAATCGCTCCAGCCAGGTGTACATGTATAATTTTTTCTTCTAAAGGTATTTAAGTCTAGGCTAGCATTATTGAGAGAGGAAACAATGTATTTAAATGTATTTAAATGCCAAAATATGTGTTTGAATTCTACAGTTTACATCCTGACAAGCTAGAGCATCATTAGGGATACATATATTACTTACCAATACATCAGACTTATTACAATACTGTTGTTTGCCCTCATCATCAACTTTGGACCAGTCTAACTTTGCTTAAGGCGTATCATTTACCTGTGATAGCATTGGAATACAAATAATGTCAAACTCAATTAACAGGGACATATGGTCAGAACTAGTATAGGAGCACAAAACTTCCATATTCAGAACTGCCTGATTTGCATCAGGTGTACAAATACAATGATCCAACCATGAGGTGGTGTACCAACTGTCACTAACATAAGTAAAGCTATCACCAGGAAGACTACACATGGATGAAAGGGTCAAGTTATTATCTTCATAGAAGGCTTTTAAGTGGTTGCTAAACAAAGAATTATCATTGAGCATATTAGCATTAAAGTCACCACTAATAGCTACCCTCCAATTTAATAAGGTAATCTTCTTTATTATTAACTGCCTGAAAAGGCATATACGGGGCTCCAATAAACCTTAGTACCCCACCCCCTGCCCATGGCCTAAACCATTAGAGGTACAGTAAAACTAAACATACCTTACAAAAGAGAATTTAATCCTGCATTTAATGAGAAACAATTAAAACTTGGTGTTCCCGCCATTGGCTTCCAAGACAGCCTGAATTCGCTTTGGGTAGCTTGCCAAAAGTGACATGAATAGATCTTGATCGTTACGCAAATTTGCTAAAACAGTTTCAATGTGTTGCGTCATTGTATCCTTCGAAAATCGATTTGCTGCAGGTTCTTGAAACAAGAGACATTCAACCTTGTCCTTTATAACTGATCCAATGTGTTCACAGACGTTCAGGTCAGGAGAATTTCCTGGCCATTCTTCATTTCCAAAGAAATCGATCTCATGGTTCCGCAACAACTGTTGAGTGGCTAATGCCTTAAAGCAGGGAGCCTTATCGTGCAGAAGTGTGACCTGATCGACATCCATAACATTGTTTGGGTTTCTTAGAAAGGAATGACATGCTGGGATAGAATAATATCACGAAAATACTGTCCATCCCAACTCTGACCATTTGGCTTCAGCACCCACATGAGCTTCTTTGCAGTGAACAAAACAAACACACCAACACAGTCTGGACTTTTTAATAATTCGCGATAATGTTCATTGTCATCGATTTCATCTGGTGTTGTGGCCCACACTCGATCATTTTGGTAGTTAGGCCGACGTGTTACGTAAGCAAAAAATTCATCGGAGACAGCTAAATGCATGAAATTATCCACATCCCAATCTTCAGATTTGGTTGTATCCATTTCACATTCATCCAAAGTTTTATTCCAATTTCTTTTGACAAAGTCCTCACTTCTTCGCAACTTTTTGGCAACCCATGAACGTGTTATAAAGGTGGCTCCAGCATCACGAGCTTCCCGAAATGTTATTGCTCGTATGCGATCTATCACACGTTGCCTCTCCGAATCACCAATTAATTGAGAAGCCATTATATTATCACTTTATCAGCTAGAGTAATTTTAATACCTGCAATAAATAAAGAATTGTATATATTTTTATAATCACTAAAAACTATTTCGATATAAGTAAACATGTAAGCTGCAAATGGGGGAGGGGGGCTAAGGTTTTTTGGAACCCCTTAGATACACAGAATTACAAATTTTTTATTGTCTACACAAATTTCTATTCCATTTAGCCCGTTCAAACCAAGTTTGAATTCACTAATATATTTCCCATACCCCCAACCTCCATAGAATAGCTACCCCACTAGGTAGGTGGCCTGTAAGGAGACCATCTTCTTTATCTCTGGTGGCCTCCCCTATCCCATGAAAGTTACTGGACAGGCTATTCAGGTCCTTTAAGTCCTGTTTCCATAGCCATGTTTCCTGCAGACAGAGAATATCAGCATCCTCTAACAGCTTATCAATTATGATCCGCCTGTGTTTGCTGTTATTGCCTAAGGTTAGGCCTCTACAGTTATAAGAGATGACCTTGAATGTTGCAATTAGGAAGATGCAGGAGTTCTGCCAGCCATCTCTACCTGTTGAATTTCACTTATACCAGGCACAGCAGTTACAGCATTAAACCCAGCTGGATTTTCCTCCACAGTACAACGCATGATGTCTCCATAATTACCCTCTCCAGCACTTGCGAGAGGGGCTGCAGGTGTTTTTCTTCCCTTCTTCTCATAGAACCGCCGTACATATACCCGTTCCGGCCATACTGCTGGATCCATAAATACCCCTGGATCATCACAGACTGCTGTAACTTGAAAGGAACTGTGCGTAGTCCATCTGGAGTCAATTTTCCTACATGTAACCTGAAGGTTCACTTTATCTTCCACAAATGCCTGCAGCTCCTCGGCCGTAAGATCAGGTCGACATCTCGAGACGAAAATGTTTGCAGTCTTCGTTGGTACAAATTTCATACGATCTGTTTTGGCAGCCCCTATGATACCCCGCCGTTCTCTGCCAGCCTCCCTCTAGCCGGTGCATGAGTGGGACCAGACCCCCTTGACGGACCACCACCATTAGCTTCTGCAATGGTTGCCGTTCTCGGAGGGGTCGCTCGCTTCCGGCCCCTCCTTACCACCATTGTCCAAGATGCCTCCTCATCATGACCCCCGACTGCATTTCCAGCATCTCGATTCACCAAGGCCCCTTGGGGGGTACCCTGTGTGAGATAGTATTGAGCTGGCGATGTAGCAGTGTCTGGATTCAGGGATCCAGGATGAGGCAGAGGGCTCTGCACTCATGGATCCAAAAGTAAGCTGAGCGGCAGAGGGCTCTGCACTCATGTATCTGGGAGTAGGCTGCACCGTGCCCTTCACAGGTTTTTGACCATCTAGAAGAAGAGGGAATTCCTCCTGCAGTGTTCCATCACCAGGAACACTTTAGGGAATAGCAATTTACTGACAAGTTTGTACTCGCATGCCTCACAGTAAATGATAAGGTTAGCAAAATCTGAACCAGGTTTATTGATATTGCTGTTAAAATCACCAACTACTATAACACATGAAGAGTCTAGCTCCTCTAGCAGTATATTTAGTTTACAGAGTCTATCTAAAAATACCTCCTCATTTTCAGCACACACTCATCAGGCATATAAACATTGAATATATACAGTATTTTGTTATCAATAGTTAGTTTTATGGCTACAGCCCACTCATATTCATAACTAATGGGCTCTATAAACCTATCCAACTGTGAGTGCCACATTATAGTTACACCTTCCTTCTTATGCTGTCTGCCCACAGTGATAACTTCACTATTATCATTGGGTGAGTTAGCTATTCCCCTGTAGTTAGGCTTAACAGTGTTTAAATTTTTGCAATCTTGGAGACAAAATAAAAAAAAGGCGGACGTGCGGCATGGCAGCATGGGACGACGCTGAGGGCTTGAAACACTAACGAAAAACAACTATTGATTCTACACCGAATAAACCAGCTTTAAAAGTGCGCTCACCTAAATTTAACAAATGGAAGGAGGAAGACTAAACAGAACCAAACCTAATTGAATAAATCAAGACTTAGTGTATTTGAGAACAATTGACTCGGTAAGTTAACCGTTGTATTTTTAAGTCCCAGTTTAGTGATAGCAGTTTAAACTAGGTAAAGTTAGATTACACCTACGTTGTGGTCTGAGACCTATCATTAATTTATAGTTTAACAAAGGCTACGGTAAATTGCCCTTGCCTAATTTTGTGAGGAATCCTACTGTGAGATTGCTATTTCCTCCAGAATCTCTAGGCTAGGCTTATCCTACTCTGAAGTTAGACTGGATATGTTAGGGGTGGGTTAATTGAGGACCAATTTAAGCAGAGCATTTTTCATAGGGACAAGGCAATGAAATAAGGGACAATTCCGTATATTCGGGACGTCTGGCAACCCTAGCCTAAATTGTATTTAGAAAAACACGTACATGAGTACGTGACTTCTGGCACGAAAACAGCCAGCCAAGTCCAAACACGTTTATACGTGTAATGGGACGAATAACAGTTCCAAAAGTAAGGAACAAGTATAGCCATCACGTGATGCTCATCCCCTGTTTTGTTCAATCCTGTATTCTACTGTAGTACTTGAGATAAATATCAAAACAATTTAATCTTGTAAAATAGGTCAAATAAGTTAATTAAATAATTTAAAACAGTTAGGAATTCGTGAAACTCATAATATAATGTACTTAAAATTATTTGTAAGTTCCAGGATCAGACAGAAAAGAAACGTAAAAATCATTTTCCTAATACAAAATGAAAACCCAAGTTCTGATGGGGAGAAAACACATAGCGCAGTGCCGAGAGGAAATTATTCAGAGTGGAGTACAGCTTGTCATAGAGAGCGGGTCACATACAATCCATCAAAAGTTCGCAGTTTTCCCTCCCTTGTTATTTTAATTTTAATCTCTGGATTCTAGTCCGTGGGAAACAGGACCTATATTTAAGGTGAATTAATAACAGTAAATTCGATTCATTTCCCCTTTGGCCGACGAGAGTGACTTCTTTCCGATGCACTAGGATTCTATTCATGTCACACGCTCGGCCTATATGGTTTCTGTTGGCGTACTTGCTTCCCAATCAAGGATTATCATTGTATATTAATTGTATAACATAAATGTAATTTAATGTAACCTGTGAACAGAGATGGGCACGATCTTGATCTTCAAGATCAGATCGTGATCTTGAAGATCAAGATCGTGATCTGATCTTGATCTTGAAGATCACTTTTATTATGGTGATCTTGATCTTGATCTAAGATCACTTTATTTCTTGTGATCTTGATCTTGAAGATCGCTTTAGACTTCAAGATCACTTTTAATTTCAGATTCTTAAATATGCCGCTATGCGAATGTCATTTGTTTTTTGTCCAAGCGACATCTGGTGGCAACTTTGTTCAACACCGACTGTTTATGTTTTCTGTTAGTTGGGTGACTTGCGTCATGCGTGGGCTCATGGAAGGTGTAGTTGCTGTGGAATTTAGGCTCGTAAAAAGTGTAATTTACTGTGCAATTATGTTAAAAGTGTTCTATTAATTCTAAACATATTTTATTTACAGATTGAATTTTTTAATAATGAGTGCAATTTTACAACTTCAACAGGCTCCCAAGGGAACCAAATATTCTAGGTTGTCACCAGAACAGTATTCAATATATTTAGATAACAATGTTGGTAATAAGGATCAATCTGTGCTATTGAACGGAAAATATTTTCAAATTGTCGAAAAAACTGGAAACAGTATCAAAGTTATTTGTATGCAGTGTACAAAGAAAACTACAATTCTGTCTGCTGGCCTCGACTCAACAAGCAATCTTCTGAGGCACCTCAGGGTTAGTACTACTTAGTAACTAAGTAGTAAGTAGCAACATTAACATAATGGTTCAAGTCATATTTTAAGTGACTGGTGCCAGTGGCGGTCCTAGCTTACATGACGCCCTGGGCGAACCTCACCTTCAGCGCCCCCCGCCCTGTTCGCCAACACACACACATTCGAATCCCCCCAAAATAAAGGACAGACATAACTCTTTCACAAAATAACTTTTTATTGGACTAATTGTTGGAACTTCAGAACCAAAACAAAGACTCAAATTTCTGAATTTTACAAATCCTTCATCACGTAAATAGAATAACTCACTTAAGAGAATGTAATTATGATACTATGAACAGGAAAAATACAAATTAAATTGCACAACTGCCATAAATAAACTAGAGAATCAAATTTCTAAATTGTACAAATGCTCTATCACATAAATAGAATAAGACACTTAAGAGAGGGTAATTATTATGCTACACTTTGAACAAGAAACAAAATAAATTGCACCACAGCACAACTGCCATCTAAAGCCTGACACTTCTTACCTTCCTTGATGCAAAGTCATGAATTAAATCATCATATGAAATCTGCTCAGCAATTGTATGATTTATACTGATGATGGCCAGACCGGTAAGGCGTTCCTGTGACATAGTTGACCTCAGGTAGGATTTGATGAGCTTCAGCTTTGAAAAGCTCCTCTCTGCTTCAGCAACAGTGACTGGAAGAGTAAGACCAATTCTGAGAGCAGTCCACAAATTTGGATATATTTCAGAGAGCTCCCTTTCATGGATAAATGTCAGCAGTTCAAGCAAGGATATGGTCTTTGATGGCAAGTCAGGCAAGTTCTTCAGCTCCTGTGCAAGCTCTCTGCCATCCAAGTCAGATTGTCCCTTAAAGTGTAGTGTAGTACTAAGGTTCACACATTGTTCTGTCAGCTCCTCAAATGTGAGATTTTGGAAATGTGTCAGCACTCCAAACTTCTCTCCCACAATTTCCAACGTGGAAAATCTTTCCTGAATGGCTGATGTTGCAGCATCAACCACTGCATTGAAAAATGTCACCTCCAGCTTCTTCAAAGCATCAATCAAGGGCTCATCAGATGCTTCATAGGAGAAGTGCCGCTTTGTGGACCTCAGCCGTTTTTGTTTTAACACAGCCTCCACATCCACATTCATTTGTTCACAGATATCTGTGGCTGCCATTTGTGCAGCCACAAAACCTGTTGCCCTGTAATTGCGGAGACCTCTCTCTGTTTTTTTTAGGAGATTTACTGCAACATCAACGTGCATGCTAGGAGACTGCATCTGCTTGCTCACATGCTGAATTTGGCACAACAGGTCATGCCACACCACTGAACAAATGGCGAAGCGGTATGACCCAACCTCCTCTGACAGAGATTGAGCCTCGACCTTTATTACAGAGTCTTTGGTGTGGTCCCTCACCTCGATCAGTGCATCTCTCACTGCAGCTGCCTGATATCTCAGGGGCTCCACACTCTTGATCTTGCTTTCCCACCTTGTATCAGACCACATCTTCAATGTGATGTTCACATGTTTTTTCAAAATGGCCCATCGTTGTGTGGAGGCTGAAAACAAGTTGTAAAGCTTCTGCAAGATGCCAAAGTAACTTGTGGCATCAATAGATCCCTTAGCAGCATCGGCCACAAGCAAATTCAGAGAATGAGCCCCACATGGAACAAACAGAGCTCTGGGATTAATTTCTAGGAGCCTGGATTGAACACCCTTGTTTTTTCCCCTCATGTTGGCCCCGTTGTCGTATGATTGTCCTCTACAGTCCATGAAAGGAACTTTTAGCTCCTCCAGTCTCTTCAGAATCAGAGATGCCAAATGTTGACCAGTGGACTCCTCTGCCTCCAAAAACCCCATGAAATGTTCCTTTATATGGGGCTTCCCCTCCAGTGACACAACCCGAATCACAACTGACAACTGTTCAGTGTGGCTGATATCTGGAGTGCAATCTAGAATTATTGAAAAAAACTTTGATTGTCTGATGTCGCTCACCATTGCTGAAATGGTCTTGCTGCTCGACAAATCAATGAGTTCGTTTTGTATGTGGTGGCCGAGGTAGCTGGTGTGACTGGAGGTCCCTTTTTGGACACGGTTAATGTGCTCTTGCATTATAGGATCAAATTGTGCCATCAGTTCAACTTCTTTCAGAAAATTGCCATTTGATGGTGAGAACAATTTTTCTGTATGTCCCCTTAGTGCCAAATTCCTAACTGCCAGAGAATGCACAATAGCAGTGAGACGTGTCAGCACCGCTCTCCATCTCAACTTCTCAGCCTCCAGAAGTGCCATCTCCTGCTTGTCAATGGTCTCCCCCTTTCTCATCCTCACTGCCAGTTCTTTCCAGATTTTCATAGAATTTAGGTGTTCTGAACTGTTGTCATGTGATGTGAGCAATGAGCTTGCATGCTTCCAGTCCGAGAGTCCCAAACTTGTTAAATTTATTTTCCTCTTGGAAAATAATGTACAGTACAACAGAAACAGAAAAGGCTGTTGTTTTTTAAGGAATAGACCAACCAACTTCTGGTTATATTTTCCCACTAACCAATGACTTCCTGAAGTATTGATGGTGGAAACTTCTTCCGTCACTGTCGTTTCTAGGGAATACAAAGTCAGATGGTACTTGACTTGGTCCCCTGGAAACCAGTTGTGTCCGAATTCTCTCAGTCAGAACTGAAGGCCAGTTAGCAGGGTCGGTGGACAGAGACTCATCCTCAGGAGGCGATTCTGCTCCAGGCATTTCTAATAGAAAGAACAAGAGCATTACTCATTAGTATACACACCTAAGTTAGATAACACATTATTCACAGCACTTTGTTATGGTGGTGGTGTTATGGAATTATGGTGGTGAAACACCACACATACCCAGTAACCCAGACCCAGTGATAATAACATTATAATTTATAACTGTTTGCAAAATGCTTTGCAGGGATGCACACACATACACATACACACACACGCACACACTCACAGACATATGTGCACACAAACTCACCTGAAGAGTCCTGCCGGGGAGAAGTAGAAGCAAATGGGTCTTCATCCTCAGGATCAGACTGCATTTGTGGAGACATATGTGAGGCTGAGGAGGTAGATGGCTCCTCAGCCTCAATAATGGCAGAAGTAGACGGCTTCTCATCCTGGCTAGTGGCAGAGGGTGTTCCAAAAATTTCAAAAGTGCCCCTGCAAATAGTAAAATAGAACATAACAGACCAATGCATGAATAGGCTAGTACAATTAATTTAACATGTTATTAAGCACAATTTATTAAACTTTTAGAATAGGAAACAAATGAATAATACAACCTCCTTGGTTAATGGCTAATTATATACATAATAGTACACTTCAAATGACTCAGAAAGCTATATCACAAAATAGCAGTGCAATATAGCAGTGAAGAGTAGATGACATAGCTCTATACCTTTATCTTTTGCTCGTTTCTCCTCTTCTTCTTTCCTCTTTTTTCTAAACTGAGCACCTGATAGCTTTGACCTCTTCTTATCCATTTGCGGTTATTTGACAGACCTTAGTGGCTTAGTGTGAAGATTCGTTCTGTAATAATAATATACATTTCACTATTTAACCAAACCCAGAAAAATAACATTACATATGTTAAAGTATGGGCCTTTATTCCCAATAATATTAATCTGGAAGCATTTTGCATTGTTTAGGTCTTTTATGGGAAGGTTTATGGAAAATGCAATAGATGGTTTTTTATTAATAAAAATATATTTATTGATCTTTTATTATTTATTTTATTTTATTTTTTATTTTTATTTATTTCTTATTTATTTATTCTTATTTTTATTTTTATTTTTTTGGCAGGCGCTCATGCCGCCCCTCCACAAATGCCGCCCTGTGCGGCTGCCCATATTGCCCATATGAGGAACCGCCACTGACTGGTGCCATACAAGACTAATGCTACATTTACATAGACGTCCATTTGAATATATTGTGCACTTCAGATATTAATAGATTATGGACTAGTAACTACATTAAAAACTGCCGATATCCAACTATAATAAAACGCCAAGTGTATCTGTCTTTCTCTCTGTCTGATCCATGTCTGTAATTTCTCCTATTTAGTTACTGAAGGACGAAATTCGGCTTTCAATTTAACATAGGATAAAAAGGCACTGATCATGGTGAAAATAATTTTAGTTAAAGATAACAAAATTTTAGAATCTTGTTAAGTATTAATTTCAACTAGAAGTTTGATACTCTGATAAATATTATACAGGGTGTTCAAGAAGTCTCTCCGCATGATAATAATTTATTTTCTTGTGCAGAAACTACATTCGGATCTTTTGGGTGAATATGAATCGGAGAAGAAATCTCGCAAGCGTCCAGCTAAAGAAGAAGATGCCAGCGGCAGCAATGCTGGCCCTGCCAAAATTGCCAAGCAGTCAACACTAAGCATGTTCCACATTTCCAAGCAAAAACCAGGACCACCAATATGCAAGGATATCCTTGAAAAGAAGATTCTCTCGCTTGTGGCTAATGGGCTCCTACCATTGAGCCTAGTTGAACTACATGAATTTAAGGATCTTCTTTCATGTTAGTATAACTCAAATATTTTGCTATTTTTTCCATAGCTAATATCTGATTAAAATAATTAATCATATTATTTGTATGAACATTAGACTATCGCTAGCCTAGCTAAATATTTTGATATTTTTTCCATAGCTAATCTATTGTATTTGTTTTAATTTTTAAATATTTTTTTCAGACGTCAACCCGGCTGTTCAGGTGCCATCTAGACGCACCCTGGCTAGATCTCTTGCAACAACAACCAGTACAATGAAGGAAGACATACAAGCAAAACTGGCAGCAGTTGACCATGTGTGTTACATGCGACATATGGTCAACTAATCACCGCAGTTTCATGGGAGTCACTGCGCATTGGGTATGCTATTGATTTAGTGTATTATTTTTATATAATTGATAAATTGACCATTGGTGATAGACTGATAGTCTGATAGACTTATAGTATAATCTTTTCAATTATTCGACATGTGTTCCTCATTCATTAATTTGGTGAGTCTTCATTTTGCTGTGATTCACAGTAATTTCACACTAATTCACTGATTCTGTCATCTGTCATTGTGTCTGATTCACAGCAAAATGTGGAAGAGTCCATATTCACAGGCTGTGAATATGGACTCTTCCACATTTTGCTCTTATGGAATGGGTCACTGATGTGGTGGTATGGTAGGCGACTCATCGCCTAATTGCCTCCTTTATATCACATAGTTCTTCTCTTCAATGTTTGGTGGCGCAGTTTAGCTGGTGCGTGTCTAACCAATATTATTAAATTAAGCTTAAAAAAATGTTCATACAAACATTGATTTTATATTCTTACATTACAGATCAATGATGACTTGTCGCGAGGATCAGCTGCACTGGCATGCCGAAGATTTCGTGGAACACATAGCTTTGATAAAATTGCTGGAATATTGGACAGGATCAACTCGGAGCATGGTTTATCTTATAGAAAAGTTGTATCTACAGTCACCGACAATGCATCGAACATGGTGAAATGCTTTAAAGAGTTCGGTGTTCGTGTTCAGAATCGTACTGACGACATTGATGAAGATGATGCAGATGAAGATGATGATGAAAAAGATTCAGATGAAGAGGTTATCATCAGCAACTTTCCTGAACATTCAGGAGAGCATGGAGAGGAGTCAGTGAAACTATCATCCCATATTCGATGTGCCTCCCACACATTGAACTTGGTAGCAACAACTGATGCAGATAAAGGACTGAATTCACCTGGACTAAAGAAGATAAAGCATTCTGCAATGGGAAAATGTTCGGCGCTGTGGAATGCTGCTGGTAAACCCAAGTCAGCAGAAAAAATACAGGAAATAACTGGCGTCCAATTTAGGTACCCATGCGTCACCCGATGGAACTCAATGTACGACTCATTAAGCCAAATATATAAACATAAGAACGACGTGAATGTAGCTCTTGAAGAACTGAATCTACCCATCCTCAAAGACAATGAATTGGAATTTATTTCAGAATATTTGTCTGTTCTAAAACGAATTGCAGCAGCCCTCAACAAATTACAGGCAGAGAAAGAATGCTACTACGGTTGTCTTCTTCCAACAGTCCTAGTGACTCAAGATGCCCTCGCAAGATTGGAGCCTATCCAACCAAACGACCTGCGCTTGAGACACTGCATGCCATTACTGGCAGCAGTCGTCTCTGGCTTCAATGCCAGATTTGGTCATTTTTTGTCGTTGAGCCCCGAGGTAACTGATGCCGTTTTGGCCTCAGTATCTCATCCGTATTTCAAACTTAGATGGATATCATTGTTGCAAGGGCCTAATTTCGGCGATCATGAAGCAATCAAGTCTCAAGTAAAAGACAAGCTGCAAATGGCTGTAAGAAATTGTAATTCTGACAGCAGTGGTAATAGTTCGGTGAACTCAGACTCATCATCTGAAGACGATTTCTTCAGAACTATGGACGGCTCATTCTCTGCTCCTAACAACAAGGAAGACTTGGAAGTCCTCAATTATTTGCAGGACACCAGTAAGGCACTCGACTCTTTAGATAGGTATCCTGCTATAAAGAAGATCTTCAAGAGGTATAACACCACGCTACCTTCCTCTGCACCAGTGGAACGGTTGTTTTCGTTTGCTGGCATGGTTCATAGCCCCAAACGAAGTCGTCTCTCGGATGGTAACTTTGAACAATTGGTTTTGCTGAAAGCAAATGTTTACAGCGGTTGAACATTAAATTAACACTCTTAACTTGCGGTTTTTACCTTTATATTGTCAGTAATTGCGTACTGCAGTAAAACTGTAAAATTAAATTCTATGTAAAAAATGTTTACTTATATATGCTGACCATTCATTGATATGGGTTATGGACCTGGTGAAATGAGAATTGAGAAAAATAGAACTAAAAACTATATGTAGGTCATTTAATAGTTTTTTCTTTGCTGATAAGTTATGATAATACTAAGTTTTAAGTTTACCACCTGAAAAACTGAAAGGGGAATCGTCAATCCCCGTGGTTTAGATCAGGTGACATGGGTAGGATGCGATGCTTGTATTGCCTCAGCCCTCAGGGGAGTATTAGGAGTGATACTTTTCAGGAGTGATTAACAAAATAATTTGTTTTTGTTTACTCTACAAGAGTACAACTTTTTTCAATTCATATAAAAGTGATCTTAAAAAGTGATCTTGAAAAGTGATCTTCAAGATCACGATCTTGATCTGGATCTTCAAGATCACATTTTTCTGGTGATCTGATCTTGATCTTCAAGATCACATTTTTCTGGTGATCTGATCTTGATCTTCAAGATCACCAAAGTTGGTGATCTTGCCCATCTCTGCCTGTGAATAAACATTAGGTTAAAAGTATAAGAACTTAACTGCGTTTCATAATAACAGTAAATTTATATTTGTGGTTTAAAGTAAAAACTCCTGTGTATTTTATAAAAACAGTTAAAGGTAAAATTTGAAAATATAACTCTAAACAATGTTAGCTCATGTGAAGTTAAGTAAAAAAATAATACGAAGAAAGACATCAATGGGTGCACGCTTATACATTCTGTAAATTGTCACATCCATTAATTGTGGAAAAAGTTGAAAGGGTTCGTGCTACCGTCAGAAGTGTAGCATCGTATTATGCATTAATACCAGTGCATTTACTAAGTGCAACTTTGTCACACCCACCCACGAAAGGAGCAACCCCTTTTCTGTACCCTCGTACTTTCTCTATACTCAATTTCACTCCAAAGGTGGATGTTGCGTACATGTATGTAATATCCTAACTTGCTCTTGTATTGCCGAACTTGAATTCTCTGAATTCCATACCCTCTGGCTGAGGCTTACATGCCAATATCAAACTAAATACATCTGCGCTGTTTATCTTTCTACTAATTCTACTGACTATCCGAAATTTTTTGACTACCTCACTTCCAAAGTGGAATACATTCTATCCCACTCTCCCTTTCCTGAAATCTCCATTTTAGGAGATTTCAATGTTCACCACCACCTTTGACTTTCCTCACTTTTCACTGACATCCCTGATGAACTAGTTTACATCTTTTCTATCTTGTATAACCTGAGCAGATTGTACAGCACAATACTCGTATCCCCGATCGCCATGGACATAGACCCAACAGTCTGAGTTTATTTCTCACCTCTCATCCTTCTTCTTACTCTGTCAAACTGTTTCTCCGTTGAGCTCTGCGACCGCAATTTTGTATCTGTTTCCAGGAAAATCGCTCCAATTCAGCCTTTGAATTATTCGTCCCGAAAGGAAGCGCCTTTGGCATTTTGGCGTAGCTGACTGGGTGGCGCTTAGGCAGTACTTCTGTGATTTCCCATGGAATGATTACTGCTTCCGTGGCCGGGGTCCCTCCGAGCGCGCTGAGCGTGCCACGAAGGTAATTCTCTCGGGCATGGAGGCTTATATTTCATATCATATCCCTACTACTAATTCAAAATAAACTTTGGTTTAACTTTGCTTGTTCTACAGTAATGCTATCCACAACAGAGAGAAGGCTTTCAGAAGGTACCGTCGCCATCCAACTCTTCACCCTCACTCAACTTATATTTCTGCCCGGAATCATGCAAAATCTGCTCTTCGACTCGCCAAAAAATCATTCATCAGACAAAAATGTGAAAATCTATCCAGTTCTAATTCTTTTCACGCTTCCTGACACTAGCTAAGAACCTCTCCAGCAACTTTACTTCTTCTTTCCCTCTTTTCCATTCCGACAGCTGAGTTGCCGTCTCTTCGTTCAAACTTTTGCCTTCAACTTAACCATGGACGATTCCGGTGCTGTTCCTCCATCAATTCCTCCCTCTGACTTAATTATGTCTGAAATTAGAATCTACTCCAAAGATATTTTACGTAGTCTTTTCTAGTAGTTGGAACATCAATCTTGGCTGTGAAATTCCTCTACACTTCTTCCAGTTTATTAGCTTTCTTTTTTTTTGTATGGGGACGTCAAAACTAAGCAGTATTCAAGTTTCGGTTGGGGATCATTACCTTTTCGTCCTTTCTTCTTTTAGTTTTGTTTATCGCTATCTGATTCTGTGTTTCAAATTTACTGTAGCATCATCGGTCATTATAACCCCTAAATCTTTTGCTTTCGTGCTTCTCTGAATTTCCTGTCTATCCGCTTCCTATGCTGTCTGTTTAAGCTCTTCATTTCTTCCATATCTAGGGAGCTCTAATTTCTTGGTGTTAAAATTCAGGCTATTGTCTTCTGCCCATTTGTATATTCTGTTTGTGTCCCTCTGTAGGGCTTCCATCTCTTCTGCATTGCCGATTTTTCACTGATCTTTGTATCGTCAGCAAAGGATGTACTATACTTTTGTCGTCCACTTCATTGTGTGTGTTTGTCAGCATGATAAATAATGGGAGTGGGTCTAATACTGTTCCGTGTGGAACTGAGCTACGTATTTTTATGGACTTTTACGGCTTGCTGCCGTTCCCTGTGGAAGTTATAGATCCATTTTCCCACTTTGCCTGTTATTTCCATGTGTTTCATTTTATGTCATGATCACACTTATCGAATGCTTTAGCAAAATCCGTGTATATTACAGCGTTGTTATCATTGCTTTCAAGTGCGTCTATGATATTGTTATAGTGTTCTATTAGATGTGATAGGCACGATCTTAATCGGAATCCGTGCTAGTTGTCATTGAATCTTTACTGTGTCTCCGAATTTTCTCCCTGTCTAGTCTTTCAAATATTTTGATGAAATGTAATGTCGGCGACACCGGCCTATAGTTCTTTGCTTTAGACCTATCCCCGCCGTTATACATAGGAACGATGTTCTCTCTTTTTTTGTATGCTCGGTATTTCCCCCCGTGTCTAGGGATATTTTACATATCCAATAAAAGGGTGTAGCTATTTCGTTCTTGCAGTTTTTAATCAACAAGGCATTCCATTTATCAGGTTGTAACATAAATTCTGCTCGATTCGAAAACGGACAATAGATAATAGAATAACCTCAAGATAATGTGAAATAGTTTTAGAAATGTTGCAAAATACACGCGGCGACAGGTTCGCACAGGGTTTATCACGATACAGAATGATACAGAATGACTTAGGCTGGTGTAAGCTTAGGCTAGTGTAGGATTAGGCTAATGAATATTTTCTCTGGTGTTTTTCATACAGTTACAACGCCACCCCTACGATATTATACTAATTGAACAAAACATGGAGCCCACAAAAGAGCATATTCGACATGTGATGCTGTATGAGTTCCATAAAGGATCTTAGGCTAGTGAATCCGCAAAAAACATTCAAAGAGTTTATGGAAATGATGATGTCAGCGAATGAATGTGTACGAGATGGTTTGAGAAGTTCAGAAATGGAGACTTCAGTATGAAAGATTATCAACGAACAGGACGACCAAATAAGTTAGATGAAGAGTTGCAGAAAGCAACAGTAGAGGAAAACCCAACGGTAACTGTAAGAGAACTTGGCCTGCAACTCGGCGTTAGCCATATGACCAGTCATCGTCATTTGAAGCTGTTAGGAAAAGTAGTGAAGGTTGGAAAATGGGTTCCGCATGATTTGTCACAAGCGAATCTTCAACATCGAATCGATATTTGCACATGACTGCATTCTCGGCAACTGCAGGCACCATTTTTTAATCGGATTGTCACTAGGAATGAAAAATGGGTCCTCTATAACAATGTTAAGCGTCGAGATCAGTGGCTTAGCCGTGAAACAAAGCCTGAACCTCAGCCAAGGAATGATCCCCATCCAAAGAAAATTTTGCTATGCGTTTGGTGGGATATGCAAGGAATTATTCATTTTGAGCTTCTGCCAAATAACCAAACAATCACAGCTGAAGTCTACTGCCAACAACTCCAACGATTGAAGATGGCATTACAAGAAAAACGTCCTGCATTAATTAATCGCAGAGGTGTTCTATTCCACCAGGATAACGCGCGCCCTCACACTGCTCGAATCACCACTGCCCAATTGGAGGCATTTAGTTGGGAAAAAATGTGGTTGGGAAAAAATGCCTCATCCACCTTATTCTCCGGACATCGCACCTTCAGACTACCATTTATTCAGAAGTCTGCAACACCACCTAGATGGACAAAAGTTGCAATCCAGGGAAGCTATCGAAAACGAAGTGATCGCTTTTTTTAACTCGAAACCAAGGGATTTCTTCGAACGTGGCATAAAAAAACTTTTCTACAGGTGGGAGGAGGTTATAGAAAAAGAAGGGAATTATATTGATGATTAATTTGTCATTATGTCATTTAATTTTTGTTGTGAATAAACTAAAAATTCGAGCAAATTTGTCCTTATAAGTCCTTTAATTTTTGTTCTGAATGAACTAAAAAATCGAGCAGAATATATGTTACAACCTTATAATTTGTCCGAGCCTACAGCTGAATGTGATTTCCTTTGTCATATAACTTTCTCTATGTCTTCTGCGGTAAATTAAAAATCAGTTATACGTTTTCCATTTAATTCCTCTTCGAAAACGGTATTTCAGTCAGGTACTACTTTGTCTCTATTTGGGGTACTGCACAACTGCAAGCTGATTCATATTAAGCTCTCAATATTTCAGATACTTCTTTTAGATCATCGGCTAGTTCATTATTTTCTTTCTTTAAGGGTGCGATACTGATCCGCTTTTTTGTTTTTCTTTTCGCGAAGCTACAGAAGTATTTTGTGTTATATTTTATTGTTTTCACCGCATCCTCCTTTTCTCTCTCTGAATGACCCTTAATTACGGTTTGCATTTCCCTCTCTACACTTTCCAATTTTACTTGTATCACGTTTTAGGTGTTGCTGTCTGTGCAATAAATAAACTTTGTGACTACTCTCCTTTTCTTGCGGAATAGAGTTCACTTTTGCCTCTTGAAATAGTTCCTCTTTCACTTTGATTGTACTTTTGGAATATATTTTTCTAAGATTTTCAGCGTCTTTTTTCCAAGGTTCTTAGCATTTCTTCGGTTGTTTTATCGTCTACAGTGGTGGTCCTGGGCATAGGCGATATAGGCGGCCGCCTAGGGCGCTAATTGGTGGCGGGGCGACATAGCCCGTCCGTTTTTTGTTTTTTCTCAAACAGGCTCCGGTCCAGGGCTCAAGAAATTTACCAACTCACGGTCTCACCAACCCCGGTTAGAGATAGATATTTATTCTTGGTGATAGGTATCGATTTTGCTTGTAAAAATCAATTTATAAAACTAAATTAAAAGTTATTTCATTAAAATAACAAGCAATGAAATAGGTATAAGTTAAAATTGTTTATAATTATTAAAATCAAGCAGAGTAAATTAAAGTGTAGCTAGCGACGGATTTTTCTCCACTCCACAATTTCGTATGTGTTCTACTGTAGTTTACAATGAGTCTGTCTGGCCGAGCATCATGGTCAGAGACAAGGTGGGAAAGCAGGGTGAAAAGTATTGAGCCAGTAAGGTACCAAGCAGCATCAGTGAGAGAGGCACTCATTGAGGTGAGAGGTCAAACCACTGACCCTATGGTAAATATTGAGGCTCAGTCTTTGGCAGAGGAGATAGGGTCATACCGGTTTTCAATCCGCACTGTGGTGTGGTATGACATCCTAAGCCACATACAGCAAGTCAGCAAACTAATCCAGTCTCCCTCAATGCAGTTGGATGTGACTGTCAATCTGCTAAGGAAGACTAAAACAACTATCAGCACTTACAGAACAACAGGCTTTGTGGCTGCACAAACCTCAGCCATGGACATGTGCGAAGACATGAATGTGGATTGCTGTTCTCCAGCAAAAGAGGCTGAGGTCCACAAAGCGGCACTTCTCCTATGAGTCCCTTGATGAGCCCATCAATGACGCACTTAAAAATTTGGAGGTGACCTTTTTCAATGTGGTAGTGGCAGAGCTGGGCAGTATTTAAATACATTTGTATTTAAATACGTATTTAAATACATTTGTGTATTTAGAACTGTATTTATAAATACATTGTTTTTCATGTATTTAAATATAGTATTTAAATACTTTAATGAGTATTTAAATACAATGTATTTAAATGCTCAAAATATAAAAATGTGAATACTTTTACTGGTTTAATACACGTTCTGTACTAGCACAGTACGACGCGTCGACAGTGTAGTACAGCATGGTTCATGTTTCAACGTGTCAGTTCAATCAGTTGTGTGCCACTCTTAGTCGAAAGCGGTTGATTTCTTTATCCTTTATCAAGCATTTTATATTGTTGTTACTCATGAATTAGTGAATGCATATGTTAAAATTTGTATGTATTTAAAATGTATTTACAAATGTATTTAAATACAATTGATGTATTTTGTATTTAGTATCTAAATACATTCGTAAAATGTATTTAGTATTTAGTATTTAAATACATTTCTCCCATGTATTTAGTATTTAGTATTTAAATACATTCAATGTATTTATTGCCCAGCTCTGGGTAGTGGATGCTGCTATCTCATCACTTCAGGAAAGATTGCAGACCTTGGGAGAAGTGAGAGACAAGTTTGGAGTGCTCTCAAATTTCCAAAACTTGTCAAATGAGGAGATGACAGAGCAATCAGAAACCCTCAGCAACACTTTAAGCTGTCGAGGACATTCTGATCTAGATGGTAGGGAGTTGGCACAGGAATTAAAGAATTTGCCTCAACTGCCATCTACGAGCATGACAGCACTTCAGCTGTTGACGTTTATCCATGAAAAGCAGCTCACAGAGATCTATCCCAACCTCTGGGTCGCCCTCAGGGTTGCTGTCACCCTTCCAATGACAGTGGCTGGAGCGGAGAGGAGCTTTTCCAAGCTCAAGCTCATCAAGACTTACCTGAGATCCACCATGATGCAAGACCGCCTCAGTGGTCTTGCTGTCATCAGCATTAACCATGCGGTTTCTGAGCAGATTTCCTATGATGACATCATTGATGAATTTGCATCAAGAAAGACCAGGAGGATCAGGTTTCAATAGGAAAACAACTAGACCTAAAACTTCCAAACCAAATTTAAAATTCAGTTATTTGCTAGCTGGCAATCTTTGTCCTTTAGTGTGATTTATTAGTGTTTTTTATTTATCTATTTTGTGTGCAATATACATTGGAATATTTATTTTGTTTGCAATATATTTGGGAATATTTATTTTGTTTGCAATATATTTGGGAATCTTTATTGAGTGTTCAATTATATTATTCATACAAGATTTTTTGTGGTTTTTGTTTCAGGACAACTTGGTCTTACTTGAAGCTAAGAACAATAAATGAAGGAGGTGCTTTGTGTTTTAAAGACAATGTGTTCAGTGTGTTTTATTGCGGCAGAGGTTATGCACTGGGGGGGGGGAGTGTGTTGTTGACAGGGGAAGGGCACCTTTGCATGATCTGGCCTAGGGCGCCAAAAATGCCAGGACCGCCACTGATCGTCTAAGATTGTTTTCCACCCTATTTATGTCGTATGGGATCTGATTTCTTCCCAACTTATAGTCTTAATGTTTAGATTAAAACTCATATTTGCTTCTTTCTTCAGTATAAGTATAATGTTGTGGTCTGAGATATTTGTTGGTATCATTTTTATACCACTGATTACAGTAAGTTGGTGTTATTCGTGAATACCAGATCCAAGAAGTTATTTTTTCTGGTGTTATTTGTTATCTCCTGTGTTAGCATAAATTCACTTGTTAGAGCTATCAACATCTTTGCTTGCTCCTGGTCTTCTCTTGTGCTCCCGTTGTCCTAGTGTACAGTATATATACACACATGGGATGGTTAAGGACTTTATTAGGTTTCTGATGTCAGCAATGGCTTCAGAGAATTTTGCAAATGGAGTGCTCGAGGTTTATATATGACTATTACTATCATGTTAAATTTTTCAATTTTTACTGCGAAGAGCTCCACGTAGCTGTTTAATTTATTTATTATTGTCTGTCGTGTGGCTCTCACGTATGTACCTTTTCGTCTTTTTGTTCTGTCGGCTCGTAGTATGTTAAGTTTATAACCATCAATTTTTACTCCTTTTTTATTTATGCAGTATTCGCAGTTTTCACAATCTCCTTGGCAATCTTTAATTAATATATGTTTCTGCGAGTCATGCGGTGTCAGTCCTTGTTTCTTCTTGTTCGGTCTTAGCCTTCAAGAATGAACACAATAACAGAGTGATACAAAATTACGGTATTGGTACAACACTTGAATAGGCCTACTGCGGTTTTAACGAGAGAGTTAGTGTGAAACGGTAATGAAGACATTTTTAGAGCCTACGCGATTAGGCAGAGCTTGTGGAAGCACGACAGAACAAAACAGTGTAGGACGAGTGAGGGCCGACAAGAGGCTTACCGCGACGCTGGATAACTCTGGAGACTGAAGACCTGCATGAACGTTTGACCAAAACGAGAAAATGGCAAGTAAGAGTGATTTGAGAAAGAAATCGAATTTTATAGGCCTTGGTAACGTCCTCTGGTGGTTATTTCTGGAAATACACAAAATCTGTGTTTTCTCCGTGTGTAGCTTTCGTTTTGATTCCATGATGTTTGAGAACGGCTAGGAAAGGAATTTCCGGTCGGTCTCTACATATATACTCTCTTTCTAAAAGAACTTCTAAGAGGTTAGGTGTGCTGTACCAGTTCCGCGGTTTATTCACCACCACTCAGTTGCTGTCTCTCTACAGGGGTCTTGTTCGCCCCTGTATGGAGTATGCTTCTCAAGTATTGGGTGGTTAAACCCACACAGCCGTACCTGACCGGGTAGAATCAAAGGCTTTTCGTCTCATCATTTCCCTGCGTCTTACTGACTGTATTCAATCCCTCTTTCTTCGCCGCAATATTGCCTCTCTCTCTCTCTCTCTTTCTCTCTCTCTTTACTACCGCTATTATAACAGATACTGCTCTTCTCAACTCTCTAACTGCATGCCTTTTCCTTTAAGGAGAGCACGCAGCACCAGAATTTCTACACTCTCTCATTCCTTTTCTGTCGAACTCTCTAACGCAAGGGTTAGATGTTATTTTCAATCTTTCATCTACTCAACCGGTCAACTCTGGAACAAACAATCTTCATCAATCCATCTTTCCCCTATCTATGACCTCGAATCTTTCAAACGCAGTGTGTCTAGCCATATCGAATACCCCGGACCTTTATTTTGGGTCTCTTCCTCCATGCGGGGGTTGGGGGTTGCATTCGGCCTTGACCCCTCCTTCCTGCATTCAGTCGTCCTAGATACCTGAGTTTCAGTGAGGAAAGGAAGATGAGGTTTAGAGGAGGAGAGGTGGTGTTCAACAGATTGAAAATTTGAGAAAAGGCCACGAATGTTGCAGAAGTTTAAGAAAAGTGAATCAGACAGAGGTCCAAAACATCTCGAATGAGCGATAGCAGATCTAGCCCAGCTGCCCGGGTCTGTGTTCCCGATATCGGCAGCAGGGGAGCCAGATGTCCCCTTCCCAAGGGACTCCGAAGCTCTTGAAGTTGATGCCATTTATTTTTTTTAATTTTGAAAAGATTATGTAGTGTGTAAGATATACAGATCTACAGAAGCTAAAGCTAACAAAAACCCTAAGATCCACTCTAAGGTTAGCCCGAGAGAAAGGAAAGAGTAGGGGGTTAAGAGAAGAGAATAAGGGGTTAAGTAAGTAGCAGCACCTATCACTCGTGGGTTAACATTCATTCAGAAAAAGAGAAAAAAGACTCACCATCATCAGCCGCCGGCCACTGCCGACAAGTCACAAAAATAGTCAGAGAAAATAGGAGAGGGGTGAAAGATGAAAAGAAGTAAAATAAGAACGCTTACAACCATGCAAACACAGTCTTAACTCACTGTCATACCATGCAAACTACAAACATGCAAGAAAAGAGTTACAGACATGCAAAGTAAGGAGATAAGAAAAAAAAAAGTAGGTAAAGTTAAACAAAAATTGGGTTAGTTTACGATACGAGCTACATCTACGTTCGTGTTAGTCTAATTTTTTTTTTTTTTTTTTGCTGGCATCACACGCTGGCATGTCACAAGCTGGCATTAATCGTCAACAGACTCATCCTCGACCACCACCACCAGAGTTCCTGTTGCTAATTTTTTTTTTTTTTAAACAACGTTAATATTTTTAAAATGTCTGTCAAGACGGTTCTTAAACACATTAACGCTGGTAGAGTTCACGACGGGTGCGGGAAGTTTATTCCATTTATCAATTACTTTAAACGTAAAGAAGTTTTTAGCGATATTAGTAATGAAACGTCTGCCACGCAACTTAAATCCGTTATTACGAGTATTACCATTATCGAAAGTGAACAATTTGTCAAAATTTACATTATCGATGTTATTAACGATTTTGAAAACTTCAATAAGCTCCCCCCTTAATCTCCTAGTTTAGAGTGAATACAGATCTAACTCTTTAATCCTATCTTCATAAGGCTTGTTTCGCAATGACGGAATTAGTTTCGTGGCACGACGTTGAACCCTTTCTAACCTATCAATATCCTCGCGCAAGTACGGGCACCAAAACTGAACGGCATATTCTAAATGAGGCCTGACTAGGGACTTGTAAAGGGGCAATATAATATCCTTCGATTTAAATTCGAAATTACGCGCTATGAAGCCTAATATCCTATTAGCTTTTGCGCAAGACTCCAGGCACTGGTTCCTAACCTTTAAATCCTTAGATACGCGTACGCCTAAATCTACTTCCTCGTCAACGCTCGCTAACTCCCTATCATCCATCGTGTATGTGTAATTATTGTTGCAAGAACCTATATGCAAAACTTTACATTTGTCTACGTTAAATTGCATCTGCCACTTATCTGTCCACTCCATAATCCTATTTACACCGTCTTGGAGCCTGTTACTATCGTCCTCGTTAACAACCTTACCGCCTATTTTAGTATCGTCCGCGAATTTTGACACGTTACTAGTCAATCCTACATTTATGTCGTTAATAAATTACGAATAGCAATGGGCCTAACACTGAACCCTGTGGGACACCGCTACCTACATCTAACCACCCCGATTCACTACCATTAACTACGACCCTCTGTCTCCTAGCACGAAGCCATTCTTCTAACCAGTTAGCTACCTGACCGCATATACCGCGCGCTTTGACCTTCGCAATTAGTCTCCTATGCTGCTCTATGCCTATCGTATTCGCGCACTATTTCGTTATAAAATTCTAACAAATTAGTTAAACAAGCCCTATGGCGTCGAAACCCATGCTGACTATTATTAATCAAATCTCTACTTTCTAAGTGATCGATGATACGATCCCTAACTACGGATTCCAAAAGTTTACCGACAATTGACGTTAAGCTAATGGGCCTATAATTGCTAGCTACTGCGCGGTCGCCTTTTTTAAAAATAGGCGTGACGTTAGCTAATTTGAAGTCTTCAGGAATAATCCCCGTTTCCAGTGACTGATTAAAAATCTTCGTTAAGGGGCCTACAATAACGTCTTTCAAATCTTTCAAATGTCTGGGATAAAAAGCGTCAGAGCCTGGAGCCTTGCTAACTTTTAGCCTATCGATATAATGCGCAATCTCAGCCTCGTAAACAATTATTTCATCCAAAATAATCTCGCTACTAAATGGAACGATATCGTCCACGTCGGGGACATTATTTACGTCTTCTATGGTAAAAACTGTCGCAAAAAAGTTATTGAAAATACCCGCCATCGCCTGAGCGTCAGAAGCCAAAGAGCCATTAACATCCACTAGAGGGCCTATGTTATCTTTTATCGGCTTACGATTATTAACGTATTCAAAAAACTTTTTTGGATTATGTTTACTATCCGCAGCTATAAGTATCTCTAAATTACGCTTGGCATTCCTAACTGATCTTTTAACCTGACGTCTAAGCTCGATATATCTATTAAAGTTAGCTGCCGTGCCATTGCGCTTATTAAGTCTATACGCTCTATTACGCTCGTTTATGAACTCGCCTATTTCCCTAGTCCACCACTTGGGCCTACCACGATTTCTAGCGCGCTTGGGCCTACGAGGAATAAACTCCCTTTCAATATTCCTAAAACTTTCTTTAAACGCCACCCAATGCAAATTTGTGTCATTACCCATAAATAAATTATCCCAGTCCACTACTCTCATCCTATCCGCAAAACTATCAAAATTAGCCCTACGAAAATCAGGGACTTCTATTACGTTACTATCCTTAGTGTTTTCTATCAATAACTTAAACCTAAGAATTTGATGATCACTACATCCTAAACTCTCGCCTACTTCTAAACCTTCGACTATATTCTCGCCGTTCGTCATCACCAAATCTAAAATATTATCACCGCGCGTTGGTTCGGTAACCATCTGTCGTAAAAAGTTATCTTCCATAAACTCAATCAATCTCAAACCCTCCTCATTACCAGTAAAAGTCTCGTAATTAACATTAGGGCAGTTAAAGTCTCCGACAATTATACTATTCCGATTGTCAATAAAGTTACCAAGAAGTGAGTAAAATCTAGTATCGGTATCGAGAGGTTGAACGGGAGGTCTTAAACAACAACAAAATTAAAACTAATACTACGCGCCCTAACTTCAACACATATCGCATTAATTGCTGCCGGAAAATCTAACTTAACCTCGATAGCCCTAAGGGAATTACAATGTACAGCAAAACGCCGCCACCAAACCTGTGTAACCTATCATTAGTAAAGAGTTTAAAACCCGGTATATCAAGTTCCCCCAACAAGTCCCGAGTCACGGTATTTAACCAAGTTTCAGTGATAGCAACTATATCGTAGTTGCCGAAATAAATTAACGCCTTAAATTCATTTAATTTATTTCTAATACTACGCGCGTTACAATAAAAGACGTTTAAGTTATTTTTTATCACGGGCCCGCGTTTTAAACTATTTTTCACGTCGGGCCCGCGTTCCCCGGACCCACAACGTTTAAAGAAGGCTTCGACCTATACTGCTTTCGCACGTTTTCGTCAATTAACCTACCTAGCCTAGCATTACCTATTTCATTAAAATGCACCCCCATCTTTTATAAAAAGGCTGGGATCACTGAATTCGGACCACAGCTTTACGAAGGGTACATTTTCCTCAGCACAAATCTCTTCTAATTTATTATTCAAAAATATTGTTTTTGACGTAATCCTAAGACCCAACCCGTGCCTAGGGGTAATACCTAGAACTAAAGACCTATCTGACCTCGCCTTCAGGGACCTAATTAACCCCCTATATCTCTCCAAAAGGTCAGGCACTCTCGTATCGGGCCTATACGAGTCGTTGCCCCCTACCATCGTCACCAACATCGAATGACGGGAGGCAACATCAATCCTATCCACTTCGTCTCTAATTCTGTCAACCCTGGCCCCTGGGAGACAGACCCTCCTCCTCTTGGTTGGATTCCGTTCAACGAACTCTTTGTCCATGTGGCGCACTAAAGAGTCCCCCAATTAAAATAGTTTCCCCCTCATTCACGTCCCTTTCCAAATGGGCGAAAGGGTTCGAAACCTCGATAGGGGGTGGGGGGATTCCTATCACCTAACGTACGCGGCCTAGCTCCACCCTTAACTTCTCTAAATCCCTCCCCATCTACTACTCTCGGACTAACCTTAACCTCTTCCTCAACTCTATCCAACCTTCCCGACAAGCTACCTAAACTAGAAACTAGGTTACGCACCTCACCCTTCAAATTACTAACGTCTTCAACGTTAGTATTGGTTCGGCTTCCGTCAACCGTAGCCCTACCCCTGCCCTCATCAAGAGTTGCAAGTCTTTCTGTAACCTCACGTACACTGCGTTTTATGTCAACTAATTCCTCCATTAACTCGAAAAAGAAACAAACTGATCTCTCGGTAATCGCCATAGGACCGCCGTTATAATCCTTAAATTCCGAATACCACCGGTTTACCCTACACCTAATACACGACGCTTTCTGCGACGGCATCGCGCAGTTAAAAATTAGTTTAAACCGTCACAAGTGTAAGTTAAATTAATCCGGCACGCTATGAAAACTTCTAAATCGCTAAAAACCACTAATATTCAATTACTTAACTATAACAACGTGAATATAAAGGCAAGTATATAAAATTCGAAACTGTCCAAAAGTAAAATTCTCAGCAATATGCAAAAGTAGATGCAATATCAGAGAGCTCAGGAAATGCGTTCGTTCAGTACAGAGTCTGGCTGAGATGCATGTATATGTAGTGAGGAATAGGGAGAGAAGTGTGCGTTTGAGAGCATGCTGGACTGCTCACAGAGTAGATGAGACACGGAAAAAGATCAGCTAAGGAGGACAGTGACAGGAAAAACGGGAGTTCCAGCACCCCCTATCTTCTGTTTAATGTTCCTCCCCCCGGAGTACTTCCCTGGTCGATTGGCGTCTACAATCTCTTCCTTACTTGGGGAAACCTCTTCTGTTCACAAACCTTTTAAAGATCAAAAGAAATACATCACTACTTAAATTGCTTACCAATTCTAAATGGATTGCTTTGGTGGGAGCACAGGTGAAAAGACAGATATAACCTTTGTTGGAATGCCCTTGCTCATAAATATAGACTCGACCAGCAAAATCAACTCCAACTACAGGGTGTCCACAATGTCTTGTCACCCTAGTAAAATACTAACTGATTTTCGTTTTCTTTTCAGACCCATTTGAAACTATACGATTGAACAACGCATATTGGCTAATACCTGGGTCCTTGAGCGACCACGTAATAGCAAAACCATTGAAAATATTTGTGCAGACGTCCAGGACCGATTCAATCGTACAGTTCCTCCAAAAGGACTCTGTTGAGATGGGAAAAGAAACTGTTCACAACTGGAACTGTAAAAGATAAACCAAGAAATGGCAGGCCACCAAAGTGATAAATAGGTCTGAAAGAAAAACGAAAATCAGTTAGTATTTTACTGGGGTGACACCCTGTACATCAACTGGAGCAGTAGAGACACCATTCTCTTGGAAGTAGAGCCACTTTTTCATGATAAGCCTTTGCACTCCAACGCTTGCAAACCACACATCTATGCAAAACCTTTTTTATTACTTAACTAACCTGGGAAATCCAAAACTGCTGTCTAATTTCTGTTATCACTGTTCAAAATTTTTTTTACTCGGATGATAGTAGTTTCCTTTGCATTTTTCTTCTCTGATTACGAAAATAATAACGAAATTTTGCTATCACGTCAGGTTTTCGAGAAATTTGTGGCTCAATTCTTGACCAAATTTGTATATATAGGGTGTCTGAAAAGTCACTCCCTATTTTTAAATTCTTATTGCTCCTAAACGAAAAGGGATATGAAAACATCTCTAACTGAAATGAAGCTTATTTATTACCATTTACTTTATTACAAAATTGAAAAGTTTTAACACAAAATTAAAGTTCAACGTAGGCTCCACCATTGTCCACACACTTCTGTAACCTTACCGATACATTTTCAACATTCTCAAGAAGTCACGTGATATTAATGTACCCAAGAACATCACGAATTTTGTTTTCAAGTTCATCAATGGTCCCTGGTTTTGATTTGTACACTTCTTCTTTGTCCCAACCTCACAGAAAGAAGTCGCATGGCGTTAAATCTGGACTTCGAGCAGGCCATTCCGTTGGCCCTCGACGACCTAACCACCGTCCGGAGAAGTGGTTATCTAATCAAGCACGAACAGTTAATGCAAAATGTGGTGGAGCCTGGAGCCCCATCTTGCATGAAGAGCAGTTCTCCATCATTTTCCCATTCAGGTTACAGAAGTGTATGAACAATGGTGGAGCCTACGTTGAACTTTAACTTTGTATTAAAGCTTTTCAATTTTGTAATAAAGTAAACGGTAATAAATAAGCTTCATTTCAATTAAAGAAATGTTTTCATATCCGTTTTCGTTTAGGAGCAATAAGAATTAAAAAATAGGGAGTGACTTTTCAGACATCCTGTAGATGATAAATGAACAAATTATGAAAACTGCATCTACCCCAAAGCTGAGAGTATCCCAGCAAAAAATGTTTTAGCTAATGTAGGATGATGTAATTTCTGCTCCTCACATGTTTAAACCTGTCGCAACGTGTCAATTTTCTTTCTTGTGTTATCTGTCATAGAGGGCTACTTGCAGTTATGTCATTCAATCAGCCGCAAGCTGCTTCATGATGCGGGTCTCTTCATGTGCAGTGAAGTTTGATTTTATAGGTTTTTTTCCATTTACCTATAGTCAGGGGTGTAAAAAGTGCTAAAATATGTTACTCAAGTTCAAGTACAAGTACTTTATCAAAAAGTTACTCAAGTACAGGTAAAAGTAACCACTCCTGAAATTTACTTAAGTTAGAGTAAAAAAGTATCTATTGAATAATGTACTCAAGTAACGAAAGTAAAAAGTACTCACCTACAGTTCTCGCAAACCATACCGGTACATTTATGTTGTGGGCCATGAGGTCTTTAAACAAAACACTCTTGTAAAAGATTTGCCAAACTACGTAAATTACCAGTGATGTAAGATTTGTCTTTCTTTTAGGTATCTACAACACATTTGTTGTATATAATTGATTACTGTGGTATCCAGAACTACACTTAGGGTTTAAGCCAACTCATGCAGGCAACTTTGCATGAACTTGTTACAACTGTCATGCCAGTAATGATTACTGCACAAATCTTATTGTTTCAGAATAAATTATATAAGGAATTAAAAAAACAAGTATATGCATACAACCATTAAAACCAACTATATTATGCACAAAATTTCTTATTAAATTTTAGAAGCATTTGATTTTCAAAGTTGCCACAGTCAAGCCTTGCACAAAGAAGGCTGAAAATCATCCCAGCACAACTGAACAGACGCTCGTGACTGGCTGATTAAAATACCGTGCACAACTTGCGTTTTGACTGGCTGGCGACTGCCACAAATTTGAGTTTTAAGCATAGTAACGAAATGATAAAATGAACTGTACTTCAGTAAAAGTACATGTAATTCTCGTAAAAATTACTTAAGTTAGAGTAAAAGTACTTGAAAATATAAATACTTTTAAAGAGTAGATACTAGAAAAAATTACTTAAGTATGGTACTTAAGTAAAATTACTTCGTTACCTTTACACCCCTGCCTACAGTAATCATTTAGGTGTGCAAGTGTTACACAAAATAGCGCCTTGAAGGAAAAAAGTATAATTTGAAATGTCGCGTAAATTGCGTGAACAATGCTAACAGTTTCTGTTATGTGTGCGGTGTGTGATACTGCGGTGCGGTGTGTGATACATATGTGCGTGATACAAGCTCACAAAAGAAACAGTACTCCCATAATTAAAAAAAAAGCTTATGAGCTCTACTTTGGTTGCAAAATCGGGGATCAAGATAAAGTTTGGGCTCCCCATATACTGTATGTTGTGCGCGTCTCTATGCCATTTGCAGTATCTATGAATTGGAGAAAGCAAAACTATCACTTCAAATATTGTTATTTTTGTTTAACTAAGGTGAGTGGTTTTTCCTCGATAAATAAGAAGAAAATTGAATACCAGAATCTACCTTCTACAATGCGACAATAGTACATTGTGAAACTCTACCAGTTCCTAAGCCCCTTTGACTGTGAAACTTAGATGATGATGATGAACCTGCTGAAAATGAGCCTATGGAATTGTCAAATAAAGATGAAGAGTATCGACAAACTCAAGAAAAAGAGCCTCACTTGATAACTCATCCTGAGCTTAATGATCTGGTTCGAGATTTTAATTTATCGAAAAATCAAGCAGAACTTTTAAGGTTCAGATTACAAGGATGACGCTTGCTTGCAAACGATACCAGCATATCCGTTTTTTGCAAAAGCCAAAACATATATAAAAATTATTATCTGTGACTGGTGATCTTTCTTTTTGCAATGACATTGATAGTTTGATGATGGCCCTAGGACAGAGCATAAACCTTTAGAATGGCAACTTTTCATTGATTCGTCAAACTTAGTTTGAAGACTTTCCTGTTGCATACTGGAAATATTTATCCTTCAGTTCCTATTGGACATGCTGTCCATATGAAAGAGTCGTGCGAAAATATGGAATTTCTCCTGAATCAAATAAATTACAAAAGATACAACTGGCATATCTGTGGTGATCTCAAAATCATTGGGCTGCTTCTTGGTTTACAGCCTGAATATACAAAATATTGCTGTTTTCTTTGTGAATGAGACAACAGAGCAAATAATTCTCATTATACTGTTAACAACTGGTCATCTCGTCAATCTTTCACTCCTGGACAAAAAAATGTTGCGTGCCATAAATTGTGGATCCTGAAAAAGTTTACTTGCCATCTTTACACAGCAAACTAGGATTGATAAAAAATTTTGTTAAGACAATGGACAAAGCAGGAGATGGATTCCAGTACTTGAAACAAAAATTTCATCTGATTAGTGATGCCAAAATAAAAGAGGGAATTTTCGTTGGTCCACAAATAAATGAGTTAATGAAAGATAGTGCCTTTGATAAAGTCGTGAATGAATCTGAAAAAACAGCTTGGAATGCTTTTAACACTTTTTGTCCCAAATTATTGTTTTGAGCTAAAAAAAAATAATTTAACACTTAAAAATGTTAAAAATAGGTATGGAAACAAACAAAACTTTGTTTAGAAATTTATTTAATTAATTACACTAGAAATTACACGATTCCATTAGCACTATTAAGTAATAAGAGAAACTAACACAACTTTGGTACTTTGTATGAAACAAATAAAAGCAATTTTTGATCTTTGCTAAACACGATGGTGGACCATACTACTTTGAATGGAATGTATTAAAACAGTTTTTGTCCTTTGTTAAACATAATGGTACATCACACTTTTTGGCAGTTTACAGTTTCTGCATCTCTTTTTGGGTTCTAAATGCTCAGGCCAATGTCCAAAATGTGCCAGATGTTGCTATACAGTTAATTGTTACATCCAAATGACATAAGACATCATTGAAGCTAATCTGAGGAAATTACGCTTACTCTCTGTTGAGGATGTAAAATGGAATCAGTAGTATGGCCGCAAAAGAAGAGAGTGCAATGCAATTGCAAATTTTGATCAATGTTGCATAAGGTTGTGCAACAAGAGGGAATGTTGCAAGATGTTATGCAACAAATGGGGATTCATGCAAGAGCAACAAGGAGTTATGCAACTTGGGGGCTGGGGCGAAGTTATCCCCCAAGTTGCAATGAACTCCCGCTGGGGGAGACCTCTTTGGGAGAGAAGTTGGGACGGCCTCACGCCCCCCCAAGGGGTATACCTAATCTAAGAGAGAGAGGAGGAGAGGTGTTCGCTTGGCAGGAGCCAAGCGCATATTAAGACTTCAGCCGAGCCCCCGCTGTCTTATAAGATCCTAATCAGCGAGTTGGCTTAATGGCTAAGTTGCCAGATTGCTCTATTTATTAAACTAAAGCATATATTCTTGACAGTTGGCTTAGAAGGCTTCTTAGAATTCATAAATGGCTTGTATATATTAATAACCTTCGAACAAATTAAAAGCGCACACAAACGCACATACACTCACCGACTGTACGCCCATAAAGCCCCTATTATCATATATATATATATATATATATATATATATATATATATATATATATATATATATAAACTAATGCATGCAAAGCCCCAATAGCAAAATATATACGAGAACAACCACCATACAAAAAAAAACACCACATCACCACCAATCGTCTAAGTATAGACTTTTAGGAGCTCATCCCATCAACACCACGTAACCGATATGAGGGCTACAACCAAGCGTTCAAACTTAGACGATTGGTGATGAAACAGTATTACACAACCACCATCAACAACCCACCACCACCACTTTACTTACCAACTCCTGGTAAACCGATAAGGTCTCTAAATACGATCAAATAGACAGAGATATTAAACAAACAAATACGTTTATGGAGTCAAGAGATATTAAACAAACAAATACGTTTATGGAGTGAAGAGAGTAGACCGACAAGGTCTCAAAAAAGGCAATGCCAATAGTTTTTCTATTGAGCTTCTCGTGTTGAAACGAGGCTAATTTAACACTTGGTGGGCGATCTTTTAAACAAAAAATCGAATAAGATAAACTAAGTTTAACACAAAAACAAATTTTCATTATAATACGCAATTTTATCCTTAAACTATAACATTAGTATGATTTTAAAACAAAATAGAAATTAAATTAGGGGTAACTTATTAATTTTTCCTCTTTTATCCAATTATTGTTTCAATATAAATTTATCTTTAAGACACCAATATATCTTTAAGCCTTATTACAAAAAATATTAATATGATTTTAAAAACAAAATAGATTCTGTCTCGGGGTAACATTCATTTTTCCTCATTTACTTGCAGCCCTGCCGCAACAGTGCTGCATTATTTTTTAATATAATTAAAACCAGCTTTTAACGATCATATTAAATCTTACTGTTGAAGATATCCTGAAATAATGATGCAAAATTATTTTAAAAGGTATAGACTCTTCGAAGTATCTTAAACTTTGATGCAAAAAACAACATTAATATAACTAGATTTTAAGTTTTAGCTGGCTTACCCCAATAAATATCGTTTTCTAAATGTATTTATAAAAAAATGGAATTTATGGCATAACTCATATAATTGCACCTTCTACAATTCAATAATTGGATTTAACATGATTTACTGCATTATATTCAGTGGTGGCATTCAGCCGAACCGGTTCTTACAGTCTCTTTGCAATTTCAAAAATTGGTCGCCATTGGGAAAAGGTTAGTTAGATATTTTTCTTATTGTTTTCCTTTGCAAAAAAACAGGTGGGGATGTAAAACGAGATAGAACCGGTTGCTAAAATTTTTGAATGCCACTACTGATTATATTTATTGTAATTTTAACCTAGCTTGTGGGACATATTAAACACGGCCTTGAGGATTTGAATTCTAATACAGCGTATTGTTACAAAAACATTTAAAAACGTAGAAGATTGGACTCTATCCAGCAATAAAGAATTATGAAATGCTTCAATATATATATATATATATGATCTACTAAGTCCTTTTTCATCGTATAGTTAAACTGAATATATTCATTTTCACCTGTCCATTCTCTTTGTTTAAGAGTATAGGGTTCAAAATTGACTGTCAAACGCGGCATTTTTAACCTATTTATCTATCTGCCTATCTATCAATCTATCTATCTACACACACACACACACACACACACACACATATATATATATATATATATATATATATATATATATATATATATATATATATATTGGTACCAAGCCTCAAACTAAATCAATTACCATCTAAACAACGCTGGACAATAGGAAAGGCAGAATATGTAGCGATCCCAAACTAAAGGCCTAACAAGGGACCTCCTCAACACTGAAGGAAATTACAAAATGCCTTCAAACCATTATTATTCCACACATCATTTCCACACATAATTTTATTTTTGACAATTATGGCTGAGTCTGATAGGCCTAAAATTAACTAGGATAAGCTAACACACTTAAAAGGAAAAGAGGGTAGGGATAGATCAGTACCTATAGTTTGAGTGGGATTAAAAACTATATTCCGATAAGATTAGATGCAAGATTGCATTGAGTAATTCTGTTATTTGCACAATTTGTCGAACGAATCATCGCAGTGCTGGGTATATTTCATCGCCATTTTACGATATAGTGTTTAGAATGCAGTGTGTGTATATATATATATATATATATATATATATATCGGGGTACAAGATTAGTTGGCCAGAATGCGCTATGCAATGAATTAGTTCTTTTATTTGATAATTTTGCGAAGATTAATTCAAATTATTGCAAACCACTAAAACATTTTCCACAGTAATGGTCCGTTCGACAAATTGTGCAAATAACAGAATTACTCAATGCAATCTGGCATCTAATCTTATCGGAATATAGTTTTTAATCTCACTCAAACAATAGGTACTGAGTTATCCCTGCCCTCTTTTCCTTTTAAGTGTGTTAGCTTATCCTAATTAATTGTAGGCCTATCAGACTCAGCCATAATTATGGAAAAGAAAATTAGGTACCTATATATATACATATATACGTACACCGAGATAATCCACAAGATTAGGTGCCAGACTGCGCTATTTATTTAATTTGTATATGTTTAATGGAGAAGCGATGTTCTCCGTATAATTAAATTCTTTATTATGTACGTATTATTAAGGGAAAAGTATAGTTTGTAGATATTTTCCTCGTTCATGTCAGGCGAATTTATTCAGCCTGTCTTTATCCACAAATTTATCTAAAAACAGTAATCAGCTAACGCTTTCAGTTAAAATAGTATTTATAAATGCATTTAGTATGGTCTATACAAGTAATGTAGTATTCTATGCATATTTATAAAGAAAATGGAACTTTGTTTAAGGGGTTTCTTGTTCATCGAATTACTGTATACAACACATTTTTACGTTACATGGTTTCAACATTTCTAACACATATACTCAGGCAGGGGTGGCCAAGTTTCCTGGACCCAAGAGCCACATACGACGTTTTTCAGATGTACGAGAGCCGCAAAATATTTTAAAAAGAATTCAATTATTAAAAACATATACATATGAAAATGAAAATGAAAAGGTTTATTGGCAGACTATAGTCCATATGACAAATATTATTACAATGACAGTTCATATACTAAGGACAGAAATATATACAATTGATTAGAAATAATACTGCAATGTCGAAGTTAAGTGGAGCAACAGACATATACATATAGTTATACTCACATTATTAAATTGTTTAATTACTGCTTGTAGAAGGCTTAGTTTGGGTCTTCATTTTGGCTGTTAATGCTTTAAAGTCTGGCTGATGTGATATTAAGGCGGTATGAAGAAGCTCAGTCAGGTGTTCGTTAGTGAGGGCAGCACGATGTTTTGACTTTACAAACTTCATTACCGAGAAGAGTGCTTCACAGCAATAAGTTGTCCCAAAAACTGAGATAAGTCGGAAACTGGTTTTCCTGAGGTGAGGATACTTTGTCTCTGGTACTTGCTTCCAAAACTCAACTTTTATGAATCAATTTTAAACCCACGTCCTCCTGTAGCTCCAAAAGTTCTGTTTGTATTGAAGCAGCTTCCGTAACAAAAGGTGTGGTAACAGGACAGCCATCGTTGACGATATCAATCAGGAAAGGATTTACAAGAAATTCGAAGCATGGTTTTTAGCTTCTTTAGTTCATCAAACCTGAACTGAAAATCATCAATTAGTCCTTCTAATTTACCTTTGTATTCCTCCAATTTACTATCTTTTATTTCAATATCAGGAAAAGTGTTTGCTAGGTTTTTCAGGTAGGGAAAGTGGTCAAATTTTTTTGTTACTAGATCTTTTTGGAAGAGCTTTATTTTATTCTGGAAACTGAAAACTGTCTGTGTAAGGTCAGAAATGACCTCATCCTTTCCCTGAAGTGCCAAATTTAGATTCTGAAGGTGTTGTATTACATCAGTAAAAAACATCAGATCCTGCACCCATTCGTGATCTCCTAGTTGTGGGTATGATTTTCCCTTTTCTTTCAAGAAATCAATGATAGGCTCCAACAGCGCAACAAACCTATTCAGGAGATTACTAGTTGATAACCACCTTACAATACAGTAGAATGAAAGGTCATCTGGCTTATCTTGAAGATCCAGCTCCTCGAGAAAATTTCTAAACGCTCGGTGCGTTTTTGCATTTGAACGAATGAAATTCACAATTTCTAGAACACATTTCATAACACTGTCATACCTAAAGTACTTGCTTACCAAATGACCACGGTGAATGATACAGTGAATAAAGAGACACACAGGATACTTGGGGTCGCGTGTCAAGAGCCCAACTAGGACTATATTTTGTCCTACCATAGCTGGTGCTCCATCTGTTGCAACACTGACAAGTTTAGGGAAGTTGAGCAGGAGCAATATTCCATGCCATAACAAAACTAGCTTCAGTAGTTAAGTCAGCTGTCTTACACAATGATGAAAGTACAGTTTGTCGGGCAACTAGTCTAGTTTTCAACATTGTTAACTTAGTCTTCCGCAATTCTGATTTGGGAGGAAATTCCGTAATAAAATTTTTATGATTAGTTTCATGATGACGCTTTAAGTTACTGGCTTTAAAGTGATTGAGTGCCACGTGGCAGAGAAGACACACAGGTTTCCCACCCTTAACAGTAAAGGCAAAGCTCTCCACCCACTCCTGTTTAAAAACTCTATTTTCTTCTTCATATTTCCGTTTCTTACACTTTGTCTGCTCAGTCATTTTAATCAACTAAGGGGTTGTATAACTTTCACTCGTATAGCTGAGAAAAATAGCCACTGTTTGATCTAAGAAGCCAATTTTAAAACAGACTCACTCGTTACTACACGCGGCCGGCAGGGTAGCTCGAGGGGTACTGGACACTGGTGAGTAGCGATTGGTGTTAATTACGTAATTATCCCGCTTAGTGCCTGTCACGCAAAAGAAATTGTCGTACGCATGACGCATTTTATTGTCAATTCAATTTTTCCTTGTTTTTTTTTTCATATTTTTTTTTATGTGAAAAAAAATTATATTTGTATTATGAATTTTGCTTTTTATGATAAATACAATAAAAACCAAAATTGTCTCGCGAGCCGCAGTTAGCAACCTCGAGAGCCGCATGCGCCTCGCGAGACGGGGTTTGGCCACCGTTGACATATAGGGTCATAGATAAGGGGAAAAGATGGACTGAGGAAGATTCAGAATGAATTGTCGATGTGATGTATCGTGTTAATTTTAACTACTCTAGGAATGATTCAGGCTATGAGAGTGTATAACAGACTTTGATTTTACCCAGAAGATGGAAGACGAATGAAACCGCATTCAGCTGCAGGTCCGGGCAATTGGAACGCAATATTGATTAAAAACTGCAAAAATGAATTAGCTACACCTATATACTGGATATGGAGAAGATCTCACTTTCTCGAACAAACATAATACTTAGAATATTCCTTATAGCTTTTGCAGGGCACAACCAGTAAACACGGCAGCTACCAAAAAAGTTGCCAAAAACCTCCAGTACTCATTTACAAAACAATTTAAGCGTAGAAACTGAACAGCATTTCATAAGGGTGGGTTGTTTTTCAAGAATCGAGCATAGATCAGCTCCTCTGTGTTGGAACAACAACCAGCTTAACCTTCGTGTGAACAGTGACCGATGGCTTTGAAGGTGTCAATCAGTCAGTTGGCTTAAGAAGCCAGCTGACACAATATATATATCGTCGTTTACACATATACGTCCATAGAAACAACTCCCTCCGTCGTTTACACATATACGTTCATAGAAACCCGGAAACAATTCACTCCGCCATCAACCGTTTACACTAGGAAGAGAGAGAGAGCGCATAGTGTCGAACTGAGTTACTCATGCATTTCCCACCCTTCACAACTTCTAAGAATCACAAAAGGGACCTTTATTAGCGATACTTTAAAACCTGATACATCAAGTTTTAAAGTATTGACAAGAAAGATCCCCGATTTTATGATTCTTAGAAACTGTGGGGGTGTGAAAGGCAAGGGGTAACACAGTTCGGTACTATGCGCCCGGCTGGGAACGGAAAGTCGTAATACTGCAGTGCAATAGTAACACTAACCCAGGGCGTTGTGATACATCCTGGGTACCCATTTTGTAATGTAATCTCAATAGTGAAGCGTTTATTTCAAAAGCACAGAGGTAAAAATAAGATTCTTAGGCAATAAATAGGTGAACATGAGAGCGCTGTGTTGGTCGCAGAGGGCCATGAAAAGAGATACTTATTTGAGAGAGTAGGCAAATTGCTCTTACGTATTAAGTTTCAAGATAAGTCTTTCCATTCTACAATTAAGTTGTACCCTTCAGGAGGCTTATTATTGTCAGTGAAGAACTTCGGAGAAAATTCGATGAACAATTAAGAAACCCCTTAAACAAAGTTCCATTTTCTTTATAAATATGCATGGAAAACTACATTACTTGCATAGACAATACTAAATGCATCTATAAATACTATTTTAACTGAAAGCGTTAGCTGATTACTGTTTTTAGATAAATTTGTGGATTAAGACGGAGGCTGAATAAATTCGCCTGACATGAACGAGGAAAATATCTACAAACTATACTTTTCCCTTAATAATACATACATAATAAAGAATTTAATTATACGGAGAACATCGCTTCTCCATTAAACATATACAAATTAAATAAATAGCGCAGTCTGGCACCTAATCTTGTTTGTTTTTTCTGTTTAAGGTGCTTCAACCATGCTGGATTATTGACACCATTTTTTTTTTGACTCCCCGAAGGGAGGTAGAAAAGGAAGTGGATTATCTCGGTATATATATATATATATATATATATATATATATATATATATATATATATATATATATATATATATATTAGGGTGGTCCACTCTTATAGGGGTGGAATTTTTTTTTGTGATTTGTTTTTATTGCTGGGTTGTAACTTATGAGGATGGATGAGAAAACACCTCTGGGAAAGTTTTATTTGAATCAGTTAATTTGTAGGGGTAGCACATGACACTTGAAGTTTTGGTATAATCTGAAAATCACAGCAAAGTTAATCTTGGTGACAGTACATGACTATTAGGGTAACTAACAATTCCGAAATGAATTGACTAACAATTCCCTCTGCACCTCATTTGATCTTTGTTTTCTCGCCCAGTTGCCAGGCTGACTTCAGTGGTTGAGGAAACTGCTTCCTGTAGTTAGCAACAACTTGCAGGAGATACTGCAGTTGCTCCTTATTCCTGGTGTGGCAGCCGTTGTATTCATTAATGAGAGCAACCCCCCTCTCTGCATGATCGTTCACGACAGAGAGGTTTGCCACTGATTTCTTCGCTATTTGGTAATCAGGATCACTGTCCCAATCCCGCACCTCCTTCCTCAGGTATCCCACACCTGACCCCAGAGACAACAGCAGTCTTTTTGAGTTTGCTGTTGCTAGTGACTCGATTGAAGCCCCCTCAGCAACACCTTTCCTTCTCTTCTGGCAATCAGGCTTTCCTTCAACTTCCTCCATCGCCTTCACCATTGCTGTTTTAGTCTCTTCAGACACCTCAGGATCGAAAATCGCGAGGCCCACCATCTCCTCCGAAAGATACCAAAGATGACCGCTGAGTTTTTTTAATGCCACTTCCGAAATTTTGGGGTCATGGTATTCCCGAAGACTCTGCAGAAGACTGAGGTCGCTGCGAGGCGCAGCAGCAGCAGCTATTGGCGCTGTCATCCATGCCTGCAGGTAGATGGAAACAGCGAAGACACTGACATCCTTAAGACACTTTTGCTCTCGTGGAGTGAGGGCTGGGATTTGTCCCCTGAACAGCCACATCTTCAATGAATAGATCACCTTAGATAACCATCTGGCTTGGTGCATGGGACCAGGTCGCTTGAAGGTGTAGTTGTCAATGCTCCCTCCCAAGAAAATGATGGACAGATCGAGGAATTCCTGATAGTCATCTCGAAAGGATTTTGAGGAGTGTTTTTCCTCAGCAAAGCGGAGAATCCAATCTCTAATGGGGGCCAAGAGTCGATGCACCTCTTCATCATCCCATCCGGTGCCGTATGTTCCTGTGTCGATGAAGGTCCATTTGCTCTGAAACCTGCTGAACAATGGAACATCAGGTCCACTCGTTGGGCCATAGCAAGCAGTGAAAACTCCACCGATCATCACTTCCATGATGCGATGACGGCAGGCAAAATGGAGAAGGTCTTTCTTCAACTTCTGCTCCAACAACACACACGCTCCATTCAAACGACCAGCATTGGAGGCAGTGGTGTCGAAACACATCCCCACGAATTGCACTGAAGAAAATTTAATTTAATATGTCCCAAAAGCTAGTTTAAAATTACAATAAATATAATGCAGTAAATCATGTTAAATCCAATTATTGAATTGTAGAAGGTGCAGTTATATGAGTTATGCCATAAATTCCATTGTTTTATAAATACGTTTAGAAAACGATATTTATTGGGGTAAGCCAGCTAAAACTTAAAATCTAGTTATATTAATGTTTTTTTTGCATCAAAGTTTAAGATACTTCGAAGAGTCTATACCCTTTAAAATAATTTTGCATCATTATTTCAGGATATCTTCAACAGTAAGATTTAATATGATCGTGAATGCTGGTTTTAATTATATTAGAAAATAATGCAGCACTGTTGCGACAGGGCTGCAAGTAAATGAGGAAAAATGAATAAGTTACCCCGAGACAGAATCTATTTTGTTTTAAAAATAATATTAATATATTTTGTAATAAGGCTTAAAGATATATTGGTGTCTTAAAGATAAATTTATATTGAAACACAATAATTAGATAAAAGAAAAATGAATAAGTTACCCCTAATTTAATTTCTATCTTGTTTTAAAATCATATTAATGTTTTTATGTTATAGTTTAAGGACAAACAGGTGTCTTAAAGATAAATTTATATTGAAACACAATAATTGGATAAAAGAGGAAAAATTAATAAATGCTTCTCATGTTATAGTTTAAGGATAAAATTGCGTATTATGATGAAAATTTATTTTTGTATTAAACTTAGTTTATCTTATTCGATTTTTTGTTTAAATGATCGCCCACCAAATGTCAAATCGGTCTCGTTTCACCATGAGAAGCTCAATAGAAAAATTAGTGGCGTTGCCTTTTTCTTGAGACTTTGTCGGTCTACCCCTTTGGCTCCATAAACGACGTATTTGTTTATGTTTAATATCTTTGTCTATTGGATCATATTTAGAGACCTTGTCGGTCTACCAGGAGTTGGTAAGTAAAGTGGTGGTGGTGGGTTGTTGATGGTGGTTGTGTAATACTGTTTCATCACCAATCGTCTAAGTTTGGACGCTTGGTTGTAGCCCTCATATCGGTTACGTGGTGTTGATGGGATGAGCTCCTAAAACTCGTATCCCCCATTTCACCATGTGCTGTTGATGGGATGAGCTCCTAAAAGTCTATACTTAGACGATCTATCTATTGGGGACTCGTTAGTCGCCATATGAACACAGAGTTCGTTGAACGGAATCCAACCAAGAGGAGGAGGGTCTGTCTCCCAGGGGCCAGGGTTGACAGAATTAGAGACGAAATGGATAGGATTGATGTTGCCTCCCGTCACTCGATGTTCGTGACGATGGTAGGGGGCAACGACTCGTATAGGCCCGATACGAGAGTGCCTGACCTTTTGGAGAGATATAGGGGGTTGATTAGGTCCCTGAAGGCGAGGTCAGATAAGTTTTTAGTTCTAGGTATTACCCCTAGGCACGGTTTGGGTCTTAGAATTACGTCAAAAACAATATTTTTTAATAATAAATTAGAAGAGATTTGTGCTGAGGAAAATGTACCCTTCGTAAAGCTGTGGTCCGAATTCAGTGATCCTAGCCTTTTTATAAAAGATGGGGGTGCATTTTAATGAAATAGGTAATGCTAGGCTAAGTAGGTTAATAATTCAGTGGTTCCCAACCGGTTTTGGCTTATGGCCCCCTTAGGAACCTTATTTTTTCCTGTGGCCCCCATAAGCATTATTTTCAGTAGGTAATATGCAGATTTAACTCTATTTTACAAAATAACATTTTCCTGTGGCCCCCTTCAAATGTGCCATGGCCCCCAGGGAGCCATATGGCCCCCGGTTGGGAAACACTGGACCGTTAACTGACCAAAACGTTGGAAAGCTGTATAGGTCGAAGCCTTCTTTAAACGTTGTGGATCCGGGAAACGCGGGTCCGAGGTGAAAAGGAGTTTAAAACGCCGACCCGTGGTAAAAAATAACTTAAACGTCTTTTATTGTAACGCGCGTAGTATTAGAAATAAATTAAACGAATTTAAGGCGATAATTTATTCCGACAACTACGATATAGTTGCTATTACTGAAACGTGGTTAAATACCGTGACTCGGGACTTGTTGGGGGAACTTGATATACCGGGTTTTAAACTCCTTACTAATGATAGGTTACATAGGATTGGTGGCGGCGTTTTGCTGTACTTTCGCAATTCCCTTAGGGCTATCGAGGTTAAGATAGATTTTCCGGCAGCAATTAATGCGATATGCATTGAAGTTAGGGCGCGTAGTATTAGTTTTAATTTTGTTGTTGTTTAAGACCTCCCGTTCAACCCCTCGATACCGATACTAGATTTTACTCACTTCTTGGTAACTTTATTGATAATCGGAATAGTATAATTGTCTGAGACTTTAACTGCCCTAATGTTAATTACGAGACTTTTACTGGTAATGAGGAGGGTTTGAGACTGGTTGAGTTCATGGAAGATAATTTCTTACGACAGATGGTTACCGAATCAACGCGCGGTGACAATATTTTAGACGTGGTGATGACGAACGGCGAAAATATAGTCGAAGGTTTAGAAGTAGGCGAGAGTTTAGGATCAAATTCTTAGGTTTAAGCTATTGATAGAAAACACTAAGGATAGGATGAGAGTAGTGGACTGGGATAACTTATTTATGGGTAATGACACAAGAAAGTTTTATGAATATCGAAAGGGAGTTTATTCCTCGTAGGCCCAAGGCTAGAAATCATGGTAAGCTCAAGTGGTGGACTAGGGAAATAAGCGAGTTCATAAACGAGCGTAACAGAGCGTATAGACTTAATAAGCGCAATGGCACGGCAGCTAACTTTAATAGAAATATCGAGCTTAAACGTCAAGTTAAAAGATCAGTTAGGAATGCTAAGCGTAATTTAGAGATACTTATAGCTGCGGATAGTAAACATAATCCAAAAAAGTTTTTTGAATACGTCAATAATCGTAAGCCGGTAAAAGATAACATAGGCCCTCCAGTGGACGTTAACGGCGCTTTGGCTTCCGACGCTCAGGCGATGGCGGGTATTTTCAATAACTTTTTGCGACAGTTTTAACTGTAGAAGACGTAAATAATGTTCACGACGTGGACGATATCGTTCCATTTAGTAGCGAGACTATTTTCGATGAAATAACTGTTTACGAGAGTGAGATTGCGCATTATATCGATAGGCTAAAAGTTAGCAAAGCTCCAGGCCCTGACGCTTTTTATCCCAGACATTTGAAAGATTTGAAAGACGTTATCGTAGGCCCTTTAACAAAAATTTTTAATCAGTCACTAGAAGCGGAGATTATTCCTGAAGACTTCAAATTAGCTAACGTCACGCCAATTTTTAAAAAAGGCGACCGCATAGTAGTTAGCAATTATAGGCCCATTAGCTTAACGTCAATTTTTGGTAAACTTTTGGAATCCGTAGTTAAGGATCGTATCATCGATCACTTAGAAAGTCGCGATTTGATTAATAGTAGTCAGCATGGGTTTCGACGCCATAGATCTTGTTTAACTAATTTGTTAGAATTTTATAATGAAATACTGCGCGATTACGATAGGCATAGAGCGTTCGATACAGTTCCGCATAGAAGATTAATTGCGAAGGTTAAAGCGTATGGTATATGCGGTGAGGTAGCTAACTGGTTAGAGGAATGGGTGCTCTTCAAATATGTGCTCTACCGCGAAATTTACATTCCAATACGTGATCTACCTTAGATTATTCGGATTAGCAGCAGGTACGTTAGTTAGCCTTATAAGGCTAACTAACGAAAATATCACGACTTAACCTAACCAATCGTCAAGGGCGTATAGTTGACCTAACGATTGGTTAGGTTAGTCATGATATTTTCGTTAGTTAGCCTTATAAGGCTAGTTTCACGGTAGAGCACGTATTGGAATATGGTAGATCACAGTTTCGCGGTAGAGCACATATTGGAAGAGCACCGAGGAATGGCTTCTTGCTAGGAGAGAGGGTCGTTGTTAATGGTAGTGAATTAGGGTGGTTGGGTGTAGTAGCGGTGTCCCGCAGGGTTCAGTGTTAAGCCCATTGCTATTCGTAATTTACATTAACGACATAGATATAGGATTGACTAGTACGTGTCAAAATTCGCGGACGATACTAAAATAGGCGGTAAGGCTGTTAACGAGGACGATAGAAATCGGCTCAAGACGATGTAAATAGGATTATGGAGTGGACGGATAAGTGGCAGATGCAATTTAACGTAGACAAATGTAAAGTTTTGCATATAGGTTCTCGTAACAATAATTACACGTACACGATGGATGATAGAGAATTAGCGAGCGCTGATGAGGAAGTAGATTTAGGCGTACGCGTATATAAGGATTTAAAAGTTAGGAACCAGTGCCTGGAGTGTTGCGTAAAAGCTAATAGGATGTTAGGCTTCATAGCGCGTAATTTCGAATTTAAATCGAAGGATATTATATTGCCCTTTACAAGTCCCTAGTCAGGCCTCATTTAGAATATGCCGTTCAGTTTTGGGTGCCCGTATTTGCGTGAGATTATTGATAGGTTAGAAGGGGTTCAGCGTCGTGCCACGAAACTAATTCTGTCATTGCGCAACAAGCCTTACGAAGATAGGATCAAAGAGTTAGACTTGCATTCACTCGAAACTAGGAGATTAAGGGGGGAGCTTATTGAAGTTTTCAAAATTGTTAATAAAATCGATAACGTAAATTTTGATAAACTGTTCACTTTCGATAATAGCAATGCTCGTAATAACGGATTTAAGTTGCGTGGCAGACGTTTCATTACTAATATCGCTAAAAATGTCTTTATGTTTAAAGTAATTGATAAATGGAATAATCATCCCGCGTCAGTCGTGAACTCTACCAGCGTTAATGTGTTTAAGAACCGTTTAGATAGGCATTTCAAAAATATTAACGTTAGTTTATGTAATAATAAAACAATTAGTAACAGGAGCTCTGGGGGTGATCGGGGATGAGTCTGTTGACGACTATTGCCAGCTTGTGACATGCCAGCGTGTGATGTGCCAGCAAAAAAAAAAATTAGACTAACACGAACTTAGATGTAGCTTGTAGCGTAAACTAACCCACTTTTTTTATTCTTTATACTTTTTTTTCTCTCCTTATTTGCATGTCTGTAACTCTCTTCATTGCATGTCTGTAGTTTGTATGGTATGATAGTGTTTGAGTTAAGAATGTGTTGCATGGTTTGTAATTTGTTCTTATTTTACTTCTTTTCATCTTCCATCCCTTTCCGGCGGAGTGGGCTGCATCTTCTACCTCCTTATGGAGTGGAGGACCAGTCTGCAACTGCTGGAGGTATGTGTTGCTTTGAGTTAAGAATGTGTTGTTCTTTGAGTTAAGAATGTGTTGCATGGTTTGTAATGCGTTCTTATTTTACTTCTTTTCATCTTTTACCCCTTTCCGGTAGAGTGGGCTGCATCCTCTACCTCCCTATGGAGTGGAGGACCGGTCTGCAACAGCTGGAAGTATTCTTTTCGACTATTTTTCTGACTTGTCGGCAGTGGCCGGTGGATGATGATGGTGTCTTTCATTCTCTTTTTCTGAATGAATTTCAACCCACAGGTTTTGCTACTTACTTAACCCCATATTCTCTTCTTTTAACCCCTTACTTTCTTCTTTCTCTCGGGCTAACCTTAGAGTGGATCTTAGGATCTTTGTTAGCCTTAGCTTCTGTAGATCTCTGTAGATCTGTAGTTATGATGCTTTTTTGTGTGGTGGTTGTGCTCGTATATTTTGCTATTGGGGCTTTGCATGCATCAGTTTGTGTGTGGTAGATAACACTAGGCAACAAATTTCAACTTTTTTTTTGTTACAGACACGTGAACTACTGATTCCTACTAAAGCGGTGATGCTGATTTCAGATCTGATATCAAAATTTCTCTATCACGTCCAGATTTTGTGTAACCGAAAAACCCCTATTTTTCATTTTTTTTTCTCACCCGCTTCTATTACGAAAGCCGTCTTAGCTACTTTTCCGTGCCACGTTTTATGTTAAGCATACTTAAATAATTAGTGAAGAGGGATGTCTTTCCTCCTTTATTCTGGCTTAAGACAGACAGCGGAATTCCGCTGGCGGAGTTACCACCCCTGCGCCCAACCATCCACCCAAAGCGCGTTAGTATTTTGTTGTTACTACTGAAAGGCAAATTCCTGTTCTTAAGTGAAACTTTGGTGTGTCCTCTTCCTTTGTCGCTTGTAGGATGACGAGCTCTCCTTCTGCAGGAACCAACAATAATCTCCCATCATATTTCGGTTGAAATTACCTTGGTATCTGTTTTCCATAACTGAGATCTGTTGGTGGAAGCGCTCACCATGCTCGTCACTTACAGCCCCAAGGTTGGCCGGGAAGAAGTCAAGATGAGAATGTAAAAAATGAATTTTCAAAGACATTCTGCATCCCATTATTTCATAAGATTTAAGCATGTTTTCTACGAGTTTACGGTGGTTTTCAGCTTTGTGGTTTCCAAGAAAATTTTTGACAACTTCAACGAAAGATGTCCATGCTCCTAGTTCATTCTCATTTAGGTTAGATGGAAACGATGAGTCGTGGATGACACTGCGGATCTGTGGTCCAGTGAAAACTCCAGCTTGTAGCTTAGCATCTGTCAATATTCCTTTGAATTTATCCTTTAAATATTGGAAACCACTACCTTGATGATCCATACCCTTCACGAAATTTTTCATAAGGCCAAGTTTAATGTGAAGTGGTGGAAGATGTACTTTCTGAGGGTCAATAAGTACTGGGGTTTTCACATTGTATTTACCAACAACATGTTCAGTTCTAGATGGCCAATCATGTTTTTTGTAGTGGTTCTTGTCATCTCTGCTGTTCCATAGACACAAAAAGCACATATGCTTTGTGTAGCCCAACTGTAACCCAAGAAGTAATGATACAACTTTAAGGTCGCCACAAATATTCCATGTGTGGTCCTTATATTTGATGAGTCTTAGCAGCAGTTTCATCGATTCATAAGTCTCATTAAGGCCAGTGGCATGTGCTACAGGTATTGAAGGTTTTTCATTGCCGTTGTGCAGTAATACAGCTTTAAGGCTAGCTTTACTAGAGTCAATGAACAGTCTCCATTCTTTTGGATCATAGCGACAGCCAATCCCTTGCATCAGACCACTGATATCGTGGCAGAAACAAACGTTTTCTTCCTGTAAGTAAAATGATGAAAACTGCAAATGGCGATGGCGGAAATGGGAAACTTTGGTGTTTGGTTGGAGAAGATTAAATTCTTGAAGTCTTGAACCAAGCAACTCTGCCTTTTCTTTGGTAATTCCAAATCGCGCACTAAGTCATTTAACTCCGCTTGACTTAACAAATGTGGGGAAATATTTGCATCTGGAACATATATGCCATCTTTCCCTGTTTCTATATCACTAGCAGAATCTTCAGATGAACTGCTGTCTGTTATCGTTGCTGGTGGAACTGGTGGTGGATTTGTTTCATCATGTGGTACTGGTTTCATTGCTGATTCGCAGTTTGGGTACGTGACTTTGATTTGTTTTTCTTTGTGAAACCAGCAATCTTTGTCAAACAAAAATAACAATCATTGAAGTGATTTTTCGGCTCACGCCAAACCATGGGGACTGAGAACGGCATAGCTTTTCTTTTACCATTCATCCAAGCTATTAACATTGCATTGCACTGTGCACAGCAAATATGTGGTGCCCAGTCCCTCTGTTGGTCTCCTAACTTACAGTCAAAATAACACTTGTAGGCAAGTTTAATCTTTGTTGTTATGTTTCTACGTTGTGGCTTAGGTGTATATTGTCCACAGACAAAGCAGAAGTTGTCTGGGTGATTTACACAAGCACGTCTATTTGATGCCATTTTGAATTACCATACAATATCTGAAAAAACGTAGAAAGTAATTATTACGATGTGCAAAATAAAAAGAAATACACACCGTAGTACAAAACAAATGCTATAAAAACACACAAGTCACCACAACCTGTCACTTGCTCATCAGCAGAGAGCTTCAACAACCGTTCTGCTTGACTGTCACGTAGCGACTTACCGTTGGGCCGTTGCCCGTTACTATGCTCTTGACTCAGTGTTGCCAACTCGGGATAAATTTTATTTATCAAAATTGTTCGAATTTGTATATAGTTGGCAAAAAAAATTGCTTTAACCTTGAAAAGCAAGTTTCATATTACTGGCATTAAGCCGATTAAAACCAAAATCTGGACGTGGTAGAAAATTTTACTAAAAGTGATTTGCATTTTACACAAAATCTAGACGTGATAGAAAAAATCTAATTATAGATTTGAAATCAGCATACCGAAATTAGCTAGGAGCACCTATTTGGTCTTCTGTAACAAAATCTTTGTTGCCTAGTGTAATAGGAGGTTTATGGGCGTTTGTGTGCGCTTTGGGTCGTATTTAGAGACCTTGTCGTTCTACCAGGAGCTGGTTAGTAAAGTGGTGGTTGTGGTGCTGTGGATGTGGTTGGGTGGTTGTGGTACTTCACCACCAATCGTCTAAGTTTCGACGCTTGGTTGTAGCCCTCATTTCGGTTACGTGGTGTTGATGGGATGAGCTCCTAAAAATCGTATCCCTCATCTCACCATGTGCTGTTGATGGGATAAGCTCCTAAAAGTCTATACTAAGACGATTGGTGATGATGTAGTGCTTTTTTTTGTGTGGTGGTTGTGCTCGTATATATTTTGCTATTGGGGCTTTGCATGCATCAGTTTATATATATATATATATATATATATATATATATATATATAGGGTGTACATAAAGTCAGGATCTATTTTTGTGAAGCACTTGGAAATTATATGGAATTCAATCATAAAATGATAAAGTGGTAACATTTATTAAATAATTAAGAGTAGGATTCGACGTGACGCCCATCAGTATCCCTGCACAGCTCAAATCGTTCCGCAGCATTTCTAAACACATTCTGGAGCATTTGCGGTGTTATGTTATCTGCAGCAGTTCGTATACGTGTACGTAAGTTTTCAAGACTCGTAATCTTCGTCTGATAGACGTGCGATTTGATAAAGCCCCATGCAAAGAAATCTAAAGGGGTTAAATCTGGTGATCTCGCTGGCCAAGGTCTGTTGCTTCCGCGTCCGATCCAGCGATTTGGAAAACGTCCATTTAGATAATCCTGAACAATTTTGGCATAGTGACAAGGAGCACCATCATGTTGATAGACGACGGTACTAACAATCCTATCCCCGTCGTCTATCAACATGATGGTGCTCCTTGTCACTATGCCAAAATTGTTCAGGATTATCTAAATGGACGTTTTCCAAATCGCTGGATCGGACGCGGAAGCAACAGACCTTGGCCAGCGAGATCATCAGATTTAACCCCTTTAGATTTCTTTGCATGGGGCTTTATCAAATCGCACGTCTATCAGACGAAGATTACGAGTCTTGAAAACTTACGTACACGTATACGAACTGCTGCAGATAACAACCCCGCAAATGCTCCAGAATGTGTTTAGAAATGCTGCGGAACGATTTGAGCTGTGCAGGGATACTGATGGGCGTCACGTCGAATCCTACTCTTAATTATTTAATAAATGTTACCACTTTATCATTTTATGATTGAATTCCATATAATTTCCAAGTGCTTCACAAAAATAGAGCCTGACTTTATGTACACCCTGTATATATATATATATATATATATATATATATATATACAGTGTATATATATATATATGTGTGTGTGTGTGTGTGTGTGTGATAATAGGAGCTTTATGGGCGTACAGTCGGTGAGTGTATGTGCGTTTCTGTGCACTTTTAATTCGTTCGAAGGTTAATATATACAGGCCATTTATGCCTTCTAAGAAGCCTTTTAGGCCAACTGGCGGACTAAGCGAACTGGCTGATTAGGAACTTATATATATATATATATATATATATATATATATATATATATATATATATATATATATATATGTGTGTGTGTGTGTGTGAAAATAGGGGCTTTATAGGCGTACAGTCGGTGAGTGGATGTGCATTTGTGTGCGCTTTTAATTCGTTCGAAGGTTATTAATATATACAAGCCATTTATGCCTTCTAAGAAGCCTTCTAAGCCAACTGTCAAGAATATATGCTTTAATTTAATAAATAGCGCAATCTGGCAACTCAGCCAGTTAAGCCAATTGGCTGATTAGGATCTTATAAGACAACGGGGGCTCGGCTGAAGTCTTAATATGCACTTGGCTCCTGCCAAGTGAACCCCTCTCTTCCTCTCTCTCTTAGGTTAGGTATACCACTTTGGGGGCGTGAGGCCGTCCCACCTTCTCCCCCAGCGGGAGTTCATTGCAACTTGGGGGATAATTCCGCCCCCAAGTTGCATAACCCCTTGTTGCTCTTGCAACAATCCCATTCCCCCTTGTTGCATAACCTCTTGCAACATTTGCAATTGCATTGCACTCTCTCCTTTTGCGCCCATGCTACAGGAATCGCTGGGACACAAAGGGTTAAAGCAGTGACCCAGGATTTCTTAGGCAACAAAAAATCGCCTAACTATGTAGAATTGGTTGATGAACTTCTTCAAACTTACAGATCAATGGGATGTAATATAAGTTTAAAAATTTTTTTTTCATTCGCACTTGGGTTTTTTCCCGCCAAACCTGTGAAATGTCACCCATGAACATGGAGAGGAGTTTCATCAGGACATTTCTACGATGGAGAAACGATACCAGTTCAAGTGGAGTCCAGATAATTCTGGGTGATTACTACTGGACGCTAATAAGGGAAGCCTCAGATGCCACTTACAAGCGAAAATCGCCAAGAAAAACATTTTAAGTAAGTAAAAAACCATTTTAATATTGTCCTTGTGTATAGATTATTCTATTATATTCGAATAAAAAAAGTGATTTTCTCAAAAACCTGACGTGATTGCAAACTTTCGTAGTCATTTTCGCAGTCAGCGTGCAACACTATAGAAATCACCAGACTTTATTTGAGAAAAAAAAGGAAAGGTTAAAATTTTTTGAACAGTGAATTATCACTTCTCTAACTTCTGCGTGCAGCAACTAATTATGAGTGTTCCAGGATTAAAAGTTCCACAAAGTGTCCAGCAGAAGGTAGAAAAATTGGGTCTTTTCTCCTCAATAAATCCTGACACAAAAACATATCTAAACCTTTAAGAGTAGAAAGGGTTGATTGGCCCTACAATGGACTATTGGCAAGCAATTTTTCTCTCTTCATCAAAAATTCCCTTCTGCACAGAGACCAACAGTAGTGACTGGCTTGCTGAATTTTCTTACTGTTCAGAACTCCTTCCTTTCTTTTTCTTCCTTAATGTTATCTGTAAATTTATATAACCATGCTGTCACTCTCAACAACCTTTTCAGACTGCTAATATCGTCTAGCCTCAATATGGAATCCTGCTGCACAACTTGACACTGGATTGTCTCATCTCATTCACTGTTCTCCTACAACAATCTGATTAGAGGACCAATTTTCACTTCCAAGTTTAAGTCACTCTGGCCCATTCCATCACAAACTTGATTATGCAAGATCTTTCACTGAAATTCCTCATGTTGGTAAATCAGCTGGGTTCTGGGTGCCTGGAAAAATGCTTCCATTGCTTTGGATCTGTGTGTGCTTGAATTAATTTTCTCCACCCTATTGGCAACAAATGGTTTTCATTTCCTTCCCTGGCTTTTTAACTATAGTGAAGTCTGTCCAATAATAACTTGGAATTTCACAAAGTTCAAATAATTTTGCACAGTAACTGCAAGCCGACTAACAATGACTGCGCCCATCAATTCCAACCTTGGAATAGAAAGCCTTTTCAAAGATGCTACTCTGCTCTTTGCAGCAACCAACCTGCAACTTACTTTCTCTTCAAATGTGCCTCTTACATAAAGTCAAGTTGCATAGGCTTCTTCACTTGCATCACAAAAGACATGCACCTCTAAATTATCTGGACTGCTGTTCAACTCTCCAAAGTATATCAATGTCTCTGAGATGTACCAATTGCTTGAACCAATCTTTCCGGTTTACCACCATATGATCAGATAACTAATAAACTAATTTGACGGTTATAAACTAATCGACGGTTATAAACTAATTTTTAACTGCGCGATGCCGTCGCAGAAAGCGTCGTGTGTTAGGTGTCGGGTAAACTGGTGGTATTCTGAATTTAAAGATTATCACGGCTGTCCTATGGCGATTACCGAGAGATCAGTTTGTTTCTTTTGCGAGTTAATGGAGGAAATAGTTGACATAAAACGCAGTGTACGTGAGGTAACGGAAAGACTTGCAACGCTTGATGAGGGCAGGGGTAGGGCTACGGTTGAGGAAAGGCGAACCAATACTAACGTTGAGACGTTAGTAATTTGAAGGGTGAGGTACGTAACCTAGCTTCTAGTTTAGGTAGCTTGTCAGGAAGGTTGGATAGGGTTGAGGAAGGGGTTAAGGTTGGTCCGAGATTAGTAGATGGGGAGGGATTTAGAGAAGTTAAGGGTGGAGCTAGGCCGCGTACGTTAGGTGATAGGAATCCCCCCCCCTATCGAGGTTTCGAACCCTTTCGCCCATTTAGAAAGGGACGTGAATGAGGGGGAAACTATTTTAATTGGGGACTCTTTAGTGCGCCATATGGACAGAGAGTTCGTTGAACGGAATCCAACCAAGAGGAGGAGGGTCTGTCTCCCAGTCTCCCAGGGGCCAGGGTTGACAGAGTTAGAGACGAAGTGGATAGGATTGACGTTGCCTCCCGTCACTCGATGTTGGTGACGATGGTAGGAGGCAACGACTCGTATAGGCCCGATACGAGAGTGCCTGACCTTTTGGAGAGATATAGGGGGTTAATTAGGTCCCTGAAGGGGAGGTCAGATACGTCTTTAGTTCTAGGTATTACCCCTAGGCACGGTTTGGGTCTTAGGATTACGTCAAAAACAATATTTTTGAATAATAAATTAGAAGAGATTTGTGCTGAGGAAAATGTACCCTTCGTAAAGCTGTGGTCCGAATTCAGTGATCCTAGCCTTTTTATAAAAGATGGGGGTGCATTTTAACGAAATAGGCGATAATTTATTCCGACAACTACGATATAGTTGCTATCACTGAAACGTGGTTAAATACCGTGACTCGGGACTTGTTGGGGGAACTTGATATACCGGGTTTTAAACTCTTTACTAATGATAGGGTACATAGGATTGATGGCGGCGTTTTGCTGTACGTTCGCAATTCCCTTAGGGCTATCGAGGATAAGATAGATTTTCCGGCAGCAATTAATGCGATATGCGTTGAAGTTAGGGCGCGTAGTATTAGTTTTAATTTTGTTGTTGTTTATAGACATCCCATTCAACCCCTCGATACCGATACTAGATTTTACTCACTTCTTGGTAACTTTATTGATAATCGGAATAGTATAATTGTCGGAGACTTTAACTGCCCTAATGTTAATTACGAGACTTTTACTGGTAATGAGGAGGGTTTGAGATTGATTGAGTTCATGGAAGATAATTTTTTACGACAGATGGTTACCGAACCAACGCGCGGTGACAATATTTTAGACGTGGTGATGACGAACGGCGAAAATAGAGTCGAAGGTTTAGATAGTAACATAATAGAAGTCCCTGATTTTAGTAGGGCTAATTTTGATAGTTTTGCGGATAGGATGAGAGTAGTGGACTGGGATAACTTATTTATGGGTAATGACACAAATTTGCATTGGGAGGCGTTTAAAGAAAGTTTTAGGAATATTGAAAGGGAGTTTATTCCTTGTAGGCCCAAGCGCGCTAGAAATCATGGTAGGCCCAAGTGTTGGACTAGGGAAATAGGAGAGTTCATAAACAAGCGTAACAGAGCGTATAGACTTAATAAGCGCAATGGCACAGCAGCTAACTTTAATAGATATATCGAGCTTAGACGTCAAGTTAAAAGATCAGTTAGGAATACTAAGCGTAATTTAGAGACACTTATAGCTGCGGATAGTAAACATAATCCAAAAATGTTTTTTGAATACGTCAATAATCGTAAGCCGATAAAAGATAACATAGGCCCTCTAGTGGATGTTAACGGCGCTTTGACTTCTGACGCTCAGGCGATGGCGGGTATTTTCAATAACTTTTTTGCGACAGTTTTTACTGTAGAAGACGTAAATAATGTTCCCGACGTGGACGATATCGTTCCAATTAGTAGCGAGACTATTTTCGATGAAATAACTGTTTACGAGGGTAAGGTTGCGCATTGTATCGATAGACTAAAAGTTAGCAAGGCTTCAGGCCCTGACGCTTTTTATCCCAGACATTTGAAAGATTTGAAAGACGTTACTGTAGGCCCCTTAACGAAGAATTTTAATCAGTCACTCGAAACGGGGATTATTCCTGAAGACTTCAAATTAGCTAACGTTACGCCTATTTTTAAAAAAGGCGACCGCACACTAGCTAGCAATTATAGGCCCATTAGCTTAACGTCAATTGTCGGTAAACTTTTGGAATCCGTAGTTAGGGATCGTATCATCGAGCACTTAGAAAGTCGCGATTTGATTAATAGTCGTCAGCATGGGTTTCGACGCCATAGAACTTGTTTAACTAATTTGTTAGAATTTTATAATGAAATAGTGCGCGAATACGATAGGCATAGAGCGGCTGGCGTTATTTATTTAGATTTTAAAAAGGCGTTCGATACAGTTCCGCATAGAACATTAATTGCGAAGGTTAAAGCGCACGATATACGCGGTCAGGTAGCTAACTGGTTAGATGAATGGCTTCGTGCTAGGAGACAGAGGGTCTTTGTTAATGGTTGTGAATTGGGGTGGTTGGATGTAGGTAGCCGTGTCACACAGGGTTCAGTGTTAGGCCCATTGCTATTCGTAATTTACATTAACGACATAGATGTAGGATTGACTAGTAACGTGTCAAAATTCGCGGACGATACTAAAATAGGCGGTAAGGCTGTTAACGAGGACGATAGAAATCGACTCCAAGACGATGTAAATAGGATTATGGAGTGGACGGATAAGTGGCAGATGCAATTTAACATAGAGAAATGTAAAGTTTTGCATATAGGTTCTCGTAACAATAATTACACGTACACGATAGATGGTAGAGAGTTAGCGAGCGTTGACGAGGAAGTAGATTTAGGGCGTACGCGTATCTAGGGATTTAAAGGTTAGGAACCAGTGCCTGGAGTGTTGCGCGAAAGCTAATAGGATGTTAGGCTTCATAGCGCGCAATTTCGAATTTAAATCGAAGGATATTATATTGCCCCTTTACAAGTCACTAGTCAGGCCTCATTTAGAATATGCTGTTCAGTTTTGGTGCCCGTATTTGCGCGAGGATATTGATAGGTTAGAAAGGGTTCAGCGTCGTCCCATGAAACTAATTCCGTCATTGCGCACCAAGCTTTATGAATATAGGATTAAAGAGTTAGACTTGTATTCACTCGAAACTAGGAGATTAAAGGGGGGGGGCTTATTGAAGTTTTCAAAATCGTTAATAAAATCGATAACGTAAATTTTGATAAACTGTTCACTTTCGATAATAGCGATACTCGTAATAACGGATTTAAGTTGCGTGGCAGACGTTTTATTACTAATATTGCTAAAAACTTCTTTACGTTTAAAGTAATTGATAAATGGAATAATCTACCCGCGTCAGTCGTTAACTCTATCAGCGTTAATATGTTTAAGAACCGTTTAGATAGGCATTTTAAAAATATTTACGTTGTTTAAAATAAAAAACAATTAGTAACAGGAGCTCTGGGGGTGGTGGTCGAGGATGAGTCTGATGACGATTAAAGCCAGCTTGTGACATGCCAGTGTGTGATATGCCAGCAAAAAATTATTATAAAAAAAAAATTAGACTAACACGAACGTAGATGTAGCTCGTAGAGTAAACTAACCCACTTTTTGTTTAACTTTACCTACTTTTTTTTTTCTTATCCTCTCCTTACTTGCATGTCTGTAGTTTGCATGGTATGACTGTGAGTTAAGACTGTGTTTGCATGGTTTGTAAGCGTTCTTATTTTACTTGTTTTCATCTTTCACCCCTTTCCTATTCTCTCCGACTATTTTTCTGACTTGTCGGCAGTGGCCGGCGGATGATGATGGTGAGTCTTTTTTCTCTTTTTCTAAATGAATGTTAACCCATTAGTGATAGGTGTTGCTACTTACTTAACCCCTTATTTTCTTCTCTTAACCCCCTACTCTTTCTTTTCTCTCGGGCTAACCTTTGAGTGGATCTTAGGGTCTTTGTTAGCCTTAGCTTCTGTAGATCTGTAGAACTCTTCATCCCAACCAAGTCCAACGTCCCAGAGGCTCTGAAACTAAATTTTTTTACTTTATCACAAATAGAGCCAGAAGTCCAAGAGGATCAAAACCTTCGAAACCAAACTGAGAGGTGTACATTTTGGCCAACTCAACCAACGATTTCCCAATGAAGGTAAGCAAACCCTCTCCTTGCTGCCAAACAATATCTAGCACCCTTGTGTCTATTGCCCACAGTGCTTTGGTACCAGAATCTTCAATACTTTCTGCCTCATTGGGTTCTACACGGGACTGACTCATAAACAGTTGTAACTGAGAATGATTGGTCTGCCATTTTCTAAGCTCTATACCAGCCTCACTCATTATAGCTCTAGCCTCTATGAATATCTGTTTAGCCATTTCTGTATTATCCACTGAACACAGTAAATCATCAAAATAAAATTTTTGCCTTATGTGTTCAACGGTATTAGGATAGACTTCAGAATATTTCTTAAAATATTGCTGTATAATAGCTGCCAACAGAAATGGACTAGAGCTGAGGCCAAACAATACCGACTTCATTCTATACACTTAAACCTTGAGTTCATTTTCGAACAAGTCTTTTGTATCCACCCATAGATACCTTACTGCAACTCTGTCCTCTGGTTTTAGATTTTTCCTCAAAAATGTTTGCTTTACATCTGCAGTTAATGCTACTCTACCAAACCTGAACCTGAGTAACAAAAAAAATAAATATGCATTTAAATTTGGCCCAGCATCCAAACAGTCATTGAAGGACACGACACCTTTTTCCTTGGCTGAGCTATCAAAAACCACTCTCAGTTTGGTGGTAGTTTTGTCTCGCCGCACCACTACATGGTGTGGTAAATAATGTGTTTCCTGGTTCACTAGGTCACCTTGCACTCTTTCAGCATAGCCCTCCTTTACATAGCTTAGAATTGTTTCATTGTATTCACTTAACAATTAATTTTTTCTTAGCCGACGCAATAACGTCTCTAAACTCCTATTAGCTAGCTGAAGGGTAGAGCTTGGTTTGCAAGAATCCTTCCAAGGGAGACCAACTTCGTAGCAACCATCTCTGAACTCGATACCATTTTCAATTGTTCTAAAATCTCCCTGTTCATTGCACTTGTCTCCTTCTCCTGTTTGTCCCTAAACAGGAGGCAATGGATTCTAGGTCCCATTGCCTTTCCAGACCATAGCTGTTCTCTTCAATCTTAACGAAATAAGCTTAACCTCCATTTCACTGCAATAGCTACCATGTAGCATCCAGCCTAACCTGCTTTCAATAGCTACAAGACCCTGAGATGTGCCGATAATGTTACCAGTGATGCAGTCCCAATAATAGTCAGCTAATCTCTTCAGTTACTTCAAACTTATTACTTACCATATTAATTCCTTTAGTTTGTAATTAATTAATTCCTTTAATTTGTAATTGTAATTCCTTTAATTTGTAATGGCATGTAATACATGCCATATCTAAAGAAGCAGTGACTGGAGCACAAAGTTCCTAAATCTCTTCAGCTTAGACCTTGATAGTGGGACTTTGTGGTAACAACCCCTTAACCAGAACTTCTACCACCTTAACTTTGGTTCTGTTTTGAACTGGACCCCCAAACTCAAAAATTTTCAAATTTTCCCTCTAAGTTCTTTTAATTTCAAATTTCTGGAAATTCTAGTCTTAATAAAACTACACTGGTTACCACTATCAAACAACAGTCTTACAGTGGCTTCTCCAGTATTACCAACTAACAGGGCTTGCAGATGGGGGAGGCCACAAGGGCTTGAGCCCCTGCCCTTTTCTCTCTATGACTCAGAAGTGCCCTTTTCTCAGTAACTTTTTTATGTATATGAATACAGTAAATTTTTTTATTCTGCCTTAGTATGGTGAAAAAAGAAATGGACCTTTCCTGTTAAGGGAGGTCACACTTCTATATAGTCTATTAATTTAAGTTAGCTGGTGATGCAATGATGCTTCTTCGATGCATTAACTTTGAATTCCTCCTTTGCATAGAAATTACTGCAATTGCCTCAGGTGTACTTCAGTCAAAAGATCTTGACCTTGCAGCATCTTACACAGTTGTGGACGGAGTGGTAAGAAGACTAGTATAGTTAAGAACAGAAGAGAAGTTCAAGATGTGGTTTGAAAATGTCAAAGAAAAAGCAATCAAAGCAGATATTGATATTTTAGTGAACATTCCTGGACAAACAAGACGACGCAAAGTTCCAGCAAAGTACAAATACAGTTGTAGCTCAGCAACGCAAGATTTTTGTTTTCAGACAGTGGAAGAGTACTATCGTGCAAAGGTGCATTACACTTTCTTGGACATAACCAGGGCCGCCGAAAGGGCGGGGAAGCCGGGGTAAATCCCCGGGGCCGGAAAGGGGGGATAAAATCTAAAAATATTAATAAAGCAATTGATTAAATAACAGAGAGGAAATATAATTAATGAACGTACATTTTATAGAGCCTATCATAGTCAAACTGAAACAGATAAAATATTATCTGCGGTCCACCAATGTCCAAGACCGACTGACAGATCTGGGAACCATTGTAATTGAAAGCCAGTTAGCCCGTACTTTAAATTTCATCAGAATCATTTATCACTTTGCTAGAGAGAAGGCAAAGAAAGTACACTTCTAATTATGAAAATCTTGCAATAAACAATTGTCTTGCCTGCATGGACTGATATTGCATTTATAAATTGTATGGTGATAGAATTAATACAATTTATTCGAAAACTAAAATGGTTATTTTCCTCCGAGTTGTTTATTCATGCTGTATGTTTTGAAGAGTGACTTGGACATATAATCAGTTTGCTTGTTATGTACACAAAAAACATTCATAATAAAATACTGAGTATGTTTTGTTTAATAAAGAAAATAATAATGTTTTATAAGAAATTTAATGATGGTTTGTACGTAAATAAGAAATTAATAATGTTTTCTTTGAAATTAAGAATATAAAATACTAGTTGGCAACACCTGAAATGGGCCCATATACCACTCCTTTCCCTGGGCCCGGGGCAGCTCTCGGCGGCCCTGGACATAACCAAACATGAAATGCAAAGAATATTTAGAGGGAAAGCTGAAAGTAGTAGAGGCAAAATTTTGAGTTCCCTACACTGCCTAACAGTCCCATCAAAATGGAAAGACGTGCAAAATGAAGCTGCTAAAGCTGTTCACACTGTCTGCGAATTCTATGGTTTTTATAGGGTGGATCGATTTTACATTTTTTTCGATTTCCATATTCTAATAGAGACAAAAACTTGCGCATGCATGAGAAAATAGGCTCTGCAAACTCTTAGCTTAATAGGTAATCATCTTCTGCCCCCGGCAGAGCGATGAAAATCATATTTTAGTAGTCAAAAACGTATTTTTAAACCCTAGCCTAGAGTCATAAAATTTTGCGTGTGTGTTATTTCATGCCTAAGCAACGATATAAATGCTATGGGAAATATATAAATGCATTATTTAAGACAAGAGCCGATCTGAAAATATGTATATTATACATATTTTCAGATCGGCTCTTTGTCTTAAATAATGCATTTATATATTTCCCATAGCATTTATATCGTTGCTTAGGCATGAAATAACACACACGCAAAATTTTATGACTCTAGGCTAGGGTTTAAAAATACGTTTTTGACTACTAAAATATGATTTTCATCGCTCTGCCGGGGGCAGAAGATGATTACCTATTAAGCTAAGATTTTGCAGAGGCTATTTTCTCATGCATGCGCAAGTTTTTGTCTCTATTAGAATATGGAAATCGAAAAAAATGTAAAATCGATCCACCCTAAAATTTTGTACAATGTACATGGCATAACTCTACTGAATTATTTGTTAAAAAACTTGTTCAATGAAATTATACTGTTTTTTCTGTTTCTGTAACACAGTGATTGCAGGAATTAATACAATGAAATGGAGAGCTACAGCGAGGAGGAAGGGTGAGAGAGATACAGTGATAGAGAGAGTTCAGGAGGGAGTCAGCAAAACATCTGTACAAAGTTTTAAGTGTTTCTGGAAGAAGAGTGTTGCTTACTTTGTAATGTACATGTTCAATGTTGCTTGAATCACTTATCATTAATGTTTTTGTATTGTAATTGTTAAAAGTAGGAAAGCTCTGCACTTTAGTAAACGATAACACTGGCCAACAAGTATTTTTCATCAGATATATAATTATGGGTGGGCTAGATAGCTGTTGGGACGCTGATTCCAAATCTGTTTTCGGTTTTCCTCTAGCACGTCTAGTTTTCGAGATGAGACTGATCATAATATATAATAAATATAATATAAAATATATATATATATATATATATATATATATATATATATATATATATATATATATATATATATATATATATATATATATATTTTATATTATATTTATTATATATATATATAATAATACTGTATATAATATATATAATACGCATATAACTGTAGAGTACCGACAAGAAATAGACTAACAGGTAGACAGACAAATTCTTTCTTCCACGGCATCATCAAACATTCTTAGAAGACACACGTGGTCAAGGAATCAGAAACAATGAAAACGTCTGTTTCTTCCCAAAAGGCCGCGAAAGCAAGCCCTTATCAACTAAAGGACGCGTAGGATGAGTTTCAAGAAATGGCCGCGAACGTTCCGCATCACAGAGGTTATATGAGCGAGTTTCCACTGATACACTTCCTCACTCATTCTCACTTGTTCACTTGTCGCTTGTCATTTTCTCCTCTTGGTCTCCACCTTCGCCAACAGAAACTCGCCGCATCAACCGTCCTCCGGCTTCTCGCCGGAGGAGCGGCCTGCTGTTCCTTCAAAGCTTCCGATCTCTCATCTAGTAAGACTTAGGGTTTCAAGACTAGATTTTCTCACTATTTGAATCTTGAACACTAGAGGAAAACCGAAGGAGTGTACTGTAACAAAATTTCTTGGTGTAATGCTAGATAAGAATTTGCAATGGAGTGATCATGTAAATTATATCGCGAAAAAGATTTCAAGGAGCGTTGCTATAATGTTTAAACTTAGAAATGTAGTCCCTAAACAAGTTTTATTGACTCTCTATCATAATCTTGTTCTTCCTTATATAACATACTGCACCCTTGTTTGGGGAAACTCCGCTAACAACGCATTAAATGGTATCTTTGTCATCCAAAAACGAGCAATAAGGTTATTATCTGATGCTGATTTCCTTGATCACTCTAGTGCATTATTTAAAGAGCCTAACCTACTAAAGCTCAATGATATAACCAAACTGGCACATTTTATTTTTATTTACAAATGTAAGAGCAAAATCATTAATTTGCAATGGGTAAATAGATATTTTGTAACTCATCAAGAAATCCACCCGTATCAGACCAGAAATAGATCAAAGATTGTTATACCTCAATTTAAATTGTCTTCATCTCAAAAACTACCTATTTTCATTGGATTGAAACTATGGAATGACTTGCATGCCGATATAAAAATATTGCGAATGTAAATTTGTTTAAAACCAAGTTAAAATCCCGATTAATAATGGGATACTAACAAAAATCTTGGATTAGTGTCCACTAATAATGTTTAATATTGTCCATTAATATTGTTTAATATTGAAATACAGGCTTTAACTATTAATAATACTTATTTACTTATTTATTTACTTTATTATTATTAACTTATAACGGCTAGCTGCTTATTTTTAATAAGAGCCCAGTAAAGCCTAAAGCTTAAGGGCCAAAAAAAAAATAAATAAAAAAAATAAAAATAAATAGTCGAGCTTCACAATTATTTATGTCATTGTAAAAATTGTAAATTATAAAAAGACTACTGTATTTATTTTATTATTAATAAAGGTTAATTAATAAAAAAACAAAAAAAAAAACAGAGTTAATGATACAGTTGTCGCAGCAGTCTCTCATCCCTTCTTCAAGCTCAGATGGGTAGGCTTGAAAAAGTGTTGGGGATTACCAGACCAAGACAGCAACTGTTCGTGAAAAGATCATCAATGTGGTCAAAGATATGACTGACGATGTGAAATGGGGGGGGCTCCCTTCTCTTCTTGGAAAATGATGATGAGTATTTTCACTTTGATAAGAATGTATTAACGTGAGGGGGGGGGTTAGACCCCGTTAGGTATTAGGTTATTAAATAGACAATAAAGGTACTAACAGGTGCTCTGATTTAGATCTTCTTTAGGGCCTACCTTACTTGCCAGCGTCCCATAAACGACCTACCTAATATTTCTAACTTTACTAATTTTAGAAGCTATAGACATTACCCCTAACTGATATAATAATTAGACAACTTCACTTCTTTTCTTTGGCACTTTAGCAGCATCACCAAATTAAACTTAGCATCAACGATTTAGTCAGATACAAAAATACATGATGTTTAGTTCAGCCCAATAAACGAACAGACCGCGTTCGTTGTTTATCTTTTTGTGTTGCCATTCAGCTTTCTTTTAGTGACTTTTCCCTGTAGTGACTTTTAGACTATATATATATATATATATATATATATATATATATATATATATATATATATCAGTGGCGTGCATTTAGGGCATGCAGGTCATGCACTGCATGACCATTGATTTTTCGTAAATACAAAAATAAATTTTAAAAAGTAATTTATCTAACAACATTTAAAAGCAGTAAAAAATTACTTAAAAATTGAATTAATTTGTTTGAGAGAACTAAAGGAAAATATTTTTTTCTTAAGCCATAATAAAACATCGTTTTTCTTGCATCCCAGATGCAACAAACGAATTGCATTAGTGCGGCCATTGAAAAATACTCCGCGAGTCAGTAGTGACTCAAATTCTTTTTCGTTAAATATCGTCGACTCACATGCAATTCCGAAAATGCATCCCGCATTTAGTGCTACCCGTGCCAGTGTTCGGTGAGGATGTGCGCGTTCTGTGTTTTAACTTTTATTGCCACTTAATTTATTCATTTCTTAAATATCTTTCAAAATATCAGCCCTAATGGGTGAAATGTGTGTTATAGAAGAACTTTTGAAGAATGGTTTTTCAAAAAGAGACTTTGAAGCGAGACAATTAATTATAAATCATGGAAGGCCTATGCCGAAATTACCTAATTTACGGAGTTCCAACAAGAAATGTGTGAGGCATTTTCAAACTAATTTATACGAAAGAAAAAACTGGTTAACAGGATGTGCTGAGTTAAATAAGTTATTTTGCTGGCCATGCTTGTTATTTAATTTAGAAAAAACTGTTTGGAATGAGAAGGGATACGATGATTTAAATAATCTACATATGGCTATGCTAAAACATGAACGTTCTCAAAGACACATAAAATCTCTGATCGATCTTAAAACATTCGGAAATGTTCGCATAGACTTACAATTAGATATTCATAAAAGACAAAGCATACAGCAGCATAATGAAAAGGTTAAACAAACAGAGCTATTATGCGAAGATTGATTGATGCAGTTATTTTTTTAGGTCGACAAGAGTTATCATTTCGTGGTCATTTTGAATCTGATGCATCCAATAATCGCGGGAATTATAAAGAACTTTTATATTTATTCAGTAAGTATGATGAAAAATTGGCAAACCATCTAGATACAGCTTCTATTTTCTCGGGTCTCTCAAACAGAATACAAAATGACTTGATCGATGCGGTTCAAAAGGCAATGTTGAATGAAATAGAAAATGAACTTAATCAGGCAAAATTTGTTGCTATTCTTCTAGATGAAACGTCCGATGTATCAAACTATTCACAACTTTCAACTGTTTTGCGATATGTTACAAAAGATTGTGTTGCTAAAGAACGATTTATCGGGTTTAACGATGTGAGTGCAGACCGTTCAGCAAATGCTTTATCTGAACACGTATTTAAATGCATTGAAACTTGGAAGTGTGAAAATAAATTAGTTGCACAAACCTACGATGGTGCTGCTACAATGGCAGGACAATTAAATGGGTTGCAGTCAAAGGTAAGGCAGAAATATGAATCTGCAATCTTTATTCATTGTTGTGCCCATGTGCTAAATTTAGTTCTTTCACAAGCATGCTCTGCTATGAAAGAATGCAAAATATTTTTTTCTACAATAAATGGACTGGGTACGTTTTTTACTAAATCACCCAAAAGAACCAATGCGTTGGATAATATTGTTAAAAAAAGATTTCCCAAAGCTGCAGCAACTAGGTGGAATTACTCCTCGCGTCTAATTAATACCGCAAAAGAAAATCTAGATTTCTTAAACAGCCTTTTTGAAAACATCATTGAGAATCCTGAATCATGGGATGAAGTCACTATAAATTCTGCAATTGGATTCCGACACAATTTAAAAGATCCTGATTTCCTGTTTTTATTAGAAGTATTTAGTGATATATTTTCCTTCACTGATGTTTTATTTAACATCCTTCAGACCAAAAATCTTGACATTGTGTATTGCAAAGAGCATATAGATAAAACTAGAACAATGCTCGAAAATAAACTGGACGACTTTTTCATGTTTTATGAAACTTTGGAGGAAAAATATGGCATAGATGCAGCAAACCAAACTAAGAGATGCAGGAATAAATCTGACCAATCTGTTGACCCACAACAGCATTACAGAATCCTCTATAACAAAATTATTGGCACAATAGTTGACCAATTAAAAGTAAGATATTCATCATTAGAAGAGCTTAAATTCCTGGAGCTTCTCAATTTTAGCAAAGCTGAAGAATATTGCAAAAAATTTCCAGTGGATGCTTTAAATTCGTTAAAGGCCACTTATGGTGATTTTTTTGATATAATTCGTCTTCAGAGTGAACTATGTGTTTTGTATTCAATGGAGGACTTTATAAAGCAAAGTGTATGCAATTTAATGCATTATATTTATACCAAGGATCTTATTGATGCTATGCCAGAACTCTTCAAGCTTTGCAATTTGGTTTTGACAATTCCTTCTACGACTGCCTCTGTAGAGCGATCCTTTTCTGCATTGAAGAGAATTAAAACTTACCAAAGAAATACAACAGGAGAGCAAAGGATTTCAGGGTTAGCCCTTATGTCTATTGAAAAAGATTTGCTCCAACATTTAATTAAATCAGAAGATTTCTATGAAAAGATAATAAACATATTTGTCCTGAAGGATCGAAGAATTGAATTAATTTATAAATGAGGTAAGTAAATAATAATTCTTATTTTTTATAGGTCTTTTTTTAATTTAGATGTACTTATCAGTGATCCCATTACTATGTTACGAAACTAAATGGTTCCTCTTATTGAATTAATTTAAGAAATAATTCAGTAGAATGCATGAGTAACCATGGGCGTCCGCAAGGGGGGCGGCAAGAGGGGGCAGTTGCCCCCCCTGGAAATTTATGTTCGCCCACGCAACGGCTTCTATAATTCTATTGCAGCTTAGTCAGTGTTTAGTTTCCAATTTAATGGCTGAAATAGTTAAAATTCGTTTGGCTTCCGGGTCCCCGACCCCGCTGGGGAAGCTTACAACGCTCCCCCAGACCCCTAGCTGCATGCTCATGCACTTCATCGAAACATGCTCTTGATAACCCATCGTCTGTGGTTGATGCAAATGCATCACAGAGATATTTTGACACCATTCTTTTCCATGAAAATGTATCATTAGTTAAAATTCGTTTGGCTTATGGGGCTCTGGCCCGGACCCCGCTGGGGGAGCTTACAGCGCTCCCCCAGACCCCCTAGCTGCATGCTCAGTGCTCGCTTCGCTCGCACTTTGTGTTATCATTTTTGTAGCTGAGCCCCCTCTTGGAAAAATTCCTGCGGACGCCCCTGTGAGTAACTATTGCATGCCCAACCTCGAAGGTCACCGCACGCCACTGATATATATATATATATATATATATATATACACGTCACCTCACTCCTCCCCAACAAGTTGAGTATCAAGGGGGGTGAGAGACCCTAGACAACCTGCGGAGCGGGGTTGATGTAGTAGGAACAGCTGCAACCTGCATAGGCGGGTGAACTGAACCATTTTCAGAAGGATCGGGTCTCCCTTCCGGAAGACGCTGGTCATCCTGCAATTCACGTTCCCACATCTGTTCCTGATGGCGTTTAATAGAACGACCATCTTCTAGTTGGCACTTGAAGGAAACAGGGTCCGTTCTCTCCTGCACAGTTGCAGGAACCCATTTTGGTTCAGCCCCATAGTTGCGAATCATAACTGGATCATTAGGTTGCGCTTCTATAACTCTCCTTTTTTTAGTGTCATGATACAACTTCTGTTTTTCCTGATGACATAAAATTTGTTGTTGTAACGTTTCGTTTGGACGTAACAGATCAAAAACTGAACGAATTTCCAGGCCAATCATGAGTTTAGGAGACACCCCCGTCGTTATGTGAAGTGTTAGTCGGTATTTAAACAAAAAATTATCCAACACCACTTGCATTTCCTCCCCATGAGAATGATGCAAGGCCGACTTGAAAGTACAAACCATGTTTTCCGCGAGACCGTTAGTAAACGGGTGAAAAACATTAGACCGGACATGTCTAATGCCATTTAGGTGGACAAAAGAACGAAATTCCTCACTGGTAAAACAAGTACCATTATCGGAAACAGGAACTATGGATAAACCCCATCGAGCGAAACACGAACGGAGTAAGCGAATAGTAACACCCGAAGTCGTGGAAGTGGTTGAAAAAATTTCCACCCACTTAGAGTAGGCGTCCACAATGACTAGGAAATAGATATTATTTATAGGACCTGCATAGTCAACATGGATCCTATGCCAAGGTATAGTAGACCATTCCCAAAGATGAAGTGGTCTTTTCCTTGGGAGACCTCTGTTCTCTAGGCAGCTTTGACAGGAACGAACCAATGATTCGAGTTCTCCATCTAAACCGGGCCACCAGAAATAAGCTCTCGCCATCTCTTTCATTTTTGTTGCACCCATGTGTTCAGCGTGAAGTTCCTTCACTGAATTCGACCTGCCTTCATTCGGAATTATCACTCTGTGGCCCCATAAGAGACAGCCATTTTGGATTGAGAGTCCAGGCTGACGTTGATAAAAAGGCTGAAATTCACTCTCAACCTTAGTAGGCCAATCAACTGAGCAGTAATGGATAACCCTAGACAGAATAGGGTCTGATTTTGTCCACTGCTCTATCTGTACTGCAGTTACTGGACTAGAGTCCAAAAACTCCACCAAGTGAACCCATTCTGTAGGTATAGGTACGCATTCATTTGGATTTTTTAAGGACAACCTACTTAGAGCATCAGTTGTACCTAGAAGTTTGCCTGACCGATGTACTAAGTCAAATTTATGGTCTGTAATTAGTTTGAATTTATGACGCCATACATAGAAATGAAATTTCTTTACTGCAAATACTAAAGCTAAGGCTTCACGTTCAAGTTGTGCATATCGCCTTTCAGTCTCAGTTAATGCTCTAGATCTAGAAGCAAAACAGATAGGCCTATCTACACCATCAATGCGGTGAGATAACACTGCCCCAATTCCATAAGAACTGCTATCCGCTGAAACTACGAGAGGATGTTTAGGATCATAATGCACTAGGAGAGTGGACTTTAGTAGTACGTCCTTTGAAGCCTCAAATGCTTCCTTTTGGGTTTTCTCCCATCTGCACTGTTCCCCAGATCGTAATAACTTATTTAGGGGTTCAACGAAAGTCGATGCATTAGGCAAAAATTTCCTATAAAAGTTTAGGAGACTTAAATAAGCTTGTAACTGTGCGATGTTTTGTGGAGGTGGTGCATTTTTTATTGCTTCTGGTTTATCCACCGTTGGATGAATGCGTGAGGCATCTATGCGGAACCCCAAATATGAAACCTCATTAATGACCCAAGAACATTTTTCTTTCTTTAGCTTAAGTCCGGCATCCCGGAGTCTTTTTAGAACTGTTGTTAATCTAGTTAGGTGTTCTTTTTTATATGAACCTGAAATGAGGACATCATCTAGAAAACAAAGTACACCCGGAATGTGACCCAGAACTTGGTCCATTGTTCTCTGAAAAATACCCGGAGTCGATGCTATTCCATAGCATAGCCTATTGTACCTATATAGGCCTCGGTGCGTATTTATGTTAGTTAGCTCTTTAGAATTTTCATCTAAACTTAGTTGAGCATAGGCTTGGGACATATCTAGTTTTGTGAAATATTTACCCCAGCAAGAGAACTAAATAATTCATCAGTCTTGGGTATAGGGCAGGCACGTGCAGAGAGGGGGGCTACAGGGGCTTCAGCCCTCCCATTTTCCCTTTCATGCCTCAGAAGTGCCCTTTTTAAAAAATTAAAAAATCTGTGAAGAGACATTTTTTTTTAAGGGGGAGGAGATGGTGCCCTTTTTGTTAACTTTCAGCCCCCTCATCTGTAGTGTCCAGTGCAAGGGCCTGGTTTAGGGTTGCAATCTAGAAGAACTGCTCTCTTTGCTGTTAAATGGTAATCCCCACATAACCGCACTGACTTGAGCAGCCTATCAATTTCTAAATCTACCTTCTCCCGCAGTGCATGTGCAATTGAACGAGCCTTACAGAATTTTGGAGTTACATTAGTGTCTACCTCTATACAGACCTGATGGTCTTTTAGTTTGCCTACTTCAGGCCCAAAAGGCGAAGAAAACTCCATTAACAATGAGTCTATGTCAGATGGATATGTGAGTGTATGCACTTCTGCCCGACCCTTTGGCAAAATTTTGTCAATAGGCAATTTCAAAGCATCACTCCAATCACGGCCTTTTAGAGTAGGCCCTTGCTCATCCACCATTAAAAGAGTTATTGGATGAGATAAAGTTTTTTTGTTGAGTGTAACTGTGATAGATGCTTCTCCACAAATAGGTATTTGTATGTTACCATATTTTTTTAGTATTGTTTTAGGTGCATGTAATTTAGGTGTATTTTTTAAAGTTTTGTCAAAAACAGTTTTAGATATGAAAGTTAGGGCAGCACCTGTATCTAGTTCTAAAGGAACTTTAATTCCATTTAGGGCTACATCTACAATATATAAACCTGTATTATCACCACTTTGCTGCTCGTAAAATAGGTACTCCACTCCAATGTTCGAAGTATTTCCATTTTGAGGATTTACACTAGAAATGTTATAATTAGAATTTTCACCCCTTCTTTTCTTTGAAAAACAAACTTTAGCTATGTGGCCTATTTTATTATAGTTTCGGCAAACTGCTTCTTTAAAAGAACAGTCCTTCTTCCAATGGTTTTTTCCACACCCAATACATGGCTTCGAAGGCTTATCCTCCTGTTTAGCGTTCGAATTAGTAGGTTTAGTAGTATTTGCCGCATACCCTTTATTTGTTTGTCTTATGGAAACTGATACATGTGGGTAGTTGGGAGGTAACGAAAATGGTCCACTGAGTAGGTAGGTAGTTAAGCTAACAATTATTAAACTCCTTTTATGTCAATAACTGGGTGGATGAAATCAATTGGTTGCTCACCAGAGTTATTCTCCACACTAGTATTTGTATAGTGTGTGATAGAGCATGCTTAGTAGTGCTGATACACACTACCAATCAACCAACCAAGAAAAGAGGAGGCTGGTGGAAAAAACCAGGAAAAGAACAGAAGAACTTGTGGGAAGAACGGCGCTCTCAAAAATTGAGCAAAGAGAAGACGGACTCCAGGAGGAAGAAATTAGCACCATTGTCTAATAACACTTCAATAAGTGAACAGTTGTTTCTAAACCCCAGTTTAGTCATAACATAAACTAGGTCCAGTTAAATTAGGCCTACATTGTGGTCTAAGACCTAGCATCAACTCATAGCTTAACAAAGGCCGAGGTAAATTACCTTAACCTAATAAGGTGAGGAATCCTACTGTGCACCTCAATTTACTCTGCCCGCTCTGGACCATTTCCGGAATCTCTAGGCTGACCCTTACAAAGCTAGGCTTAACCTACTCTACAGTTAGACTGGAGATATTAGGGGTGGGTTAATTGCGGACCAATTCATACAGAGCATTTTTCACATTGATGGCCCGTGCGGGAAATTTACATACTTTAGGCTTAACCTTAACAAAAATTGGAGAATTAGGCTAAATGGTCTAGCCTAAACCTAACCTAATCAAGCCTAAAGTAACAAACTTGCCTAATTAGGTCTACAACCTAGGGTCCAGCTAGTAAACATTTACATTTAAGAAGTCCCATTCTTTTATAAGCTTAAAACTGAGTGCCACACAGATTAAACAGAATCAAACTTACTTTCTCTTTCAAGGCTTAGGGTACTTATTGGACTAAATCTTGACATTAACTAAATACTTGGATGGATTTAACAAAATTTAAAGCTTGACTGTTTGTCTGATTACTCAATTTATTCGATCTCTCATCTCTGATAATTTCTTCTCACCTTATTATTTCATTACAATCGCTAGTTAAACTATTTTGACTTAAACATGGACACCACATTGTAAATTTTTTGCAAGTGATGAACACAGTAGTAGTGGGTGTGACAAATATTCAGACTTTAACTCAAGATCTAGAAGATGTGAACAGTTGAACCTATGTAAAAAGTGTACTGGCCAGAGACATTATAAGAAAGACTGTAAATCTAGATTAAGATTCAATTGTAAGTTTTGTAAAAGTTCAAGGCATGTCGCATCAATGTGTGATTCACTGAAGTGTCCAAACACCAGTATTCAAAAGATACATCCTCCAAACAAAGATAATCAAGAAAATGCCACTTTCATGGGACATTCTGTTTGTTCAAACAACGTAACAAAAAACACTGAGGTTCTTTTACTAACTATTACTGTGGACTTAGTGAATGGGGAGGGTTAGGGTGTTCCATTTTTGACCAACTTCTTTTTTTCCCAGGTCCAACCTCCTAATATCATTATGCCTCTCTCTCTAAGTAAGAAAATAGCAATTATTTTCCATTTGATGAAAATGTCGGACCCCCTAGGCCTACAAAACCAATTTTCCCCTTTTCTTTATCAAAAATTGTCGATTTTCGGAAGTCTTTCGGTTATAAATTTCTTGCATTTTATTATAACCTCAGACTATGTACATTTTTGGATAGAAAATTAAAATAGATATCGATTGATACCTAATTTACTATGCTTCTATACCAAAATAGAAAATTAAAAGCCAAAAATAATCATTTTTTAACATTTTCTTCTCTATTTCTGACCCTAAAGCCATATAAAACCATATATATATATATATATATATATATATGTGTGTGTGTGTGTGTGTGTGTGTGTGTGTGTACTAACTGTACTCCTATTTATTTTCAGATTTATGATTATATGATATGATTTATTATATGATTATGATACAAATTTCAGATTAGATTAGTTAGACTAAAATGGCTTGTGCAAAAGTTGAAACTCGTACCACGGATAAACCAGAAGATTGGCTTCTCATAACCTTAATTCACAATTTCGAACCTCAGAAAGGGTCTCTTTTGCCATCTAATGGTGACGTCTTACGTCACTATCTGTTTTTACCAAGAGGACCCATGAAAAAGAAATCACAGTCATACGTGATCCAAGAAGTACCAAGAAAAGTTTAAAAATTTTGGGATTGGGCCGGTATCACATGCCAAGATACTTCAAAAAGCCGCCATCTGAAAAAAAAGTAGAACAATTGATAAAGCAATATGGCTACTTCTCGAAAAACAAAACGCAGGAAGAAAGAATAAATAAGAAGAGACCATCTTTCCTGAAGGAATTAAAGGAGTTATTTGATATTTGTTCTCAAAATGCCATAGAAATAATAAAAAAAAGATCCATTAAGAACTTCGGTAACAAAGCGGCAAGATACAGAGTTTCTAAAGACCAAAAAGGACCCAAAAAGCTTTGCTTAGGATCAATAGATAAAAGCTATCAAAACAAGTTTGAGAATCAGGTGAAAAGAGTGGAGCGTGAAAAATTACTTAAAGAGAATGAACTGGAAAGACAGGAAAAACTTAGCACGACCGTGAAAACAGATACTGAAGGAGAAATAGTGATTCTTTATGAACCAAATCCTATTCCAAATACATCATATGCGAGAGATGAGGATTATACGCCTCCTCCATCAAAATCCTCATGCAAAAGAAAAAATATTGCACAGAATGTGGCTTGCATGTAGGCATCACATTTATGAAAGAGTCTTGGCCGCTGCATTTACTCAAATATTTGGCACTACCACAGGCCCAGAAAATGTGTTATTTAAACAGTTTCGAGATAAATGGAAGACATTAGACGTCACAAAACCTTATACAACTTTAAAATTACAAATAGACAGATGAAATCAAAGATGCAACGAGTAACCCAAGTTTTGATGGAAATGTTAAGCGACATAGATACCGGAAACATATTTCTCAGGAATGATTATAGAGAATGCGCAGAAGTTGTTTTCCAAATTCTTGGACAGATACTACCTAACGGAGTTCGTTGGCTCTGTCCGGGAGCAATTCATAATGCTCGCTGGATGGCAACTATTCTCTATTCTGCTAAAATGCTGGCATTCAGCAAACAAATGGATTATTCTGAAGAATATGCGAAACACTTTTGCTTATTCACTGCTTTATACCGGGTGGGCCGAGAAAAACTCTTACCCAACTTTTGAAAAAATATTGTGGCTCACCCTTTATATTGATCTTACTGCTGAGGCCGTATGTTGTACCCATAGTTTTACTCTTTCAAACGCTGGCTTTGAATCTAGATTCACGCCCAGGAGTAGAGGTAAGCTCACAACTGGAGGGACGTATCAAGATATGGTGCTCAATTGAAAGGCGGTCAAAGTTAGCAACTGATACTCTCAGATAACAGTTAGTTTCTCCATAAATAATAAATTTTCCTAATTTTTACACAAAATAATTAATTTATTTCCTTTTTCATTTCAGACTATAATAACAATGAAATACTCTTTGGAAGATGAAGCATTGATATTGAACCTGCATAAGGAGAAACGCTGGGGTGCAAAACTGTAATAACTTGTGGTTAGTGACCCCGCTAAGTTACTAGGTTTCTAAACAACAACAAAGGCACTTACCGGTGCGTAGAATTAGATATTTTTTAGGGCCTACCATAGATTTCCTGCGTCCCACAAAGCAGTCTACCTAAACTCTCTAACTTTACTAATTTAGAAGCTGTAGACATTACCCCTAACTATTATTAATTATTAACAACTTTCTACCCCATTTGTCACCTTAAAAACATCACCAAATTAAACTTAGCACCAACGATTTAGTCAGATATGAATAACCATGCTCTACTCCAGCCAAAACCAAAACGAACAGCCGGCGTTGCTCCGTTTATCCCCCCGTGTTGCCATTTAGCTTTCTTTTAGTGATTTTTCCCTTTAGTGACTTTAGACTATATACATATATATATATATACACACACACACACGCGTCACCTCAAAAACGAATGAAGAAAGAGTTTCCTAATAAACGATAGACGATACCTGGACTTCAATATCTCATAAAGAAAGTCGATATCACAGGGTCGACCAAACGAAAAGAAGGCAATGGAAGGCCAAAAACATCACGTACTGAGGAAAATATTGACACGGTTTCATCCATGATATGCAGTCAAGAAGAACGGCCCAACATCCACAAGTCCGTTAGAGAAATTTAAAAACTACTGGTATTTCTCGCTCTAATGCGTGTGTGTTATATATATATATATATATACACTAAGACCTAAGGTACTAAGAACGTTCAAAAGGAGGGACAAGACAGTAATGATTCCCCTGCTGAGAACACTGATCATACCAAAACTTGAATACTGCTCAGTTTTGACGTCCCCATATAAAAAGGAAGAAATTAATAAACTAGAAGAAACGCAGAGACATTTCACAGGCAAGATTGATGGCTGCAAAGAACTCAAATACTGGGAAAGACTACGTAAACTAAATCTGTACTCCCTGGAAAGAAGAAGAGAGAGGTATACCATAATCTCCATATGGAAAATTATCGAAAAACTGGTACCAAACCTCAAACTAAACCCAATTACCATCCAGACAACACTGGAAAATAGGAAAGGCAGAATTTGTAGTATTCCCAAATTAAAGGCCCGACAAGGAACCTCCTCAACTTTGAAGGAAAATAGTTTGGTTGTCAGGGGGCCAAGAATTTTAAACCAGCTTCCAAAGGACCTCAGAAACATTACAGGGGTCAAAGTTGAAGTCTTCAAGAGAAGACTAGATGTCTGGCTCAGGACGGTACCAGATGAGCTGGTTGTACCTGGCTATGTACGGTGGAGAGCGCAAGAGAGCAACTCACTCCTCCACCAGTCCAGGACTAGAGGCGGCGCCACCAACTTGACCTTCGTGTGAAGAAAGACCGACGCATGGAACCCAAACAAGGTTAACAAAGTATATATATATATATACAGCACCCCGCCTGTGGACAACTTGTCGTGGTGGTTGGGCTCCCGTGTTGACCCAGTGGGTTCGTTGGCGAAGGTTTAGCCCCTGGAAGGGTAACCCATGCTGGACAAGCTACTGGGGAGACCGGGCTAAGAGCCACTAAAGTCTTTGGCTCCCAGAACAGATCTCCAGTGCTGTCCTCCGGAGGTGACGCCCTTAGGGCGTCACTGTGTTGCATAGTTGGGTGGGTGGAATTGGGATGGCTGGGGTCTTTGCGCCGTTTTGGGGCAAACTTTCGCATCACGGGGCCCCGTTTTTAAACTGACGGTGTGTCCTCTAGGGACGAGGCACCCTGCCCCCTGCGCTCGGCCTCCCTTTCTCACCGGTAGGCAGTTTCTCGCGTCCTCTGGGCCCGTGTTCTAAACATTATTAACATATGGAGACCATTACTTCTTGTCCAAGAACTCTGGGGGTGGGCAACCAGGCCCCCGAGTCCTCTACCACTGGAAGACCACGTCTTGAGGAGGTCGCCCCTCCTCTGGCAGCGGAACATTTGCACTCTCCTCTTCCGTTACCGACCCCAGCCTGTACCTTGAACATGCCCTTGGACATACACCCTCTGGAGCAGGGGTCCCACCCCAGCCGCCTTTGTGCAAGTTAAGTTCCATCCAAGACGTACCTCCAAAACCTGGCTTCTTGCTCCATCCATCCTATCCATGCCGTCCATCCTCTCAACCGTTGGATATCCCAGTCCACCTCGATTCTACAGCCTCCCGATCCCTTCTAAGTATCCACAAATTCCTAGTGATCCGGCCTACCTCTGGGTCCCTTCCGACCAACACTGAACGGACGTTTCAAGCGATCCGAGCCCGCAGCGACTCCAGTCGCTTGATGTGCGACCACAGAGGGATGACTCCCTCCTCATAAAACCACGCTCAGCTGCAGAGACGAAAACCCTACTCTCCCTCACTGATCCTTGGATGCTCGGTGTCCGTTTCCCCACACCCTCGCTTGAACCAAAGTCAGGGCACTATTTACACCACCCGCCTATTATCCATCACAATGAACGAGTTACTGGAGGACCTCGCACCCCAGGGTGTCACTAAGATCCATCGCTTCACATCCCGATAGGGAGGCACCCTTTCCGCTACCCTGCGCCTACTTCTTACCTTCAATACCTTAGTCCCTCCCGGCCGTATTGTATCGGGTATGGGAGACCGCACATCGTGCGAGTTCACTGTCCGCCCACACATCCCAGACTCGACCCGATGCTTCAAATGCAACAAGTTCGGACACGTCAGCTCAGTTTTCCGACAACCGCTCACCCAGACAAGTGCCCTAACACACCCAAATGCTATAATTGCGAAGGCGCACACCCCTCTTCATCCCACGAATGCCTTTTCTTCAAGTTCGAGAAGGAGGTCCGAGGCCTGCAGGTAGCGGACTTCCTTAGCCTCCGAGAGGCGCGAGACAAGGTGCGGAGTCAGGAGGTGAGGCCGGGGGTATGTTACGCCACTACTGCCCTCGGCTCTGTCCACTCGGCACACCGCCCTGGTCTGCCGCTCAAACCCCCTTCGACCTCCTGTCCCCCCACCATCCCTCCTCTTGACGCACCTCATCTGCTAAAAATTCCCCAAGAATCTGGGACCAGGACACCCAGGCCCAGTCCACTTCGAACCCTGTGCTCCCAGCACTCTATGCACACACCCGAACCTAACGCCCGGGGTAAACCGACGAGGCGGAGACACCAGAGCGAGTTGCCAGACCCTCCGGCCTTTCAACATGTCTCTCCCTCTTCCTCCAGATCTAAGACGGCTCGGACCTATACACCCCCACTTCGTCTACGAGGATCATATCACCCCACTGCAGAAGTCCCTCCAATCTACCCCCAAACACTCTGACAATAGTAGCCGAGTTACATGACCTGCCTCCCACGACGAGATCCAATCTGGACAACATCCTCTCCCCCGAGGATCCAGTGGATGCTGCACTGGCGCATCTACATGGTGTGGCCAAGGGGAGCTCGGCCGCGCCCATACGTCTTATGGACCTGCCCTTGCTTCCTGGTGCCCCCCCAACGAGAATACTCTGGTTCATTTCCTTCCACCCTCACACTACTACCTGCCTCCCCAACACCCCCGGCCCCCTCCTTGTCAACTACCCTGAGCGCGCCCTCCCTCCCACCTGCCTAATCCTTCTGGTACCCCCTATCGCCAACCAGGGCCTGCCGTGAGACCCCAGACAGGCTGGGAGGTACCGCTATGGAAATTAAAGCGCCCCCTCCTGGCCCGAAAACAGAAGCCCACCAAGAAACCCTTCACCTTCTGAGCCCACGACGTTCCCCTAGTTGCCGTGATTCACGCCTTCGGTTTCGCTCGGCCGACTCGACCTCGCAATCCCCGCTGAGGTCGACTGGTGAACGGCAGGTAGCCAGCCATGCCCCTGACCCATCCTTCGCCTTCGCGAACCTCAGATTTCCCTTCACACCCTAACCCCCTAGTATCTGCACTTTTACCGATCCCTCACCGTCAAATAATGGACACTCGGACAGGGACATAACCAGGAATGTGCCAAGCGGGGTGCGAATTTGAGCTGCGTTCGTCAGGTTTCGTGGTGAATCGGGCGAGCCCATACAGTTAGGGGGTCTAGGGGACAGCTGGAAGCTTCCCTAGCGGGGTCCGGGCGAAGCCCCCTAAGCCAGCGTATTTTAAGTTATCTTGTGTAAAAATGTCAGTGCAACTGCCATTTTTGAACAGCCACTATACAGCCATCCACATGAAATATGTACCCTTTCCAACAAAAGTTTGGATAGAACAGTCACATTGGTGCAATCTAAGCTATATTATGTAATTACTTGTATTTTCTGAAATTTGAAATCAGGTATTGATCCTATAGTTTTCATATTTAACAAAGACAGTGTAGTAACTTTTATTCACACATTCATTGATTTTATGCATACAATTATTTAGTGTATACACGTTTAACAGTATAATATATCTATGAATAATGAAATCACTAAAAGAGCTCCAAATGAAACTGTCACGTATAAGGCAAGTCAAACGGATGCAGAAACAGCTAGATCAGTTGAGACAGAAGAAACGCACATCTGTTTAACATATATAAAATTTTAAACAGGATAATCGCATAGAAAAATAATTTAGGGGCTACTTGACAAAAAATATGTACTTTATCAAATACGCAATTACTTTACTAAATTAAAATCGAATACTTTAGTAAATATGCAATTTACTAGGTGCACTCAATATATTTTGCCCCACCCTTTTTTCTTAGCAAAATAATAGGCCATGGGGCTGAATTGTCTTTTGGGCCTAAGTTTGAACTTTCTGCGCTTCACATAACCGGATTTTTCCAGTTTGAATCTCCCTCTCCTTGTTTAAAACCGCTTTTAAACGCCCTTGTATAAAAACGATGGTTAACGCAGTTTCGAAAATGGCGTCTGACAGTGATGTGCGTCGTAAACAGTGAGCTGTTATCGAGTTCTTAACAGCAGAGAAGGAAACAGTTGGAAATATTCACACACGTCTACAAAACGTTTACGGAGATGCTGTTGTTGATCGAAGCACAGTTGGACGCTGGTCTAAACGTGTGAGATCATCGAAGAGAGGGAGAGCCAGCATTGATGATGAGCCATGCAGCGGTCGCACGGCATCGGCTGTGACATCTCACACTGTGCAACATGCTAACAGCATTATTCGATCAAATCGGCGCGTCACATACAAGGAGTTATGACTGGAGCTAGGAATTAGTGAACGAAGTGTGTATACTGATAATTCAGCAACTGGGATAATCAAAAGTGTGTTCACGGTTTGTTCCTCACGAACTGACTAAAGATCACAAAGCCCAAAGAAAAGAAATTGCTTCTGAGTCGTTGGTTCGATACGAGACAAAAGAGGATGACTTCCTTTCACGAATTGTGACTGGGGATGAGACTTGGGTACACAACTTTGAACCTGAAACAAAACGCCAATCCATGGAGTGGCATCACGCAGACTCCCCACGCAAGAAAAAGTTTAAAATGGTTCCCTCTGCAGGAAAAGTTATGGTCACCATCTTCTGGGACATGAAAGGGATGATTCTGGTGGTCATTATGAAGAAGGGACAAACAATCAACTCAGAGGCATATATTGCTACCCTATAGAGACTCCAGAGACGTATAAAGAGAGTTCGATCGAGAGAAAACTGGAAGATGTCCTTCTTTTGCACAATAACGCAGACCCCAACAGTTTGCAACAAGAGAGGTCATCACAAAAATGCGCTTGACTGTTTTACTCCACCCTCCATACAGCCCGGATCTGGCACCTTCAGACTTCCATTTGTTTGGGCCAATGAAGGATGCTATTCGTGGAAGAAAGTTTCAGTGACGATGAGGTTGTTGAGGAGGTTAAGAGGTGGCTCCAGCGGAACGCAGCGGACTTTTACCAGCAAGTAAATAGGCCCTTGTTTCGAGGTGGGAAAGCCGTAGAAAAGGATGGAGACTATGTGTACAAATTTCTGGAATTTACAAGGAAACTTGGAAAGAAAAAAAAAGGTGAGGCAAAATATTTGAGTGGCCCTCGTATATTCACAGTACTCTCATCTGAATATGCCCTTAGAAGCAAGTAGCTTTTCAGGGAAAATTAATGATATTTAGTTTATTTATTACATATAAAGTTATATGGTGCTATTCGACGTATCAATCAGTGTTCAACGAGTACCAAGATGATATTTTGTTCCACAAAGGCGTATATGACGTTAATTCGTTAAAGGGAAATGAACATACAATCATTGTAATTGACGATCTCATGTTGGAGATGGATAAACGTTTGCCGAGACATTTACAGTATTCTCCCACCATCTTAACATAAGCGTGTTCTTCATCAATCAGAATCTATTTTTCAAAAATAGATACATGCGCGATGTGTCGTTAAATACGCAATATCTAGTCTTATTCGCGCACGTAGAGATGTATCACAAATTGGGGTATTAGCCAATCAAATGTTCCCGAATCAGCGTAAGGAGTTTTTGGAAGTTTATAAAGAAGCTACAAGCACGCGTTACGGATATTTGCTTTGCGACCTTCATCCGCGAAACACGTTTAGAGTGCTTCTGCGAACGAATATATTTCCAAACGAGCCTGAAACGGTGTATATTCCAGAATGACAAAGAGACTAAGAAATACCGTGAATTAATAAAATCTATCATCGACTGCCCCGGCAATGCAGCAGATGTTTATTAAAATATCGATGCCGACTTTTTAAAATGCATCTGTGAAATCTGTCTTAACGTTATAAATTGCAATGTATCATGAAAACCCATCAGAAGGCTCGCCTACGCGCTACAAGAACATAATACGTGCACTCGCTCGTAAAAGCCAAACTGTAGCGAAGAAAAAACGAATTATTGTACAAACAGGAGGGTCATTTCTCCCCATCTTATTTTCAGTTTTGGGTCCTTTACTGACTAGATTAATATAATGAAGAAAGTGGTAGTGATTCCCCACGAGGTGTACGCCTCACTGCAAAGGAATCCAGACACGTATCTAGATCCCCGTAAAAGCAGACTTAAAAGAATGGAAAGCGAATTGTTAGCCCTATTAAACAGAAAAACACCTGATGAGAAAGAATCTTATACCAAGAAGCTCTGCAGAAATTTCCTCACGAGTACGAAAATTATAAGACCCTACAGAGATTCCTGTGGTTATTAGGCACAGCACGGGGACGATGGCGACATAGGATCTGTGCCCGACGACACAGCTGACCAACCAAAAAGATTAGCCACACAACATATCGAACATGTATTAAAAATACCCTCCCACTTACGTTGAGGAGTAAAGGCTTAAGTCTTTATAATCTATTGAATGAGGATCCCGCCATACAATGGACCGATACAGGGGAGATCATTGTGGAAGGATCAAAGGTACAGGGATCGAATATCGTAGACATTGTCCATGATCTGGTGAGAAAGTGGGATAGGCCATCACCATCAGGATGGAAGCATATTAAAGCAAGACTACAACAAATAAATGTCCCTAAAACGTTGATAGGAAATCTGAACAGGTTAAAAGACTTGGAACATGCAACGCCTGTGACACAATTGAAGGCGCCGTCACCCCCGGCGGTAACACCTTTGAAGAGGAGCAGAAAGAGGTTAAATCAACCCTACCCACGTGCCTCTAAAATACGCAAATGGCTAACGTATTAACTAAACGCTATTATGACATTTCTACCCCATCCTCTTACGGCGGCGTAGATAGACTGTACAGAAGTGTTTACGGAGTAGGAAAAAAGATGTTGAAAGATTTTTGAGGGAGCAGGACGCTTATACGCTTCATAAGCCTGTGAGAAAAAGGTTTAAAACAGCCAAGACAACGGCTTCCTCGATTGATTCTATTTGGCAAGCAGATTTAACAGACATGCAAAGATATTCTGTGTATAACGATGGTTACCGCTACATTCTATTCATAATAGACGTATTCTCTAGATATCTGTGGCTAGTTCCTCTGAAAAATAAATCACCTGAAACAGTTGCTAAAGCCACCAAAACGCTAATGTTAAAAGAAAACAGGGTTCCTGGCTATTTTTGTACGGATATGGGGAAGGAATTTATAGGCCGTGCTTTTCAGAATATGTTGACAGATTTTAATATCAGCTATTACACAACCAATTCTATACATAAGGCTTCTTTAGCTGAAAGAGTTCAGCGCACCATAAAGGAACGCATGCACCGTTATTTTACACATAAAAACACATACAGATTTCTAGACATTCTGGAATCATTGGCATCATCCTACAACCGCTCACACCATCGCACGATTGGGGCAACACCTAACGACGTTTTAGAAAGAGGTACGCTCCCGAGAAGAGATGGATCACCACCACCACCACCACACTCTACGCGCTTCAAAATCAATGATTATGTAAGGCTGTCGCGTTCGGGAAATAAATTCGCAAAGGGTTTTGAGCAAGGATGGACACGCGAGATTTTTAAAGTTAGGGCTGTGAGACCTAAAGGTGAGATAATGATGTATTACATTGAAGATTTGAATGGGGAAGAAATCTCCGGAGGCTTTTACCGCGAGGAATTGCAGAAAGTTGCGTTTAATTTAGAAAAAATTGTGTTTAAAATTGAGAAAATTTTAGGAAGCAAAGGTTCAGGAAGGAGAAAAATGTACCTGATGAAATGGCTAGGGTACCCAGAAAGCTTCAACACCTATATAAAAGCTGATGCAATAATGAAGCTTAAATAGTATGCAACATGGCTCCTAACCATTTCTACGTCACACTCCCGTCCTCCTCATCCCTGTCTGTACACCCTAACAACACACTAGCCAACTTTGTAACAGAACTCCATGGGCACATTGAATTGGGTCGTGATTCGTATGAGGTGGGGATATGCGAAATTCAGCTAGACACCGTCTTTTTAAATATTGAACATAAAGAAACCGTTTTTTACGATTCTTAGAGACATTGACGAGTGTGAAAAAGTTGGGGTAGCTATGGATGAAACTATGCGCATCGCTCGGACTAAGATTGCACGGTATTACAGTACAGAAGTAAGACTAGGCCGGGTCAATATGGTTCGGCAGAGAATGTTGTGAGAGGCTTAACGTAAGTTTAAGAAACTCAAACCTTACGAATGATTTAGTATATGAAATCGTAAACAACCCTACACATACACTAATCCTAAAATCAAAGACTAACAGACGTCTTAAAGAACATAGAAAGTTCAAAATTCTAACCAACGGCCGATATAGCGCAGCCTTCCAAAGAGACACATTTCTCGAGACACAGTATAACTTGTCCAGATTAATGTATCAATTGAAGATGGAGAAATTGGCTGAAAGGTCCCCAGACATGTGCTATATTTACAGTAATATAGTGGAGCACCAGTTTGTTGGGGATACCCAGGCACGCCTGCTGCGCATTGCTCACATCCCCAACCATAGAGGAAGGAGTTTGAGTATTACATATGACAGACCCCATTATGTGAATGTCGCAACTAATTTAATAACCAATATCACAATATATATAAGAACGATTGAGGGCGAAAACTTCCCATTCGGTAACGGAGCTTAACAGTGAAGCTACACTTTCGACGCACCGAGTTATAATGGATAGAAAGCCTTTCACCGTCTATCGAGGGATGCGATACCAGCGCGGTAGTGGACTTGGATCCATTTTTTCATCCATACTACGTACGGCTGTTCCTTTGCTGAAGAGGGGTGCCAGATACCTTGGAAGAAAAGCGCTACAATCAGGCCTTAACACTGCAGAAGACATATTGGCCGGGGCTAAACCTAAAGAAGCTCTAAAAAACATTTAAGCGTACACGGAACGAAATCATCAAAGATGCAAAGAGAAAAATGCGTGGTGGCGGAAGAAGAAGAAGAGGGCTCCCCGGAAGAAGAAGGGGTCACGTGGCATTAAACGTAAAAGGCTATCAAAAAAGAAATGCTGTAAGCGAATGAAACCTATGGTTGACCACTTTTTTGACTGATATAAGCTAAGGACATTGATCTCATGAATCATAGTTTGTTTACCACTTGTCGAGAGAGGATCACTATTTCGCCATGGCACGCTTCATCCACCCATGTAGTTCACAATGCTGTAAATCGGAGCTGTCATTTTTTGAGCTCCCGCCAACCCAAGTTTCTATTGAGCACAGTGACTTTATTACAATTAACCCTTTAAACACAATTAGTTCCCCGAGTGCACCTATAGAATTCGTGATACCCAGCTCAGGTCCTTACTTTTTTGATCCAAGCTGTGTGCACATGTACGCTAAGCTACGTATAGCCCATTCTGATGGAACGGTCTGCGATGACAAATATGCTGTATACCCTGAAACAAACTTTCTGCACGCCATATTCAACCAGTGTGACGTATATTTAAATCAGACCAACATATCGGCAGGCACGGGGTACTATCATCTACGAGCCTATTTGGAAAATGTCCTCAACTTTTCCAAAGAAGCGAAGGCTACCTTTTTAAGTGCGGAGGGATATTATCAAACTAAAGATGAAAATAGTATAAAGGACAAATTTAAAAATTCTAAAAAGAAAATATACGAGTGTTTTGGACGGTTGCACACAGATTTCACTTTCCAGGAGAAGTTGCTTGTGAACGGGGTGGATATGAAAATAAAGCTCACCCGCACGAGTCCTGAGATCTGCTTAAATCTGGATGCGAATCAAGAAGAGGGTGCAAAGTCCGTTGTGGTTCACACTATGGACACATACCTCCGCGTACGGCGAGTGAAATTAAGTTCACCAAAACAACTAGAAATTGAGAAAAATTTACTAAACGCTACAGTGAAATATCCTATTAACAGAGTGCAGATCAAACTATATACGTTCCTGCAGGGTTGGCATCGAAGCAGATAGAAAACATTGCCCTGGGAAATCTTCCTAAAAGGATATTAATCGGCATGCAGGACCACGCTTCGGTGAATGGAAAATATAAAAAGAGTGCCTTTAAATTCGAGAATTTCGGACTTAAAAATATAACTCTATACGTTAATGGCACTGCTTTGGGTGGAACAATGGGTACGGACTATTCATCAGACGCTGTGTTACCTCTTTGTGCCAGAGCCTATAGTAATCTGACCCATATTGCAGGTGATTGTGATGAGCTTGGTAATGGGGTAACGCAGGAAGAATTCATTGATCAATTTAACCTTTATCCGTTTGACATTACACCTGACTTATCTGCTAGCGTAAATACCCATTTAACCCCACAGCAGAGCGGAAACATCTCAGTGCGGCTGGAATTCGCCAAGCCTATAGACGCTCCTATTAGTGTACTAGTATATCTCGAATCGCAAGCCCTAATAGAAGTAGATAGATTTAGAAGCGTTATCACTGACTTTTAAAATGGATGCTAATACACTTCAGAAAGTAATGGAGCGAGTCACACGTTCCAAATTTATCGGTGTGTTTGCGAAGAATGAAACATTGAGTTTGCCAAGTACGCGAGAATGCGGTAGTCTTATTGTGAACACAGACATCATCGGTAATGAAGGGATTCACTGGATCGCTGTCTATTTTAAAAATAGACAGCGCCTGTACTATTTTGATTCACTCGGTACTCAACCCTGGAGTGACCCTATTATTGTAAAATTTCTCGCTCAGTTACATATTCCCGAAGTTGTGTGGACCCCATTTCGCATGCAAGGATATTTTACTAATGTTTGCGGAATGTACTGTGTCTCATTTCTCATGCATATGTCAAATGATAAAGAATTTATAAATTTTTTAAATTTATTTGACCCGTGTCACACTCGCCGAAACGATGAAATGGTATGCAGACAGATAAAAAACCGTTTTCCAATTGTACGTATTCGTTGTATATTATAATGTTTTTGTTCGTATATTTGTAACGATATATTCTGTGGTTGTTTATTGTTCTGATTTCTTTCATTTAATAAATTTATGAAAATATATTGTGTCTTCTTATCCCAAAAAGATCGAAAAACACTTACATTATTTCGGTGTGACATTGTTGACTGATCAGTATATCCTCCCTATTCCGAGATTCTTCAAAAGATTGTATAACACGTGTCAAATCCTCATCGGACCTTAAAGGAATAATGCTTTTAAAACATATACAGAGTATACAGACAGATCCCTTATGTGAAGATATCTTTGGTTCGAGGAATGAATGCCATAAAAATTTCGATTTTAGCATAATGGGGATAACCAAATAACATTGATTGACATTTTTGGCGAATATCTATTTGACGAGATACTACAACTCTCCATATAAAAATTCTAATTATAGACACTTACATTTCTATGGTAGTCCCTTGCGTCGGATTGTAAGGAGCGTCACTGCAAATATCTTCTACGGTTTGCGTTGAAAATAATTCGCCACGGTCAATCGCATTGAAAAGACTAATTGCGGTTAATGCTGCAGTATCACGTTCTTCATACAATTCCGGGGAGACGTACAGGTCCATGGTGGAGGATGTGTGACATTGATGACTGTTCAGTATATCCCCCGTATTCCGAGATTCTTCAAAAGATTGTATAACACGTGTCAATCCTCATCGGACTTTAAAGGAATAATGCTTTTAAAACATATACAGAGTATACAGACAGTTCCCCATTATGTGAAGATATCTTTGGTTCGAGGAATGAATGCCATAAAATTTCGATTTTAGCATAATGGGGTAACAAAATAACATTGATTGACATTTTTGGCGAGTATCTATTTGACGAGATACTACACCCCATCCATATATAAATTCTAATTATAGACACTTACATTTCTATGGTAGTCCCTTGCGTCGGATTGTAAGGAGCGTCACTGCACATGTCTTCTACGGCTTGCGTTGTAAATAATTCATCACTGTCAACCGCATTAAAAAGGCTAATTGTCGTTAATGCTGCAGTATCACTCTCTTCATACAAGTCTGGGGAGACGTACAGGTCCATGGTGGAGGGAATGATTATTCACTGACGCGAAAATAGCTACTGTTACTCCAAACTGAAAAATATCCCCTTTTATAGGCACAATCGCCAAGCTCCGCCCCAAAAGACCAGATGTTCGTAGTGATTGGCTGCCGATGTAGCTGGGTGGAGCTATGACGTGTACCAATCCGCTATAACGGGACCGGACGAGTAACATATATATATTTTCACCAATAGATTTAATGTTCGTATTCTCCTTTGAAATTTATTTGGTGATTCGTATAGAACTTTTGATACTGATTCCAAATATGGTTTCAGAATTTTTCTGTCACCCATAGTTTTCGAGAAAATATTTACTCAGATTTTCCCGCATCATTAGTCACTAATGTAATCGAGAGGAATTATATTTTAAAAGAACATTCGGTTTCAACGTTAAACTGTGGGTCTAAGGTGGGGTGAAAACCTTTCCAATTGCGCTAGGGGACAATTATTTGGTGTTTCTTATAAAACTTTGGTACAAAGCAATTGATCGGCACAAGGCTGAGCTCACCTACACCGTTCACCCTGAAGAACTATTTCTTTATATAACGCGCAGTTGTCGTAACGATTTAGAAGATTATTTCAATAGAATATTATGGTCTATTACATTATTACACCTTGCCCAGATCCATTACCAATAACCTCAATTTAGTAATAATAACAATTATCTCTCATACACTATATATATATATATATACATATATATATATCAGGGGTGGCTTCTTAATGAATGCAAGGCATGCATTGCACGCGTAAATAATATACTCAATGAAATTAAAATTATTATTTAAGTTAAAAAATAGTTAAAATTATTATTATTATTAATATAATATTGATTCTATCCTCGGTTACTACATAACTCATAAGAATACCATAAAAGACAAAATACAGCTTATCTAATATGTACTACACTGTAATGCATGCGACTGCATGCGTAAGTAAAATTACCACGAGCCGCCACTAATATATATATATATATATAGAAAGAGAGCGAGTTTTGTTCAAATAAAGGATTCCATTTATAATGAAAAAGTACGACTTGGGATGTCATTCGACTACTGAGAGTTATTAGCAATGAAGTTCAGTAGAGATTACCCCAGCTAATATGTATCATACTTCTGAGAAAGTCGAAAACCATACCCATATTATGTTATATCAGTCAGGCTGAGTCTTCTGCCACGTCAGGCGTACTCTAGGTTAGGCGGTAGAGCAATTTCCCCATGCCATCAACCTTCGGACAGTCAGGAGTCGTTGGGCGTGATTTCAGACTTTTCCAAAAAATATGTAGCCGTAAAATTACCTACTGTACTTACCCTACCATACCTCTTTGTTTAGGAGTGTATCGTACTTACTGATATCCTGATATATATATATATATATATATATATATATATATATATATGTATCATAAGCTGCTTAAAAGACTGTATACATAATTATAGTAAACGAAATAAACTAGTTAACCATAAAATTAATTATTTTCTATTATGACGTTTTCGAAGGTAAACTATGTTATTTGTTTCTTTAAGTTCAATGAAGTTAATGTTAAATTTGCTTCTAAACTAAAATTAAATGTTATAAAATAAATATATATATACATATACATATATATATATATATATATATATATATATATATATATATATATATATATATATTTACCTAACATATGAAAAGAATGTATATATATATATATATATATATATATATATATTATAGCATAATAATATATATCTAGCAATCCGATCATTGCAAAAAAATTGGAAAGGTATGCAATTAATAAAGGTGTATTTAAACAGAATTTAATTGGAATAACTATCGTCATATTGTGTTACACATATTTCTATACAATAATGTCTTGAAGTGCTATTGGATATGGGGAAGGAAATTATAAGCCGTGCTTTCAGAACATGTTAAAAGAGTTTAATATCAGCTATTACACAACCAATTCTATACATAAGGCTTCTTTAGCTGGAAGAGTTCAGATATATGTATATATATATATATATATATATATCATAAGCTGCTTAAAAGACTATATATATAATTATAGTAAACGAAATAAACTAGTTAACCATAAAATTAATTATTTTCTATTATGACGTTTTCGAAGGTAAACTATGTTATTTGCTTTCGAAAAGTTCAATGAAGTTAATGTTAAATTTGCTTCTAAACTAAAATTAAATGTTATAAAATAAATAATATATATATATATATGTACCTAACATAAGAAAAGAATGTGTATATATATATATATATATATATATATATATATATATATATATATATATATATATATATATCTAGCAATCCGATCATTGCAAAAAAACTGGAAAGGCATGCAATTAATAAAGGCGTATTTAAACAGAATTTAATTGGAATAACTATCGTCATATTGTTACACAATGGATGATTAATATTTCTGGAATACATGGCGCTATCTGATGGTGCGATCTGGCACACCAGCACCCGATTACATGGCTTGATGTAGCAACTCTGCATCTGCATACATGGTGCGATCTGACAACTGAACATATTGCGCTATCTGGCAATTCAGCCAGAATAGAGGCTTATAAAAGACCGCGAAGTTGGTGAAAGACTCATTCCACCTCGGCTCCCAGCCGAGGAAGGACCTCTGGTCCTTCTCTTTCAGGCCCTTTGGTAAAACCCCTTAGTGGCCTCTTAGGTTAGGAAAACGAAAATAACTTGGGGGAGAACTCCTCTCTCTCTCCTTCAGGTGTCTCTCTCTCTCTCTCTCTCTCCTACAGGCGTCTCTCTCTCTCCTACAGGCGTCTCTCTCTCTCTCTCTCTCTCTCTCTCTCTCCTACAGGCGTCTCTCTCTCTCTCTCCTACAGGCGTCTCTCTCTCTCTCCTTGGCTCAGTCAACTGGCTGATTCAGCCAACTGGCTGATTCTGGCTGATTAGGAGCCTATAAAACAACGCCTACTCGGCTGAAGTCTTAATGTGCACTTGGCTCCTGCCAGGTGAACACCTCTCCTCCTTTCTCTCCTCCTTTCTCTCTGGTCCTTTGGGGGGAATAGCTTGGGGGAGGCCCCCAAGTTGCATGCCCCTTGCAACCTAGGTTGGCAACAAAGGCCAGTACTCTTTTTTTTCTTTCTTTTTTCTTTTTTTCTTTTTTTATTTTTTATTGCAACCCCCACCCCCCTTTGCAACAACCTCCACCCCCCTTTGCAACATTACATAATAACCTGCAACATTCTTGCACTCTTCCCTTTTGCGGCTATACTACTCAGACCCTTTCTAACCTTTCTAAATATACAGTCTCGGCTCATAAGGACTTTTCATTCAGTAATATTTAAAGTATCAGATTTAAAAGTCACATTAGTACCACTGTCACAAAGAACTTTTTACCGTACTGTAACGACAGTGTGACTTTAATGGACTGAACCAAATGAAGTAGTTGGAGGAACAGCTCTCGTAAAGCGAGTGGTGTGTTTAGTTGCTGATATCACTATTAATGATATACAATATAAGATTTTAAGTTGAGTACTGCGAATTAAGGCTTTTGCTTTCTGAAGAGTTGGGCAGTGGAATAGTGTCTTGAATGACAATATTTGTAGGCCAGTACGAGCAGAAGTATTTAGGATTAACTTGGGGTGTGTAGGCTTTTAATAGTACCTTGTAACAGTATAGAACTGAATTTAAAGTTGTAGAATGTAAACCTGTGTATGTAGACATTAAAAGTAGTATTTTCAAATTTGTGCACCAGGAAATTGAAAGAAAATTACTGATACATTTTAATTTCTAAAAGTTTATTTCACCTCTTTAAGGAGTTAGAGAATGGTTGGTATTTCATCCGTTTGTAGTCTCATATTTAAGTAGAACGTTTCTTTAACGATAAAAAGACATTGCGGTCCAGTTATTGAGCAGTGGCTTTTCTGACAGAAAGCATAATTATTGAGCTTCTGCCCTACATTTGCTCACATTTGCTCACGTGAACTTCGTCGACCTATTAATATTTTAATAAAAACTATACTAACTGAATTAATTTGTTTGTAAATACTGTTTTATAGTCTTTATTGGTAGTTCTATTTTAATGTTATATTCATTGTGTGTGTGTGTATATATATATATATATATATATATATGTGTGTGTGTGTGTGTGTGTGTGTATATATATATAAAAAACTGTACATGAACACGTACAGTATATTCTGAAGTAACCCGCAGCAAAAATGAAACATTTCATTTTTCTGCATATTATTTCGGAATAAAGAAGTTCACGCGTTTAATGTGAATCTCGCTCACAGCCATCGAAATATACAGTATATGTCAGTGTGTGTGTGTGTGTGCTTTCTTTATTTTGTACATAGAATTTTCTCGGTGCTAGATTAAGCTATAAGCAATAATTGAAATAGCATCATCCAGCGCGGAGTATATAGCCTGTAGATTTATAACACTATAAGGTATGTTTTGTATGATAAGTTAAAAGGATAAGTAAGGAAGGTAACTGCTGTGGTTCATCTAGAATATTTAGCTAGCTTGTTGCCAGAAAAATTACCTCCCACGTAGTCATAACCATTCCCATTCGTGGTCCACAAGTGAAAAATCATCATTTGAGAAAAGCATTTCTCGATTTGGGAAACAATGTCACTACATTCCCACTTGCAGCAAACGACGTCGATTGGGAATTTTTAATATTTCCAAACCTAACTTTAACCAGTCACTCATAACTTAACCTGTCATTTGCTTAACCAGTCATAACCTAACCTGTCATTTGCCTAATCGAACCATATGACTACGTCGTAGCCATTGTTGGAACACTGCTTCCCGTTGATTAGCGAAGTTAAGCGACATTGGGTCGGATAATAGTTGAATGGGACCCGTCCTCTACGTTCAGACTATGTAGCGACCCGTGGTTCGGATCCCACGTAAAGCTGTAGGTCTCCTCCCCTCCGTCGTATGACTTTAGATTTTTTTTATGCAGGAAGGAGGAGGAGGAGCCAAGAGCAAAAATGCCCCCCCCCATAGAAGAAGAAAGCCAAAATCAAGGTCCAGGGTTTTCAAGACACCTGGACACTCTGCGTTTGAAAGATTGGAAGTCCTAGACCCTAGACAGGGGGGGATTAAAGATGGATTGAGGAAGATTGTTCCGGAGTTAACCAGTTGAATAGATTAAAGAATGAAAATTAAAAAAATAAAATACCGATTAACCCTTACGTTAGAAAGGTGGACAGAAAAGGAACGGCAATGTGTGAAAAGTCTAGTACTGCGTGCATGCAGGACTGCAGGAGGCATGCAGATAAAGAGTTCAGAAGAGCAGTGTCCGTTATAATAACGATAGTAAAGAAAGAGTGAGGCAATATTGCGGCAGAGAGAGAGAGAGAGAGAGAATATATATATATATAATATATATATATATATATATAATAATAATAATAATGAGACTAAAAGCCTTTGATTCCACCCTGTCAAGCAGGGCTGCGTGGGTTGAGGGGCGGACGAGACCTCTGTACAGAGACAGTAACTGAGTGGGGTGAAGAAACAGCGGAGCCGGTACAACATACCCAACCTCTTAGCTGTTTTAGAGAGTATATGTGATCGTTTCAGGAAAGATCACGAGAAAAGGAAACGCCAAGAATGTTAAGAGAAGAGGAAAGATTGAGTAGTGTATTGTTGAAGGTAAGGGGATAGTCGTGTGGAAAATTGTGACGAGTAGACGGTAAGAACTGAGTTTTTGACGCATTGAAAACCCGCAAGGTTTTCGGTTTTCTCTACCCCAATCAAAGTTAGCAGAAAGATCAGAGGTCAGGTGTACCATAGCCGTCCTACGCGAATCATGGAGTGACTGTTGAGAGGGACGCTTTGGAAAGCGGGTGGAGAGGTGAAGAGTGGAATCATCGGATGGCAAAGGAGTGGATAGGACAGGAAGTGCAACTTAATAGATCATTGATAAATAAAAGGAAAAGAGTGGATACTTGACAGAACCCTGAAGAACACCACTGTTAATAGCTTTAGGAGAAGAACAGTGGCCCTCCACAACCGCAGCTATTGATCGGCCAGAAAGGAAATCAGAGATGAAGCACAGATAGAAGCTGAAGCAGGGCAGTTTGGAGATTAAAGATTTGTGCCAGACTCTATCGAAGCTTTCGATATGTCTAGCGCAATAGAAAAGGTTTCACGGAAATCCCGAAAAGACCAAGAGTCAGAGAGATATGCAAGAAGATCGCCAGTACAGCGTCCCTTGCCGAACTTATAGTGACGATCTGAAAGAAGATTGTGAGAAGGGAGGTGTTCAAGAAATTTACTATTAAGGATAGATTCAGAAACTTTAGAAAGGCAAGAAATCAAGGCAATTGGATGATAGTTGCAGGGTTGAGAGCAGTCGCCCTTTGGGACAGGCTGAATGAAAGCGAACTACCCACAGTGAGGAAAGTACAGATGAGAGGCAAAGATGAAAGACTTTGCTTGTGCATGGTATCAGCACATGCATGATATTAGCACAGTGCTTGAGAACAACAGGAGGAAAAACATCAGGATCGTACGCCTTCCTTGGGTTGAGCCCAGATAGGGCAGAAAGATCATCTTTGGAAGAGAGTCTAATTTCAGACATAATAAGTCGGTGGGAGGAAGAGATGGAGGAACAGAACCGGAATCGTCCAGGGTTGAGTTGGAGGCGAAAGTTTGAGCGAAGAGTTCAACTTTGTCAGGAGAAGAGCCGGCAACTGAGCCGTCGGAATGGAAAAGGGGAGGAAAAAAAGTTGTTGGAAAGGTTCTTAGCTAGATGCCAGAAAGAGTGAAAAGAATTAGAATTGGATAGATTTTCACATTCTTGTCGGATGAAGGAATTTTGCCGAGTCGAAGAACAGATTTTGCACGATTCCGGGCAGAAATGTAAGCCGAGTGAGAGTCAGGAGTTGGATGTCGATAGTACCTTCTGAAAACCTCTCCTCTGTTGCGGATAGCATTAGAACAAGTAAATTTAAAGCAAGGTTTTATTATTTTGCATTCTCTCTCCATACCCAAGAGAATTACCTCTGTTATGCGCTCAGCACACTCGGAAGCCCCCTGTCCACAGAAACCGTAATCATTTCATGGGAAATGAGGGGAGTATTGCCCAAGGACCTCCCAATGAACGCCGCCAAATTACCAAAGGCGTCTCCTCTTGGGAGGATTCAAAGGCCGAATTGGAGCGATAGGACAGGAAACAGATATAAGATTGTGGTTGGAGGACCCCTACGGATAAGAAAGTTTGACAATATGGGAACCCCAGTGGATTGGATTGAGAAAACAGAAATAATCTTAGAGGAAATGCATGCAAACTATATAAGAAGCAAAGCGATAAGAATGTTAGGAAATACTTTTTTCTGAGACTAGTCGACAGTTGGAATCAACTACCGATATTATAAACCCAGATAATGTAAATTGATTTAAGAAAACATGATAATATGTAAATAACAAAATATAGAATGATATACAGAGACAAGTAACCAGATGCGAGCATTTCCGAGCAATAAAGCACCAATAGGTGCTGTACAATATGATCTAGGTCATTCAGGATAGAAGAGTTATAAACTAGTTCACTAGGGATGTTAGTGAAATGGGAGAAAGCCAAAGGTGATGGTGAACATTGAAATCTCCTAAAATGGGGATTTCAGCAAAGGGAGAGCGGGATTGAGTGTATTCCACTTTGGAAGTGAGGTAGTCAAACAATTTTGGATAGTCAGTAGCATTAGGAGAAAGGTAGACAGCGTAGGTGTATTTACTTTGAGATTGGCATGTAAGCCGTAGCCGCTAGAGGAATACGAGAACAAGTTAGGTTACTGTGTACATATAAAATTATGCAACATTCACCTTTAGAGTGAAATTGAATATAGAGAAAGTAAGAGGATACGGAAAAGTGGTTGCTGTCAGTCGTCCCAGACAATTGAGTCTCATTGAGGAAGAGAGGTGGTGGTCAATAGACTGAAAATTTGAGGAAAGGCCACGAATGTTACAGAAGTTTATAAAAAGTGAATCAGGCAGAGGCCCAGAGCATCTTGAATGGGCGGTAGCAGATTTAGCCCCGCTGCCCGGGTCTGCGTTCCCGATATCGACAGCAGGAAAGCCAGAAGTGAGGATATTTATGGTCCCCTCCCCACGGGACTCCGAGGCTCTTGAAGTTGTCATTGTTTTTATTTTTAATTTTGAGAAGATTATGTAGCGTGTAAGATGCGTGTATGTAGTGAAGAATAGGGGAAGTGTGTGTGTGTGTGTTTTAGAATATGCTGGACTGCCCACAGGGTAGATGAGACACGGAAGATCATCATCTAAGGAGGACAGTGACGGGAGAAATGGGAGTTCCAGCACCCACCCGGAGTACTTCCCTCCTCGATTGTGTCTACTATCTCCTCCTTCATGTTGCGAAGGAGGTTAAACAACCCCCATCATTACATTTTAATCATAACATAACGTCTCTTAACCTAAGCCGGACCAGAGTGGGAAAGCCGTGAATGGGAATGAGAATGACATGAATTGGGAAGAGACCGATTTGAAAATGCCTCGTTTGACATTCTCACTTTCCCATTCTTGGGCGCGGAATGAAGTGGGAATGACGTCGAGTTCGAGTAAACCACGTGGATTTACCTTCCTTTAAATATCATAATAAAATTAGTCCAAACTCGGTGAGTCCCATTAATGCAGCATTATTATTATTATTATTATTATTGGCTTTGTGATAATATAAATACTCCTTGCTAATGTTCATACAGTATATTGTAATGTACTCATTAGTTAATTAGTGAATAACCAGGTTTTAGTTTCCTTTGGGGAAGAACGCATTAAAAGTCGTTGAAACGTGTTCCGTATTTAATTGGTAAAATATTATTCACAGATTATCATCATTATTTACTTTAATGACTAAGAGACTATCAACAAATTTCATTTAACGTTTTCCTTTGGAATGTTAAGACTTCGATATTGCGCTTAGTAAAATCATCAACTAATGAAGTCAGGACAGGTTGAAACTAGTCAAAGTATTTCTTCATTCATACTAAAATAATAATAAATAGAGGATGAGAGGAAAGCGTTACGTGAACAAAATCGAATTTCATAATGGCGACGTTCGACCTCATACGAGTATATAGATTTCAGATTTTCAATGAAAATCACTAACTTAACCCAGTTTAACCTAACCTAACCTAAACTAACATTTTAATATCGACATTGTGCGGGTCGATTTTGTTCCGCTACCCCAGAGGTAAAAGTAATGGCAAGTGATTATTTTAATCGTGGAGTGGGAATTCAGATATGTACTGTTAAATACACTGTAGACAGGTATGGCAAATTTGAAATACTCGTAGGCTTCCGGGTGGTAATGAGGGTTTTTCCACGAGATATATATCAATTTGGGAAGTAGAATTCTTGAAGTGTAATTTTTGCATAGCTACTTAAAACACCTCCATTTATTTTAAAACTATGTAAAATTATTATTTCAAAAAAATATTTATATTTTCTCTCACGAAAATGCTAAATACACGGAGGGTTTATCCATTCTTTCATTAGTACGTAATGCAATATTATTTGCGCGTTTTCTGTTAAAGTTAAAAGCAGAAATTAATTAATTATTAAACTGTATTGTATCGTAGTTTTATTTACTAAGGATTTCTTTATGATTTATCAAGTTTGCCGATACGCTTTGGATGCACTTAATTACCCGTTTAGGTCATTAATAAAAATGAAATTGCCATATTTCCTTCAAATTTTCAAAATACTTAATATTAATTTTGTATTGTTGTGAGGAATTAGGGAACTGCCATCGATGGTTATACGTAATTCCACAAAGACTGTCTTTCCAACAATTTTTGGTGTTTTTAAATGTACTTAGTTTTCCCTTAACTCCTTGTCAGTACAATAACATATCATTACTCGTGATTCCAATAATAAAATGGTTTTTTATACGTGAGGTCAGTATTTTTTTTAGAACACGTGTTATGATTTATATATTGTTTTACGGATGTAACGAAAAATGCAATATAAAACTCAAAAAGTATTAGAGTAGATAATGAGGAACTGAATTATGCAGTTGTAAATGGATTGAATATTTGTTCCTTCAAAGTACTTTATTAAATAAAGTATATTATATTATACAATGTTTTATTAGTCCTATTTTGCAGTATAAAAACATAAATAAATCTTTGTCTTTTCTCACGCGAGGCATAAAGACCAATATGGGAACCCCAGTGGATTCGATTGAGAAAACAGAAATAATCTTAGAGGAAATGCATGCAAACTATATAAGAAGCAAAGCGATAAGAATGTTAGGAAATATTTTTTCTCTGAGACTAGTAGACAGTTGGAATCAACTACCGATATTATAAACCCAGATAATTTAAATTGATTTAAGAAAACTTATGATAATATGTAAATAACATAAAATATAGAACGATATACAGAGACAAGTAACCAGATGCGAGCATTTCCGAGCAATAAAGCACCAACAGGTGCAACTTACTCGCATATTTCAACTGGTAAGTTTTTTTTTCTTTTTGACCATCGCATTCTCCTGGCAGTAGCGCCCACAGAATCATCTTGGGGCAACTTTCACTACGTTATCTGTATATACAGGGTGGCGCAGAAGTCGCGCATCATAGGAATTTTCAGTGTTTATTATATTATTTTTTTCTTTTAGGTAGGGGATGGCTGCGAAATTAACAATAGACGAGAGGGTGAGCTTGGTTTTAATGCATAGAATACCAGGTACTACAAATTTGTTGCACCTGGTATTCCATACATTAAAACCAAGCTCACCCTTTCGTCTATTGTTAATTTCGCCGCCATCCCCTACCTAAAAGAAAAAAAATATAGTCAACACTGAAAATTTCTATGATGCCAACTTTTGCGCCACCCTATATATATATATATATATATATATAATCAGGGTTCTCGAGTAGCCAAATGAAATGAAAAATTTAAAAATTAAGAAATAAGAACAAATTTGTTATCAGAAATAGACATTTGAGAACCCTGATAATATTGGTAATTTATAGAGGGTATTTAAGATAACACCTTACTGTATAAGTAATCTCGAGTATTTATACTGTTATAAGTTAAGCAAAAGCAATAAAAGCCCACTAACACATAGATAATAATTTGACATAAAAAAATGTCAACTATTGCATGTAAACATAAAGTTGTTTGACCAGTATAAAAAATTTCGAGAAAAAAAGAAATTTGTAGATAAATAATTTTGTCGCTTACTTTATTTGCACCTATAATTGCAAAAATGTGCAAATTTTAGATTCAAACAAGGCTGTCTATACATTCAACGGTGTAAAAATATCATTAGATGGTGTCATTATCGTATATTTTCGGTAGATTTTCCGATTTGTTTTATAATTTTGGTAGATTCGTATCGACTCGTAATTTTGGTAAAAATCCAAAAAATTTTGGTAGAGGTGGTAACACTAATTTTTGTCGATAATGATAACTGATTTTTTTTTCTGCGCATTTCATGTATATATCTGCTTATAGGAAAAAGTTTCATACGAGTACATATAATAATATTTATATTTATATTATGGACCGTGGGGGAGGCACGTGTCCAAGTGTCCTTCCTTCGGGCGCTACTGTCTCCTAGATCCTTGAAAAATTTCCTCGCAATAAAAACAATGATATACTGTATAGATGAAACTATGTACTTCATTAAGATAATGAAAAATTAATCAAGAAACACTTGATGAAAGTGGAAATATTTTGCCAAATTATGAATTCAGGAAGTCTATGGCAGCTTTTAAGCATGCTTCAGTTGTTCAAACATAAAACGACATGACTTAAGTTCAATAAATAAAGAATTATGAAAATATTTAGAATATTTAATTCTTTAAATTTTTGTTTATTTCCATAAACACACGTAACAACAGAAAACAAGCATGCGTCCCATCCTTGGGTGACGGACGAATTTCTGGGGGCATTATGAATATATTGTTTTGTTAATCGTCGGACATATACCATACTAATATTTCCATTTTGGCAACACTGCCTGCCGAGCAGCAAGGCCGTAACCTTCCAGTTATTCTTGTGAGTTCGGGGTGGATATGCAAGATGGTGGCCCTAATCCAATGAAATGAGAACAAATGGGGGTAGGTTGTTCATTTTCAAGTTAGCCTGCTGGTATGGTTGGAGCCCCCAACCCTTAATTGGGAATGTTCCGCCGCCACTGACTACCCCACCACCACAACCATCACAAACGAAATGGGGAATACTTTGAGTAATACTCGTAGTAAATTAGAAATTCGGTCTGATCCTGAAATAACTGACAAGAAAAAGAATAAAAAAATTGTGTTGGTACTGATGTGTCTGAGTCCACGTACAATTAGACATAAATGCAAACAAAAAACGAAGTTCGCTTCATTTTTAACTGAATACATAACATTATGGAACCCAAGATGGCACAAATAGCTTATGAAAAATGACTAATAATATGAACAAGCCAGTATTCATTATTTTGGATGACCTCTAGCATGGAAGTTGGCTTCACATCTATGAGGCATAAAATCAAACTAGAGCCTGCAGTATTTCTATAGAATTGCTTGCCTCTTCAAATGAACAGTGGCGGCTCGTCGGTAGGCACTGCGGAACTGCAGCACCCCTAAATTTTTTATTTACAATTGAAATAATCAAGAACAATATAAGGATGAGCTCACTGAATAACTTTTTCAATAACTTTTGAAACTTTTATTCATTGCTCAATGCTCATCCTTTTATTTCAGTAATTATTTCAACCCATTCTTAGAGACAGCACCCCTAGAATTTTTAGTCACGAGCCGCCACTGCCGGAAATGAATAATATGCATAAGCCTGTTGGTTTCCACAAATACGCCGCCGTGGAGAGGCGGCAACATCGCACGGAACATTTGAAAGATACACACACACACACACACACACACACAAAAAAAAATATATATATATATATATATATACTGCAAATCCACAAGGAAAAAGAAAAACGATTCCAAGGCCTTTCGTGTATTCAAAGCTACACGAAAGGCCTTGGAATCGTTTTTTCTTTTTCCTTGTGGGTTTGCAGCATTTATTCATTTCACGTGTTTTATTGTGAAATTCATATATATATATATATATATATATATATATATATATATATATATATATATATGGGATGAATTTCACAATAAAACACGTGAAATGAATAAATGCTGCAAACCCACAAGGAAAAAAAAAAACGATTCCAAGGCCTTTCGTGTAGCTTTGAATACACGAAAGGCCTTGGAATCGTTTTTCTTTTTCCTTGTGGATTTGCAGCATATATATATATATATATATATATATATTAGACGCCGTTTATAGTGTCCCACTCGGTGCCAAGCCAAAAGGACACTATATCCACAGTTTGGTCTCTCGAGGGTTGCAAGGTTAAAAATAGTGAATATGTACTGTATATCAATATATTTACAATATAAACACCTTTATTATGCAATTTCTCATTAAAATTGTTTTTACAATTCAACTGAAACATCAAAACTATGTTCATTTTACATTAAAACAAGGCATTTTCCTTCCATGGCCATCTAGTAAGCCTGTAAACAGCACGGCATCACAAATACAAGTGTAAACTAGAGCTGCCAAGTAGACTATACTAACTGAAAAGAGACACGATAAGCGTATTCAGAGACACTCTATCCATAGCAACTACCATGTAAAAGTAACTGTTTCCTAGTTTTGAGACACAATAATCGGCGAGAGACAATATCCGGGGACACTAAATCCCCGGCCGAAACCATACAGGCAAAAGAGAGTATAAAGACAACAGATAGTATGAAGGCAACGAAGGACATTAGCACAAATAGGAAAAGACGAGTGCAATCAAGAAAACGGAGTGAAACTGTCCCCCAATAAGGAGCAAACAACAAAGGCCCCAATAAGTATGGGGAAGGAACTATATGCAGATATTATATAAAAGATAATTGCAGATATAAAAGAGGACAATGTATATATGAACATCCCCCAATATGTAATTTCTTCTATAATAATGGTCATTGTAAATTTGGAGACAGATGCAAATTCTACCACCCGGAGATCTGCAGGATTTACGCAAAATATGGAACCTGCAAATATGGGAAAAAATGCTACTATCAACATCTCCCGACGAACCCAAAGGACAAAGTTTAAAGGACAATAGGAATAATAATAACAGTTTCGTACCTGAAAGGATTTATGGACGAACAAGGGCGGACATCGCATGCCTCACAGAAACTCATCTTAAGGATTGTCAAGGAAATTGTGAAAACTGCGAGCACTGTATTGATAAGAAAGAGATAAATATAGAGAGTTTCAACTTACTAAGAGCGGTTAGAACAACGAGACGTAAAGGTGGCTGTGCTATATATGTACATGAAGGTCATATGACAGAGACTGTAATGAGTAAATCAAACAGCTTTGTGGAACTCCTGGCAATGAAAACAGAAAAACTAAACGTGATACTGACAGTCATCTATAGACCTCCAAACACTCCAACCGAAAAATTCTCGGAGGCCATTGATGATATCAGAAACCTAATAAAGGCCATAAACCCCCCATCCCCCAATATAATGATCTGCGGAGACTTTAACTTCGCATTTATAAAATACAAAAAGGTGGATAAGAATATATTAATATATATATATATATAATATATATATATATATATATATATATATATCAGGACAAGGGGGCACAAGAGAAGACCAGGAGCAAGCAAAAATGTTGATGGCTCTCACAAATGAGTTTATGCTGACACAGGAGATAACAAAAAATAACTGCCTAGATTTAGTATTCACGAATAACACGAACTTGATTGCTGATATAAAAATAATCCCAACCATTATCTCAGACCACAACTTAATCGAGTTATCGGTAAATATTTGGCTGGACACAGGGGCTACATTTTTCTAGTGTAGTTTTCTCTGCTTTGTTCGAATCTGATACCCATTTCTTGTGCAAATGAATAGAAACTTTTTTTTTTCCATTCCAAAATACGGAGTGTTTCTCCTCATTTGCACAAGAAATGTGTGTCAAATTCCAACAAAGCAGAGAAAACTACACCAGGCAAATGTAATTCTGATAAAAAACTAGCTAACCTAACTAAATTAACTAACCTAACCAACCTAACCTAACCATAGAGCACACCAAAATACACTAGAAAAATGTATTTTTTATTTCAACTTCAGGCCATGTCATTTTTGTTTTCATTTTCGTTTAAACTAACGAAAATATCATTACTTAACCTAACCAATCATCAAGGGTGTACAGTTGACCTAACCGGGCATTCAGTTGACCTAACCGGGCATTCAGTTGACCTAACCGGGCATTCAGTTGACCTAACTGGGCATTCAGTTGGCCTAACCGGGCATTCAGTTGGCCTAACAGGTTAAAATTGGTTATTTCACCTAAATATTTTCTGATCTTTTCGTATTAGGCACTCACTGTCATATTTTGGGCAAGTTAAGGATGGCTTTCTCTTCATCTAGGGCACATGACGAATCAAGTTCTCAAAGTCAGAAACCACACGAACAGCACGTCATAATTCTATCACAAACACGACCAAACTGAATCCAATTAGAAAAAAAAAATAGGCAGAACAGAAACCAACCAACTAATTAAGTCGCAGAGTAGCGAAAAAATAGCCCAATCAGGAAAATATTTTATGAAAAAAAGTACATTATAGCCAAAACAGGAAATATTCACTATAAAAATGTAACTTGTAATTTTTTCTATAATCTTGCATTTCCACAAAAAATGATTAGTACCATCGTAAAGAACATGAAAAATAGTGCTAGTGAAACACAACCTCTCATTTCTCGTTAGCCCCTGTGTCCAGCCAAATATTAACCGAGATATCAACAAATATGGCGACAACATTAAAAGACAGTACACATGTAGAGAACAGACAAAGAAACAGACAGAGAAACAGACAAATGAATTCCTTTCCCCGCCATTCTCAAAGAGCATGGAATCAAAACAACCGTTACAGCTACATATGGGCATGAAACAGGCCCACAGGAAATACAGATTCTGTGGTATTTCCCGAAGCGTCCACCAGAGGACGTCACCAAGACCTATAAGGTGCAGCTTCTTCCTCAAATCATTCTCACTTCTCGCTTGCAATTTTCTCGGTTTGGTCATGTCTCACTCTCAGCATCCTTCGCCAGCAGCACCACACGTCAAGTCACCCGCTTTCTCTCCGGCCTTCACCGGAGAGCGGCCTGCTGTTCCTTCCAGGTTTTGGTCGGGCCTACACAAAGTCTATCATCAAGTAAGGCTCTCTACCAACTCTCACTCCGTTCGTACGTCCCCTTCGAAATTCTACTCTCTACGCAGCGCCATCATCAACTTTAGCCGGCTGCCTTCCAAGCCACACTTCAACCGTTATACCAGAACGAATCAACACTTGAAGTACAGAACGATTCCTTCCTGCAAGAAAGAAAATCACTGCTGTAGGCGTCGAGTTGGGCTCTTTACTACAACCCCCTACCAGTTCTCAGCACATCAACCTCATCTAGGCCTACAGTCTACAAGGTCAACCTTCAAGTATCTCTTCCATCTCCAGAGGTATTCAGCATTTCGGTAAGCCTACCCTTCGCTCTTGTGATAAGCAATTCTCGTGAAGCCTACACGGTGTAATCGCAACACTGCATTTTTAGCCTATACCCTAAAAGTGTTTTCAATACAGTTCAAATTAACTCCCACCATCAAAACCAAGTAGGCCTATTTTCAAGTGTCACTCCAATACTGTAATTTTGTATCACCCTATTATTATGATCATCGTACAATTTACTTATCATGCATCCTATTGTTTGTGTGTTCTTTTAAGCATTTCATTTTTGGCGGCCTAAGCCATTTACTGTACCAACCGTACGCGCATTATTTCAACTGTCGATAGATTTTCTTTTCATTATGTATTCTGTGTTCCATGTCACATATCTTATCAGCCTATCTAATCAGTGTATTACGTAAGCCATTTACAGTACCTACCGTACGTGCATAATTTCTGTTATCAATAGGCTTCATATTTCATGCTGCGTTCCATTTGTGCCTAACTCATTAGCCTATATAAAATTACTTAACAATTAAGGTGTATAACCATTTCCTTATTTGCTAATCCTCAGTCATATTTAGCATAATATAAATGTCGTTATATAATTGTTAATTATCGTAAATAACCTTCATTGCAATGTTAATCACTATAACTACAGTTATTGCAGTGTTTTTCACTGTGAACAAATAACTGATTTATTTTCTTAATTAAACACAAAACAACAAGGTGATTTTTCTAACTTTTTAAATTTGGGGCTTTTAACTTAAATTCCAAGAATATAAATTGGGAAGCAATCAGATCGCACATGACTCAAATAGAGTGGAGAACATTTTTAAAATAAAACAACTGAAGAAATGCTAACAGCCTTGGAAGAAAAGACGCTGAGAATTTTAGAAAAATATGCTCCGAAATCACAGCCAAAAGGAAAGAGGAGCTTGCTAGAGAGGTAAACGAGAAGAATATTCCGCAAAAGAAAGAGAGTGGAGGCAAAGTTAGCCAACTGCAGAGATAATGCCAGGAAAGTAATACAATAAAAACTGGAGGGTCTCTGAGGTGACGTGTGTGTGTGTATACAGAGATGGGCAGTAACGCGTTACATGTAACGACGTTACGTACCGATCGTTACAAAAGTAACGAGTAACGGTAACGCCTGAAAGATTTTCAAAAGTAACGATGTAACGGTAACGCTTTGCAAATTTTTTATCAATGTAACGGATTTTTTCGTTACTCGTTACTCGACACTTGACATTTGAATTTGATAACATTGCCATTCCATTCATGAGGACTACTGAATGCAATTCACTATTCCGTGTTAGTGGCAACAACTAAATTTATATTTTCTAGATCTCTTCATCTTTCCCAAAAATTATTGGGGGTGCAAATTATTGTGCAATATATCGCTCTTAAGAGAACAACATTTATATAGTCAATAATAGTAGCTATTAGAATTGATGTGGTATGGCTGCCATTTGTAAGTTTATCTGTGGTTTCAAAATGCGGGTGAAGATACATAAACAAATATCAAATGTAACTAGTTACTTGTAACGTCGTTACATGTATCGAGTAACGGTAACGCTTTAAGGATTTTCAAAAGTAACGATGTAACGGTAACGCTTTAAGGATTTTCAAAAGTAACGATGTAACGGTAACGCTTTAAGGATTTTCAAAAGTAACGCCGCCCAATTTAATGTAACGGTGCCCATCTATGTGTACAATTTACTTATCATGCATCCTATTGTTTGTGTGTTCTTTTAAGCATTTCATTTTTGGCGGCCTAAGCCATTTACTGTACCAACCGTACGCGCATTATTTCAACTGTCGATAGATTTTCTTTTCATTATGTTTTCTGTGTTCCATGTCACATATCTTATCAGCCTATCTAATCAGTGTATTACGTAAGCCATTTACAGTACCTACCGTACGTGCATAATTTCTGTTATCAATAGGCTTCATATTTCATGCTGCGTTCCATTTGTGCCTAACTCATTAGCCTATATAAAATTACTTAACAATTAAGGTGTATAACCATTTCCTTATTTGCTAATCCTCAGTCATATTTAGCATAATATAAATGTCGTTATATAATTGTTAATTATCGTAAATAACCTTCATTGCAATGTTAATCACTATAACTACAGTTATTGCAGTGTTTTTCACTGTGAACAAATAACTGATTTATTTTCTTAATTAAACACAAAACAACAAGGTGATTTTTCTAACTTTTTAAATTTGGGGCTTTTAACTTAAATTCCAAGAATATAAATTGGGAAGCAATCAGATCGCACATGACTCAAATAGAGTGGAGAACATTTTTAAAATAAAACAACTGAAGAAATGCTAACAGCCTTGGAAGAAAAGACGCTGAGAATTTTAGAAAAATATGCTCCGAAATCACAGCCAAAAGGAAAGAGGAGCTTGCTAGAGAGGTAAACGAGAAGAATATTCCGCAAAAGAAAGAGAGTGGAGGCAAAGTTAGCCAACTGCAGAGATAATGCCAGGAAAGTAATACAATAAAAACTGGAGGGTCTCTGAGGTGACGTGTGTGTGTGTATACAGAGATGGGCAGTATACAGAGATGGGCAGACCTATAGTCTAAAGTCACTAAAGGGAAAAGTCACTAAAAGAAAGCTGAATGGCAACACAAAGGGATAAACAATGAAACGCGGTCTGTTCGTTTATTGGCCTGAACTAAACAGCATGTATTTTTGTATCTGACTAAATCGTTGGTGCTAAGTTTAATTTGGTGATGTTTCTAAGATGACAAATGAAGTAGAAAGTTGTCAATATATTATAACAGTTAGGGGTAATGTCTATAGCTTCTAAATTAGTAAAGTTAGAGAGTTTAGGTAGACTGCTTTGTGGGACGCAGGAAATCAATGATAGGCCATAAAGAATATCTAATTCAACGCACCGGTAAGTTCCTTTGTTGTTATTTAGAAACCTAGTAACTTAGCGGGGTCATTAACCCCACGCTATTACATTTGGCGACGAGGATGGGATTTAATTTGGCTCATTGGATTTAATTTGGCTCATTGGGTTCAATTTGGTTTTTTGGAAAATTGGATGTAGCCAAGCCTAGGTGGGTCGTTCGATTTGGTTGGTTTGTGTGGGTAAGCTACCGTACTATAGCTTAGGTCTCGCCGGCCTAACTCTAATACTAATTCCTACTCAGCCCTAACTCTAATACTAATTCCTACTCAGCCCTAACTCTAATACAATTTACTATTCAGCACTAACTGGGGAGTAACTAGATCAAATTTAAAACCAATCTAACCTACTTCACGTTATTTGGCCTAAATCGGTTTTGTTCTAGCATGTCAGTGATTGGCCATATAAGCCCCTACGAAGACTCTGGGGAGTACTTCGAAGCTTATGCCACTAGGATGAGGTTGTTTTTCGAGGCAAATTCCATTCCTGATGCTAAGAAAGTACCTACCTTTTTAACTATAATAGGCCCTTAAACGTTTGGCTTAGTTATGGACCTAGTTGCTCCTAAAGCACCGGAAACTTGCACCTATAGTGAACTGGTACAGGCCTAACCAATCACTACAAATCCCGAATAGTTCTCATTTATGAACGTTTCAAATTTTATTCGAGGCATCAGACTGTGAATGAAAGCATTGCAGAGTTTGTTGCAGGTACAAAAGCCCATAGCCGTACTTGTAAATTTGGGGACAAATTAGACGAAATGGTAAGAGATAGGTTTGTAATGGGTCTCAAAGAGGAGTCTACCCAGAGAGCCCTATTAGCTATACAGGAACTAACTTTTAGTCAGGCTGTAGAAATAGCTGCTAAAGATGTTAGAGCTTTTGGCAGTCACAGTAGTAAAGCCCAACACGTAAATAGTTCTAAATCTTCTAGGCCTGGCAGACCTAATGAGCCTACTAGGCAAACAAATAAAAGGTATGCGGCAAATGCGACTAAACCTACTAATTCAAACGCTAAACAGGAGGAAAAACCTTCCAAGCCATGTACTGGGTGTGGAAAACACCACTGGAAGAAGGACTGTCCTTTTAAAGAAGCAGTTTGCCGAAACTGTAGTAAAATAGGACACATAGCTAAAGTTTGTTTTTCAAAGAAAACAAGGGGTGAAAATTTTAATTATAACATTTCCAGTGTAAATCCTCAAAAGGGAAGTGCTTCGAACATTGGAGTGGAGTACCTATTTTATGAGCAGCAAAGTGGTGATAATACAGGTCCATATATTGTAGAGGTAGGCCTAAATGGAATTACTGTTCCTTTAGAACTAGATACAGGTGATGCCCGAACTGTCATGTCCAAAACAGTTTTTGACAAAACTTTCAAAAATGCACCTAAACTACATGCATCTAAAACAATACTAAAAAAATATGGGGATATACAAATACCTATCTGTGGAGAAGCATCCATCACAGTTACACTCAACAAGAAAATTTTGTCTCCTCCTTTAACTCTTTTAGTGGTGGATGAGCAAGGGCCTATTCTACTAGGCTGTGATTGGAGTGATGCTTTGAAAATGCCTATTGATAAAATTTTGCCAAAGGGTCAGGCAGATGTGCATACACTCGCGTATCTGTCTGACGTAGACTCATTGCTAAGGGAGTTTTCTTCTGTTTTTGGGCCTGAAGTAGGCAAACTAAAAGGCCATCAGGTCTGTATAGAGGTAGACCCTAATGTAACTCCGAAATTTTGTAAGGCTCGTTCAATTGCACATGCACTGCGGAAGAAGGTGGATTTAAAAATTGGCAGGCTGCTCAAAGATAAAATTATCGAACCATTCACACACGCTAAGTGGGCTGCCCCAGTAGTTCCTGTACTAAAACCTGACAAGTCAGTGCGGTTATGTGGGGATTACCGTTTAACAGCAAATAGAGCAGTCCTTCTAGATTGCTACCCTATACCCAAGCCTGATGAATTATTTAGCTCTCTTGCTGGGGGTAAATATTTTACAAAACTAGATATGTCACAAACCTATGCTCAACTAAGTTTAGATGAAAATTCTAAAGAGCTAACTATCATAAATATGCACCAAGGCCTATATAAGTACAATAGGCTATGCTATGGAATAGCATCGGCTCCGGATATTTTTCAGAGGACACTGGACCAAGTTCTAGGTCACATTCTGGGGGTACTTTGTTTTCTAGATGATGTCCTCATTTCAGGTTCATCTAAAAAGGAACACCTAACTAGATTAACCACAGTTCTACAGACTAGACAACTCCACAGACGACACCTGCCACCTGTGCCAGGACACACCACAAACAATTGAACACATTATGACAGACTGTACCACTCTAGCACAACATAAAACACATCACTAGTGCGCTGAACCTCTGGTCAACTCCGGAGAGGGCGATCGGTTACCTGCGTGCCGCCGGCTTGCTCGATCAGGGTGGGCTGATCGACTAAACAACAACAACAACCACAGTTCTAAAAAGACTCCGGGATGCCGGACTTAAGCTAAAGAAAGAAAAGTGTTCTTGGGTCACTAATGAGGTTTCATATTTAGGGTTCCGCATAGATGTCTCAGGCATTCATCCAACGGTGGATAAATTAAAAGCAATAAAAAATGCACCACCTCCACAAAACATTACACAGTTACAAGCTTATTTAGGTCTCCTAAACTTTTATAGGAAATTTTTGCCTAATGCATCGACTTTCCTTGAACCCCTAAATAAGTTATTACGATCTGGGGAACAGTGGAGAAAACCCAAAAGGAAACATTTGAGGCTTCAAAGGACGTACTATTAAAGTCCACTCTCCTAGTGCATCATGATACTAAGCTTCCTCTCATAGTTTCAGCAGTTAGCAGTTCTTATGGAATTGGGGCAGTGTTATCTCACCACATTGATGGGGTAGATAAGCTTATCTGTTTTGCTTCTAGAACATTAACTGAGACAAAGACGATATGCACAACTAGAACGGGAAGCCTTAACCTTAATATTTGCAGTGAAAAATTTTCATTTCTATCTATAAGGTCATGAATTCAAACTAATTACCAGTGGTGGGCACCGTTAACCAAAAAGTTAACTTCGATAACGATAATCCGTTAACCCCAATTTTTAACTCCGATAACGATAATCCGATAATTTTACTACAAAGTTAACGGAAGTTAACGATAATCCGTTAACGATAACTATTTCTTTACTAACATTTAAAAAAATCAAGGAAAAAAGCTTTAAAACCCATAGAAAATGTTTATTTATGCAAAATCCAACAATAAATAGGTATTTAACTGTATTTTTATCAAGTTTTGCAACTTTTTTGCTTAATAACTTTTTTGAAGTTTAAAAGTTGTAGAGAATGCTTGGTAAGAGAGAAATGAACGCTGTCTAGTTGAGATGATACAGAAGAACCTAAAAAAAGTAAAATATCATCGTATAAAATATGTAACTAAACTAATAAAATATTAATTCAAACAAAATAGCAAAATTAATTCAAAATAATATTAATTATAATAATATTATAATATATAATATATAATATTACGTTATATAAAATATTTTATTTTACTTAACCTTTTTCTGTGAATTTTCAATAGAAGTAATTTTTCTCTATGTAATTATTTTATCTAAAATATTTTATCTATGAATTATTTAGTCTATAAAATAAAAATACTTTGTCCATGAATTATTTTGTCTATAAAATATTTTGTCTATGTAATATACGCAATTGTTATTTAATTCGACGACAATATTACAATCAGTGAATAAAAACTATTATTCAAATTTTACATACTGTATATACTTTTTTAGAGATTTACTAACGCAGTGTAAAAATACTTATTCATTAGTCATTACTATAAGTTAATTTTTCTCAACCGTACATTTTACCATACGTATTAATATATATATAATATTATAGGACTTTTACTAACGTTAAAAGAACCTTCTTACCTTCAATAAAAAGCGCACAACCTCCCCTTGCGAGATCTGGAAGCAGACTGAAGTTATGGCGGTTTGAATTCATTCGCGGAGCGGTGATCTTCCGTGAATGACTCCTGGCAGTTAACGTGTTAACGGACTTTAACAGACTAAATATCGAGTTATCGGAAGTTAACTGGTCCGATAACGATAAATGGAAATAACTTCCGTTAATAGTCCGTTAAAAAAAGTTAACTTCGTTAATTAACTGTTATCGGATTAACGCTTTAGTGCCCAACACTGCTAATTACTGACCATAAACCTCTTTTAGATTTATTTTCACCTTATAAAAATATTCCAGTTATGGCCTCAGGTAGGATTCAACGATGGGCCCTGATTCTACAAGCCTATAAATTTGACTTAGTACAAAGGTCAGGCAAACTTCTAGGTACGGCTGATGCTCTAAGTAGGTTGCCTTTAGAAAATCCGAATGAATGCGTACCTATACCTACAGAATGGGTTCACTTGGTGGAGTTTTTGGAATCCACTCCAGTATCTGCAGTACAAATAGAACAGTGGACAAAATCAGACCCTATTCTGTCTAGGGTCAGTGGCGGATTTAGGGGGGGCCGAGTAGGCCATGGCCTACGGCCCCGCGCCTGTGAGGGCCCCGCGCCCTCACATATAATTATAATGTTGGATTCCACTATAAATAATACAATTGATTAATGATTAGTGATAATTATGGTATCACTCTCTTTGCTGGCGGGAGTTTAGTTCTATTCAGGCCGCTGTGGAGTGCACATGTGAGTGTGTTTAGTGGTAAGTAATGGTAAAAGTCGTATCTCGAAAAAGTCGCCAGTCAATAAATGGGGATGGGGGAGTTTTAGTCAGCTTTATAATAACATAAATAAGTTGAAAAATGTTAAATTAATGTAATTAATTTTTTATATGAAACGTACTTAGGCTAGGTTAGGTCAATTTAGCTTAGATTTCATAATAAATACATTTTATACATATTTAAGGAAAAAGTCGCCACTGGTGGGGGCTGGCGACTTTTCCCATAAAGCGACTTTTTCACCCGAACAACTGTTTAGTGTCTGTATTTAATTAATTAATTAAACTGTATTAATTAATACTAAACCGAGGGTCAAGTGTAAATAGTTTGTTTTTTATGTTTTTATGTTTCAGGATAAGGCAGTGAGGCTGCACTGAGGCACAATGGAGAAATCAACAAGTCGTGATCGTGATCAAGGGAGGAAGTATAAAGCTGGCTCTGTTAAACGACAAGAAAAGGCAGACGTAAACCAAAGAGTAAAAAAACTACCAAAAATAACTCAATGGTTGACATATCCAACAGTATCTGAATCTGCAAAATCACAAACCCAAACTGAATCCGGTCAAACTGAATCTGAATCAGTAGAGACACCAATTACGCCTGAAACAACTGGAGAAGCCACAAACTAGTACTGAACCTAGTGTAGTTAGCGCAATTGAACCTGAACACAGTGACAGTGAGGAGACACAAGAGGAAGTGAAAGTTATGAATACCGGTACTGAACAAGGATTTGAAACGGATCTTGGATTATGGCCTAAAATAATTACTGAAAATGTGTGTGACTATTGGTTGAAAAAGGGAAGCGCAGAATGTCGACACTGTGATGGTGACTTCAAAGAGTCAGCTGTGAAAGAGCTAAACAGAACCCGTCATTGTACAAAGACATTATTCACTCGAACTCATTCATTATCTGGCCAAGAAATTAATCTTAAATGGCTCTGTTACTCTAAAACAACTGGTAAAGTGTATTGTTTTGCTTGCAAGCTTATGTCAAAGGTGGAAAGCTCATTCACAACTGGCTTCAATGGTTGGAAGAACGCTAGGTATGTCATAGAATCTCACAGTAGGTCAGATCAGCACAGGAAAGTATGGTCGAAATGATATATCGAAAGACTGCGGGTGCCCTTATTGACTCTAATCTAGTACAACAATATGAAAGTGAATGCGAGTACTGGCAAGCAGTATTGAGGAGGTGTGTAGATGTTTTAAAGCTACTTTGCGAACGCGGGCTAGCCATTCGAGGTAAAGATGAAGTAATTGGATCAGTACACAATGGAAACTATCTTGGGATTCTAGAGCTGCTGAGCACATACGACAGTTTCTTGGCAGCACATATCAAGAAACACGCAAACAAAGGTAGTGGTCATACTTCCTACTTGTCCCATGTCATTTCTGAGGAAGTCATTGGAATAATGGCAGAAAAGGTTATGTCCTCAATAACAGATGAAGTAAAAACAGCAAAGTACTTCTCAATTTCTGTTGACTCCACACCTGATATTTCACACATGGATCAACTTACTTTTACAATCCGCTATGTACTGCCTACTACAGGTCCAGTTGAAAGGTTTTTGCAGTTTATTCCCATGCTAAGCCACACTGGCAGAGATATTGCTACAACTGTTCTTGATTTTCTTAAAGAGAAGAACATTCCAGTTATCGACTGCCGAGGACAGTCCTATGACAATGCCAGCAACATGTCTGGTAAATATCTGGGGACCCAACAGATAATCAAGAATGAGTGTAGTGAAGCTGAGTACATACCATGTATGGCTCATTCCTTAAACTTGGTGGCTAAGTGTGCTGCAGAAAGCTGTCCTGCTGCAGTGTCATTGTTTGCTCTGGTACAAAATATGTACTCCTTTCTTGTTGCATCTACTTATCGTTGGAGGAGACACCGTGAGGTACTAGAGACTAATAAAGATAAGAAGTTGAAAGTTGATAAAATACTTTCAGACACTCGTTGGTCAGCACGAGCAGATGCTGTAGCTGCTCTCAGTAGAGCACACAAAGAAAACATCATTGTTCTGGAAGAGTTATTCTCAGATCAGAATCAGCCAGCTGAAACAAGAGCTGAAGCAAGTGGTCTTCTCAAAGGTTTGAAAAAACTTGAAACAGTGATTCTTCTTGAAGTTTGGGATACAGTATTGGAAAGGTTTCAGAGTAGCAGTATCCAGCTGCAAAAATCTGGGCTCTCCCTCAACACAGCTGTCACACTGCTAGAGTCTCTTTTACAATTTGTTAAAGACCTGAGATCCCAGTTCGATGACTTTGAAGCAAAAGCTATGGCTAAGTGTGATCCCTGTGATGTGACGAGTAATGATGCATACTACGCCGACACGCAGCGTATTAGGAAGCGCAAGCGTCTCCACGATGAACTAGACTCCGCGGAGGATGTTATGCTGACAGGGAGAGACAAGTTTAGAGTGACTGCATTCTTGCCCATCATTGACAAGCTCTGTGCTGCCCTACAACAACGCATTGCTGCTTACAGCGACCTTCGAGAGAAATTTGGGTTTTTATCAGAAATCTCAAACAAAACGAACACTGAGCTTAAAGCATCTGCTGAAAAGCTTGTGTCTTCATATCCTAAGGACTTGGAGGCTGGATTGGAGTCGGAGCTTTTGCAGTTTGCACACCTTATGAAATCCATTCCAAGAGATTCACCTGAAAGTGCTCCTTCATCAGGTGGTGCAAAGGCTGCAAAAAGTCCTGAACTAGAAATGTATGAGATAATTCACAGACATGACATGGTAGAAACATTTGCTAATGTTGAAATTGTATTACGACTCTATCTCTGCATGTTTGTCACAAACTGCACTGGGGAGCGATCATTCTCCAAGATGAAACTAGTCAAGAATTATCTAAGAAACACCATGGGACAGGACCGTTTGTCTTCACTCACCCTGTTGAGCATTGAGCATGAGAAATTAAGGGTGCTTGATTTTACTGATGTCATCAAACAGTTTGCAAGTAAGAAGGCTAGAAAAAAATCTTTTTTGACTGAGAAATAGTTAAGTGTACCGTACAAATTGCCTGCAATAAACAAAACCCACTCATTGCATCATTTGCATGTCAGTCAAGTGGTATTCTCTTTAGTTAATGGTGTATTATTATAGTTATTTTTTGTTAATGGTGTATTATTATAGTTATTTTTTGTTAATGGTGTATTATTATAGTTATTTTTATTGTTAAGCTTCAAAAAAAACAAATGTGTAATGTTCAACTATGAAATGGTCATTTGGCTAATTAATTATCAATAAATTGAATATTGTTTAAAAAGTAAATTTATTTTAACGCTTCGCTCGCCCATTGATTTGAGGGCCCCGTAAGGTCACCACTGGGGGATGGGGGTGTAAATCTTCATTTCAGTTAATTAAGCTAGCTTTGCGTAGTTTGGGGCCCCGCACTCCAACCGGCCTAGGGCCCCGCGCACCTTAAATCCGCCACTGTAACTGTTGCAATGAAATGGAGGTTAAAGCTCTTTTTGTTAAGATTGAGGAGAACAGCCATGGTTTGGAAAGACATTTGAAAGCTTTTTGGGAACTTGAATCCATTGGCATAAAGGACAAACAGGAGAAGTAGGCCAGTACAGTGAACAGTGATGTTTTAGAGCAATTTGTAAAAGGGATTGGGTTTAGAGATAGTTGCTCTGAAGTTGGCCTCCCTTGGAAGGATTCTTGCAAACCCAGTTCAAACCTTCAGCTAGCTAATAGGAGGTTGGAGACTTCATTGCAGAGGCTAAGGAAAAATCAGGAGTTGTTAAATGAATACAATGAGGCAATCCTAAGCTATGTAAAGGAGGGCTATGCTGAAAGGATGCAAGGTGATCTGGTGAGCCAGGAGGAACATTATCTGTCACATCATGCAGTGGTACGGTGAGACAAAACTACCACCAAACTGAGGGCAGTTTTTGATGGCTCAGCCAACCCCAAAGGTGGTGTGTCCTTGAATGACTGTTTGGATGCTGGGCCAAATTTAAATGCAGATTTATTTTCCTTGTTACTCAGATTCAGGTTTGGTAGAGTAGCATTGACTGCAGATGTGAAGCAAGCCTTTTTGAGGATAAATTTTAAAACCAGAGGATAGAGATGCAGTGAGGTATCTGTGGGTGGATACGAAAGACTTGTCGGAAAATGAACTGAAGGTTCAAGCATATAGAATGAAGTCAGTGTTGTTTGGCCTCAGCTCTAGTCTATTTCTGTTGGCAGCTACCATGCAGTACCATTTTAAGAAATATTCTGGTCTATCCTAACGCTATTGAACACATAAGGAAAAATTTTTATGTTGATGATTTGCTGTGTTCAATGGATAATACAGAAATAGCTAAACAGATATTCATGGAGGCTAGAGCTATAATGAGGGAGGCTGGCATGGAGCTTAGAAAGTGGCAGACCAATCATTCTCAGTTAAAACAGCTTATGAGTCAGTCCTGCGTAGGACCTGATGCAGCAGAAAGTATTGAGGATTCTGGTACTAAGGAGTTGTGGGCAACAGACACAAAGGTGCTTGGCATTGTTTGGCAGGAAGGAGAGGATTTGTTTGCCTTCAATGGGAAATCTTTAGTAGAGTTGGTTGAGAATGAGACAAGGTGGACAAAACGTACAGCTCTCAGTTTGGCTTCGAAGGTCTTTGATCCTTTTGGATTCCTGGCTCCATTTGTGATAAAGTAAAAAATTTGGTTTCAGAGCCTCTGAGAAATTGGACTTGGGTGGGACCAAGAGTTATCTGATCATATGGTGGCAAGGTGGAAATATTGGTTCAAAGAATTGGCACATCTTGGAGACATTGAAATCCCAAGATGGTACTTTGGAGAGTTGAACAATAGTCCAGACAATTTGGAGCTGCACATCTTTTGTGATGCAAGTGAGGAAGCCTATGCAACTTGTAAACTTGTATTTATATAAGAGGCACATTGAAAGAGGAAGTAAGTTGCAGGTTGGTTGCTGTAAAGAGCAGAGTAGCACCTTTGAAAAGGCTTTCTATTCCAAGGTTGGAATTGATGGGTGCAGTTATTGCTAGTCGGCTTGCAGTTACAGTGCAAAAGTCTTTGGCCCTTTATGAAATTCCAAGCTATTATTGGACAGACTCCACTATAGTTTGGCACTGGTTAAGAAGCCAGGCAAGGAAATGGAAACCATTTGTTGCCAATAGGGGGGGAAATTCAAGCACACACAGATCCCAAGCAATGGAAGCATTGTCCAGGCACCCAAAACCCAGCTGATTTACCAACACGAGGAATTTCAGTGAAAGATCTTGCACACTCAAGTTTGTGGTGGAATGGACCAGAGTGGCTAAAACTTGGAAGTGAAAACTGGCCTTCTAATCAGTCTATTGTAGGAGAATGCCAGGCTGAAGAAGAATGGGTGAGTGAGATGATAAAATGCACTGTGAACAGTTGTCAAGTTATGCAGCAGGCAGTGGCGTAACTAGGGTGGGGCAGGTGGGGCGCGTGCCCTGGGCGCCAAATTTGGTGGGGGCGCCATTTTTATGATTAAAAAAAATATATTTAAGAGTAAAAACATGCTCTTTTGGAAATGTACCGGTACCATATCTCTAGCCATCGAATTTCCATGAATTTCAGATTTTTAACTTCATTTAACTTTATTAATTCATTCTATTTTTATTAGAATTTTATTATGAATTAGTAATTTATTCTATTTTTTTGTTTCTTTCTCTAGAAAATTTTACCATGAAGCGAACATTGCCGATACCGAAAAGTCAGAAAAAGAAGCTGAGTGGAGCAGAAGGCAGGAAGAAAAGAAAAATGCAAGAAGCAGAAGCTAAAAAGTCAAGTGGCTTTATGATGTCATTTCTTGAACAGCAACAAGCTGGTCCTTCATCAGCATTAACTGCATCAGATATGAGTGTTGACCAACCCGCCAGTGTATCAGAAGGAGAATTAAGTGTCTTTCAAGAACCAGAAGTGTCTTTCAAGAAGCCAGAAGATACTAAAACTTTGAATAGCGAAAAGCAGGAAAAAACAGCACAGCCTATACCAGATGCGATTCAGCATCACGATGTAGGCTTCTTGGAGTTTGATAAAATATAAAAAAAGTAACTTTATCAGATGCCCTGAGGACAGAAATGGTCACATTGGGTTCGAAGTATTTTCAAAATAGTGAAGGGCCATTTTTTCCCACACAAAACCGATCAATGAATGAAAGATGGTTTAAAAGAAAGTTGGGAAATGGATGTGGAGAAGAAGTTTGGCGCTCATGGCTTGTTTATTCTCCAGAGAAGAAAGCAGCTTTTTGCTTTTGTTGTTTGCTATTTTCTCAAATTGACAATCAGTCTTCATTGGAGCAAAAAATGGGTTCAATCATTGGAAAGCACCAGAAAGGCTTAGCACCCATGAAAATGCAAAAAAATCATCGATACTGCTTCACCCAATGGAAGGAAATGGAAATAAATCTTTTAGAAAACAGAGGAATCATTGACGTAGAGCTTCAAGCTCAAATTGTAACAGAAAAACAAAAATGGCGAGATGTTCTCCACAGAATTCTCCATTGCATAAAATTTTTAGCAACTCAGAACCTTGCATTGCGTGGTCACAAGGAATCCCTTAGACAGGAAGAGGAAAGCAATATTGGAAATTTTCTTGGGTTATTAAAATTGTTAGCAAGGTTTGATCCTTTCATGAAAGAACATCTCAGTATTGTGGAAAAGCACCCTGGAAGAACATCAATTTATTCAGCTGATGGCTTCTACTGTTCGCCAGAAATTGTTACAGAGCATTCATAAGGCCAAATATTTTGGCCTCATGTTTGATTCTACTCCAGATCAAGCACATCGAGAGCAAATGGCAGAAGAAACAGTTCGTTATGTTGATATTGATTTTCAGGAGAAAACAATTTTTATAAAAGAGTCTTTTCTTGGATTTATCCAATTAAAACGAAAGGATGCTGAAAACATTGTGGAAGTGATTTTGGGACAACTGGAAAAAGACAAAATGCCGTTAGAAGACTGTCGATCTCAATGCTATGACAATGCTGCAGTTATGGCTGGTTATAAAAGTGGTGTTCAACAGAGGATTATTGAAAAAAATAGCAAAGCTATTTTTGTAAACTGCGATAATCATTCTCTCAATTTGGTTGGAGTGCGTGCTGCTAACCATGATGCAGTGATGGTGACTTTTTTTGGTGCAATTCAGTCGCTTTATTCATTCTTTTCACGTTCAACTCTCCGTTGGCAAAACCTGAAAGATGCCATACCAATAGTTGTCAAATCTGAATCTGAAACTCAATGGAGTTCCAGAACAGAGGCTGTGAAGCCTGTTCATGAATACTTTGATATTATAGTGGAACTCTTGCAAAGCATGGTTGATGATCAAAATGAAACTGCTGATACAAGAGGTGATGCAAGGCTTTTCATTTCTTGGCTTTGCTTGGATTTTGGAAGAAAATTCTTGTTCGGATTGAGCGAGTTCAAAAACGACTCCAAGATCATACCATGAACTTTCATGATGCTGCTTATGAAGTTATGATTTAAAAGCCCTTCAAGATTATTTTTTAAGCAGTCGAGAATCATTGGCCAGTGAATCACTTGAAGCAGGGCTGAAACTGTGTGATGAATGGGATATTCAAGTAGAAAGACGCCCCAGAAAGAAGAAACAAATGCCTGGTGAAAAAGCCAAGGATGTAGGGTTAACTGCGAAAGAAGAAATGATGAGAATAATGAAAGAAACTATTGATCGTCTTCATAATGAAATGGAAGAAAGATTTGTCCGTCTCCATGACTTGGATTCAAAATTTGGATTTCTTTTAGATGCTAGAGGATTATTGTTTGACTCAAATGAAAGCAACAGTAGTCATGACGTAAATATCTTGAAGAAAAGTTGTCTCAACCTTGGACAGTTTTATAGCAATGATATTGACGGCTTTGAGCTTTATGAAGAAATCCTGGATTGTAAGATGCTTCTGAAAAGTCGCCCAAATGTTCAGATTTCTAAAGCTGAGGAACTCCTCAAGTTTATTGTTCAGTATGGAGATGAAAATGTTTTTCCAAATTTGAGAGTAGCTATTCAGATAATGCTCACTATTACAATTTCAATTGCCAGCTGTGAGCGATCTTTCAGCAAGTTAACATTGATTTTATCATATTTGAGAGCTTTAATGGGCCAAGAAAGACTTTCTGCTTTAGCCTTGCTCAGCATTGAACGTGAGAAAACTGAAATAACAAATTTTGATGACATTATTGATAAGTTTGCATCAGCAAAATTAAGAAAAATACATGTTTAGTGTGAAGTTCCAAATTATTCATTAAAAGAGCCAAAAATAATAGGTGCAAACAAGGCATTTCTTTTAAAGTACCATATAATTGAATGATTTTTGTCAGTATCTAATGTTCTAATTGCTAATTCTGCTATCAGTAATTCAGTAAAATTCAAGAAAACATCAACGTGTATTCTCATGAAAAGTTATGCCTCTCCTTGTACATATATTAATTGTTTCTGTTGTTATTCGGCAAATAATTAACCATACTTTGGTTCTATAAAATTAAATTGTATTAATAGAAATTTAATATCAACCTTAGTAGTAAATATATGCGGTTATGTATATGGATAGAAAAACATTAAAGTATAAACTGTAAAAATAATTTTTATGAATTGTATTTTCATTTCATTTCAATTTATTTTTACATATTTTTGTAGCTTTATATGTATATAACTGTTTTTCATTTTCATTTGTCATAAAATAAACTTCTTAAAAGTATATTTTGTTAGCGGTATTATTACGAGTAACCAGTTTGAGTACCATTATAAGAATTCAGCCAGAATTTTAAAGAACACTGGTTTTAAGGGCGCCATTTATTGATTTGCCCTGGGCGCGATCAACCCTAGTTACGCCTCTGGCAGCAGGACCCCATATTGAGGCTTGAGGACATTAGCAGTCTGAAAAGGTTGTTAAGAGTGACAGCATGGGTATATAGATTTACAGACAACATTAAGGGAGAAGCAAGAAGGGTGGTATATGTGCAGAAGGAAAAATTTGGTGAAGAGAGAAAATTGCTGACCAGCAGTCCATTACAGGTTCTACCAACACATTCTGCTCTCAAGGGTTTGGATGTGTTTTTGGATCAGGATTTATTGAGAGTAGGAGGTAGACGACAGTTTTCTGGGGCTTCCAGAGGAGAAAAGACATCCAATTTTGCTACCTTCTGGGGGGCACTTTGTGGAACTTTTGATCCTGGATACGCATCATAAGTTGTTACATGCCGGAGTTAGAGAAGTGATAATAGAGATCAGACAACAGCTTTGGATTCCCAAAATTAGACAAGTAGTAAAAAAGGGCTTGCATAAATGTGTGGTTTGCAAGTGTTGGAGTGGAAAGCCTTATCATGAGAAGGTGGAATTCAGGGCCGGCCTTAGCAATTGCGGGGCCCAATTTGGACCATTTTGGCGGGGCCTCCTGGACTTAAGATTATTTCAAATTAGGTATCCAGAATATATGCTATTACATTGTATTAAAAATAAAACAATATCTATATTTATTAGCTTATATTTTGACATAAAACGTATTAAAACAAAACTATACTTATAAAGAAATTTTTCTTGCTTTCTGTTCTGCAAACTCTCAAAATTTTGTTGAAGTTTAAGTTTTTTGCTTCATCACATTCATCACATGAGCTTGACATCTGTTAGCGCAATTTCCAAATCTGCAGCATGTTTTTGTAATTCCTCCTTTGGAATTTGTTGAAATTTACTAAAAAAGCCAAATAAATGAACGTTTTTTTCAACTGCTTAAACCGTGGCTCCAAAGACTGCATTCCTTATTTTTCAAAGCTGGAGGTGGCAACCCTAGTGCGGGCCCATGTGAGCGCGGGGCCCAATTTGGTCAAATAGGTTCAATTGGCCTAAGGCCGGCCCTGAGGTGGATCCACTTCCAAGAGAACGGTGTGTCTATACTGCCCCATTTGGTGTAGTGGGAGTAAACTTTGCAGGTCCAGTCTATGTGTATGAGCAAGGGGAGTCTAACAAAGGTTATATATGCCTTTTCACATGTGCTACCACCAGAGCAATCCATTTGGAGTTGGTAAGCAACTTAAGTGTGATGTATTTCTTTTGGCCTTTAAAAGGTTTGTGAACAGAAGGGGTTTCCCAAATAAAATCATATCGGATAATGCAAAAACCTTCAAAAGGGCTGCAAAGGAATTGCAAGAAGTTTGGTCCTTGCTAAAAGAGGAGGGATTCCAATCCTACTTTTCACACCATGGGGTACAGTGGGAGTTTATTGTTGAGAGAGCACCATGGTGGGGAGGATTTTGGGAAAGGTTAGTGAGAAGTGTAAAGTGTCCATTAAAGAAACTTTTAGCTAATGCTCATTTGAGCAAAGAAGAATTCTGCACTGTTTTGTGTGAAGTAGAAGCAATGGTGAACAGTAGGCCTATCACCTTTGTTTATAACAGTATGCAGGATGCAGAGCCATTGACACCAAATCATTTTCTTTGTGGTAAACGATTAACATCAAGCCCCAGTTTGCCAGAAGACTTACAGCCTATCCAGAGCACTCAAGAAGAGTTAACCAGAAGCAGTGGCGGCTCGTGACTTTCAGTTATGGGGGTACTGCCTCAGAAATTGCGAACAATTGTGTCGATCACATACATAACGGGTCTCAAAAAAAACTAAGCCAAATTCAAACCTTTATTAAAACAAAACCATTTATCTAATTAAGTTGAATTTTACACAATAAAGTATAGGTAATCACCTATTATCCTTTAAATTTTTATGACGATATCTTCAGAATTGTTAATTTTATTAATAATTAACTAAAAAGTGAGATTCTCCTACTTACTTAACATGAAAATTTTTTTTTTACGATATAACTGTAGATAATTTTTAGTTTAATAAAATTAAAAGAACTGTTCAATATGATTCCTTGCATTTCTATCACTTTTTTTAATCTTGGTCTGAATTCGTCTACTGCTCGATTTATTTGCTCTTCGGGGAGCTCTGCCCATTTTGCGATAATCAACTCACGCAAATGATTGACAGCCCTTATTCTGTTCCTATACACTCTCTCTGCCAAGTTTTCCCATATTCCGTAGTCTACAGGGTTTAGGTCAGGGCTGTTAGGTGGCCAATTATTCGGTTCCAGAAATTCAGGCACATTCTTTTTCAAATATTCGATGGTTGTTTTGGCAGTATGTGATGTTGCACCATCTTTTTGAAAAATAAAGTAACTTTGACTAGCCAAGTTTCTCATTTCTGGAAGCATTTTCTCAAGCAGGGTATTTGAATAATATTGAGCATTAATTTTCACTCCTGGCTCAATAAAAAATATTAAGTTTTTCCCAACTTGGACACTCCAACAGAAACCATGACGCTAGAAGAAAAGTGACTCCTTGTTGCGTACAGTCTTTCATCTTGGATTTCATTTTTCTTCGCAACATCAGAATAAACCCGGTCATTCTGTGAGTTTCTTGGTGGCTCTACCGTAAAACGTTTTTCATCCGTAAAAAATGTCTTGGAAAGTTTATCTTCAGTTATTATACGTAAAATACGTTTGGATTTCTCAACTCTTTTCTGACAGTTTACTTCTGACAATCTTTGTCCATGCACTCTTTTAAATGGTTTAAATTGCAGATCAGATTTAATAATCCTTCTTACGCTTGATTCTGATATTTCTAGTTCTTTTGATATTTGAGCAGGTGTCATGTGGCTACCAGATCGATCTCTTGACTAAGGATACGTTCCTCCACTTTCTGAATATTTTCATCTACTCTAACTGATTTTGGTCGCCCACTACCAACCTTCCTTTCAATGTTTCCCGTTTCATCGATAGTTCTCAATAAGTAATCTAAACCTGATCTAGTCCATCCTTTATAATCGAATTCAGAAAGTAATTTCCTTGCACTATAACCTTTTTCAACTCTATAATGCTTTATAATTATTTTATCTTCATGTGAGAATGGCATATTTAGAGGTATTCACGAAAATTTGTAAATCTAAACAAATTCTGAAAAAGAGAAAAAAGAAGATATTACATGATGAGAAAAACTGAAATTTTCGCAATCTGTAGAAATAACCGCATAACTCCTAAAATATTTAAAATAAAGTTATAAAATTATCAAAGATTATTTATGAGCCTTTTATTTATTTAGTGTAAAAGAATATTTGAAATCTCTATCAAATTGTGCATTTTATAGAGATTTCAAATTGGCTTAGTTTTTTTTGACAGACCCGGTATATGAGAGAGAGAGAGAGAAAGTCGAATAGATAAATAGATAACTACTCGCTACTCAGTCATAAAAATAAGTAAAATAGTATCATAAAATCAATTATAGGGTACTTACGCTTAACGGGTAATTTCGAATTTGCCAAAAATTTTATTTATAAACAAATTCCATTCTTCTGTTTTTATTCTGAGCGAAAAGGTCTATTACTTTTTCATTGAAATTCTGTGTACTGTTGATCAAATTTTTCTCTATTGAAATCATTGCAAGAGCATTTAGTCTTTCCTGATTCATAGTGCTCCTTAAGAACGTCTTTATTCTTTTTAATGTTGAATGGCAGCGTTCGGCCTCGGATGTAGTCATGGGGATGATCAAAAGAATTTTTTATGAGCTCATGCTTTTCAGTTTTTCTTTAATTTTGTTTATATTTGTAAAACCACTTTTTGTTCACGTCAAGTCACCACCGAGTAGTAGACACGGGAAAGAAAATAATGCATTTTTAACTTTACAACCACAAAGCCAACTTTTTCTTTGGTACCATTCTGAATTAAAACTACGAATATATTTCTTATTGTTACTTATTCCGGGCTGAGATTTTAATTTCTGGTGTAGGGCGTCCTTCAGTTTTAATAGCTATTTTTTCTTGAAGAGATAACTGTGAAAAATTACGAGACTGAATTTTACTCACTGTCAGCCGACTCATTTCTGGGGCTAGCGCAGCCATGATAATAGAATAGGCGCCTAGTTAAAATTTCAAAAAACAAAAAGTCACTTGCGAAAAAAATATTCTAAGAAATGAAAGCTATATATTGTAAATAATCCAATTATTAATATAACTTCAATCTCACGACAAAAAATAAATGATAACGAATCATTGATAAATGCAATTCGGAAATTAAATTTCGAATTAGCAAACGATACAGCAACACAACTACCACGTCAAACAAACAAATCGGCACTGCTCTGTCCACAGTGCTTTGGATCCTCTTAAACCCGCGATTCTGACTCGCTCTTCGTACGTCCGCCACCGAGGTTTCAAGCGTTTCGAACAAAATCTGGAACTGTTAAGTACGCAGTTCCACGGGAAGGCTGAAGCTACTTTCATGATTCATTCGTTCGGCATTGAAATAGTTTAAGGAAAAAAGGATATAATCTGATTTAAAAACTCAAAGTTCATTGAAAAAAACAATCAGAGATGCTATTTTAAATATTTAAATACAAAGATCATAAGATCATGGGGGTGCTGCAGTTCCACAGTGCCTACCTGCGAGCCTCTCCTGACCAGAAGGTTCAAGTACCTTGAAGAGCTACAAGATCAGTTATGGAAGAGGTGGAAGATGGAATACTTGCCAGAACTCAATTATTACCCATCAGGCAATGTAAAGGGCTCCAATGCAAATTGTATCAAGGTGGGAGAAGTGGTAATGATTGGGGATGAAAGACCAAGGCAATGCTGGAAGCTTGGCATAATTGAAGAGTTGTTTGTTGGCAAAATCAATTTAGTTAGGTCTGCACTGGTAAAGACTTCAGGAGGAAAATTAAAGAGACCTATACAAAAACTCTATGCTTTAGAAATCAGCAAAATCACGGATAGTCAAGATGAAACATTTGAGTTACAGCCTCATGGAGAAGGCTTGGCTAAACTTGCAGAAGGTAATGACAACAATGCCTCTTCGGTGGGGAGTGTTAGAAAATCTAGAAGAGAATGAGCCATTGTTGTCCCAAGGTGATATGATAACTAAGCTGATTGATGCAGCATTGCTTGTATATATTAAGTTAAGGTGTGTATATATATCCATCTCATAATTGTAAGGTTAGTGAAAAATTCACCTAATTTAGAGGTAGCATTTTTGGGCTCTTGTGGCATCATTGTTTGGGCACGCTTGTGGCATCATATTTTTGGGGCACTGCGCGTCCTTCCTACTCGTTTGTTGAATTGCAATTCAGTTTGGTTGTTTAGATACAAGATTGTTGCATCATGCAATGGTGCAGGTTGTGTTGTTGTTGCAAGGTTTAGAAAGAAGACTATAAATAGTGCCCCTTTCGTTTTTTATCTTAATTTTATGCAACTGAGGCCTACGGTAAGCCCACAGCGAGTCAGCAACGCTGAGGTAGGACCTAATAGGACCTCCAAGTCCGTAAGTTTTAGTCTAGCTTAACTTGGGCTGTGTGGCCCTTCAGAGCTTGGCCGTTCAGGGCTCAGCTGGGATTCTGAACCCAATAAAATAAAATAAAATATAACAGTACACAAGTTTTGGTATAATCAGTGTTCTCAGCAGGGGAATCATGACTGTCCTGTAGCCCTGTTCAAAAATCAACTTTTTCTTATTTTCATAGGTTTCTGTACTTTATAGGTTTCTGTACTTTTTCCCATGCTTTTTGACCTGAAAAGGCCGAAAATCACAACCATTTTGACCTAGGTTGTTGGGAAGCATTGCCGCATGGAGCTTTAAGTTTTCTGCCTTGAAATCGGCCAAAAGCACCAGTCCCGGGGTCCCTTGAATCATGTTTTGCACTATAACTTTTTATCTAAACAAGATAGAGCAACAAAATAGGCGCCAAATTAAAGTATTTTTAATCCTCTTTCTAACTTATACAATTATGATAGTCTTGGAACAAGAAATGGCACATTGGTACATACAAAGATTTCAGAAATATCACAAGATTCGTTTTCTCACACTCAAGGCAGACAAGGCACCTTACTCATGACACAAATTTGAGATTAACATTTTGTCAAGTCTAATCGATCAAGAAGTGAAAGCATTACATGATGATTAATTTCATAATGACATTTACACAGTCAGTTGTTGAGAGTTTGTTTCTTGAAGCTGTCAAAGCGGCGTCTGTTGAACTCCACAGCTTGAAGGAGATAGTCCCTTTGCTTGGCATCTGTTGTTATGACATTTGCAAAGTCGCTCATCATCTTGACACCACGTTCAGCAATGTCATTCACCGCTTTCAGATTCTTAACATAGTCCAACGCTTTTCTGTAGTCCTCATTCTGTGGCCAAGACGTGACAGGTTCCAGAAGCCACTCGGATCCAATGTTCAGTGTGTCCAGCAGGAAATGTGATTCTGGGCCAATGAGATCAACCAGGGTGTTCTTAGCTGTGACTCTCTGGAATAGAGGCTTTCCTGTTCTGAAGCTGTCTGGCTTCTCAGTGGCACGTAACTGGGCAGCAATGTCGTGCTTCAATGTGTCACTCAATCTACTGCTGAACAGGGCAAATGGCACGACTTCCTGCGTCAGGTACCATTTGTGGTTTTCCATCTTATTAAGTACTGCATCAGCAAGCTCTGGGTCAGTTTTCTTGTACTTCAACATGTCCTGGATTAGACTTAGATCATTCACGGGAGCATCTGCAGCAGACATTGACATCATCCATACAGGAGTGTAGAACAGCGCAAGGAAGGTGTTGAGTCTTTCCAGCTTTGATACAGTCTTCGTCGTACTCAAGTTGATCTGCAAACATCAGCATTTTCATGGAGTACAGGTTTCTGGCCATCCATCTGGCCTGATGAATGGCGCCTGGTCGACTCCAGTGAATACCTCGAGGAGGCGTTCCTCCAAGAACAATGACTGTCAGTTCAGCCATTTCCCTGTAGTCGGCTCTTGGAAGCCTTTCTGCTGTTAGAATGTCTTGGAGTATTTCTTCACTGTTCTTCTTCTTTTCCTTCAGCCATTTGCTGTTGATAGCCAGCATCTTTGGGTTTTCCTTGGACAAGTCCGTCCAAACATCCTTCAGATGCTCAAACCAGGGATTATCTGGCCCCTTCACCTTCCCAAACAGCTTCTCCCAAACTGCTCCTACAAGGATTTCCAGGATGTGATGTCGACAGGCCAGATTAAACACCTTTTTGTTCAGCATTTTCTCTAGCAGTTTGGCAGCTCCTCTGTGAACTCCACTGTTACTGGATGTAGTGTCAAAAACAAGGGCAGTAACATTATCCGTAAGTTCCCATTTCTCCAGTACAGTAAATCCATTGAAGCCTCAGCCTGAGCTGTGCCAGAAGAATTGTCGATGGCAGGTACTCCCAATAACTTTCCTTCAGTGTATGAAGGTGGACCAGACACTAGCACAGCTAAAGTCTCTGAGGTACTTCCAGGTTCACTGCCCAAGACATCTTTGAGCAACTTTCCATCCCAGTGTAAGGCAGCGTACTGTGGGGGGTTTTCACAAAACTTGGACATGTGACTCTGGCTGATATTATACCTGGACAGCATTCTGTTGCGACGTGTTGTTGAGGTTGAGATGACGAAGTTATCCAGATCAGCCCCTCCAGCTTTCAAGGTGGCAGAAACCATGGCAGTAACTTGATTGTCTGATAAACCAAGACGATCAGCTGTATTGCAGATGACATCACATTCCATGACCTTCCTTGGAAACGTCAAAGTCACACTAGTCACAGTGTCTTGATGGTGAGAACATCCAGGACGAGGCTGATGGTAATCCATGTCCTCTGTGTTAGCGTCGTTGTCAGTTGAGTCACCCCAGGTAATGTCATCCACATGAACAACTGCCTCTTGTTCTGCTGCAGCTGTAAAATAGTACAACATGTTAAGACAGTAATTGTTAAGTACATGCTAAATATCGCAATGGAGTAAAACTTAAAACTTTTTGTAACGTTCAAAGTAATTAGTTTTACCTTGTTCTTGTCTATGCTGCAGTCTTTCATTCCTCTCTGCTTGCTGCAGGGATCTTGTCTCAAAAATCTTGTCATGACCAGACATATGACCTTTCCTCTCAGTCTTTTGGTCTTCGTAGAACCTGATATCCTCATCTTTCTTCTCTCTGGATAACACTCTGTTGTTCTGTATTTCCTGGATTGCATCTGGAGCTCCTATATCGAACATGCTGTCTAATTCCAGCACAAATGCTCCTCTTTTTCCTCCAGGGTTACTTGCTCTTCCTTTGCTTTTCACCAGAGCACGATGTTTCTCATGTAGTTTCATGAAGAGCTTCATTGCGTTGTACTTAGTCATTGTCTTGATCCTAGCCATCTGTCAGAATGGGATGATAGATTCAACTGTTTCATATGCAAGGTCTTGAACCATGGGCCTCCCTGCATTTTCCGGTAAATTCTGAAGATTAAGGAAATACTGGAACGCCTGTCTGTTGGTGGGAAGCTGGGAACCACTGATAAAAGCTGAAGGGTATCCAACCAGGAAAGTTTCAGTGAGAGATCTGGTAGATGGCCCAGTTGACACCTGCCTGTGGACAGTACGTGGAGGTTCTGAGATATCAACTGTGCGCCCACGGAGCTCCCTCAGCGCCTTGCTTAATGCCATTGTGAAGTTGTAACTTGTAGATGGTTTTCTAGATTCTGATTGAGTTTCTGTTGTTTCCTGAAAAATGATAGATAACACTAGGCAACAAAGATTTTGTTACAGAACACCAAATAGGTGCTCCTAGCTAATTTCGGTATGCTGATTTCAAATCTATAATTAGATTTTTTCTATCACGTCTAGATTTTGTGTAAAATGCAAATCACTTTTAGTAAAATTTTCTACCACGTCCAGATTTTGGTTTTAATCGGCTTAATGCCAGTAATATGAAACTTGCTTTTCAAGGTTAAAGCAATTTTTTTTGCCAACTATATACAAATTCGAACAATTTTGATAAATAAAATTTATCCCGAGTTGGCAATACTGAGTCAAGAGCATAGTAACGGGCAACGGCCCAACGGTCAGTCGCTACGTGACAGTCAAGCAGAACGGTTGTTGAAGCTCTCTGCTGATGAGCAAGTGACAGGTTGTGGTGACTTGTGTGTTTTTATAGCATTTGTTTTGTACTACGGTGTGTATTTCTTTTTATTTTGCACATCGTAATAATTACTTTCTAAGTTTTTTCAGATATTGTATGGTAATTCAAAATGGTATCAAATAGACGTGCTTGTGTAAATCACCCAGACAACTTCTGCTTTGTCTGTGGACAATATACACCTAAGCCACAACGTAGAAACATAACAACAAAGATTAAACTTGCCTACAAGTGTTATTTTGACTGTAAGTTAGGAGACCAACAGAGGGACTGGGCACCACATATTTGCTGTGCACAGTGCAATGCAATGTTAATAGCTTGGATGAATGGTAAAAGAAAAGCTATGCCGTTCTCAGTCCCCATGGTTTGGCGTGAGCCAAAAAATCACTTCATGATTGATTTTTTTTGTTTGACAAAGATTGCTGGTTTCACAAAGAAAAACAAATCAAAGATCACGTACCCAAACTGCGAATCAGCAATGAAACCAGTACCACATGATGAAACAAATCCACCACCAGTTCCACCAGCAACGATAACAGACAGCAGTTCATCTGAAGATTCTGCTAGTGATATAGAAACAGGGAAAGATGGCATATATGTTCCAGATGCAAATATTTCCCCACATTTGTTAAGTCAAGCGGAGTTAAATGACTTAGTGCGCGATTTGGAATTACCAAAAGAAAAGGCAGAGTTGCTTGGTTCAAGACTTCAAGAATTTAATCTTCTCCAACCAAACACCAAAGTTTCCCATTTCCGCCATCGCCATTTGCAGTTTTCATCATTTTACTTACAGGAAGAAAACGTTTGTTTCTGCCACGATATCAGTGGTCTGATGCAAGGGATTGGCTGTCGCTATGATCCAAAAGAATGGAGACTGTTCATTGACTCTAGTAAAGCTAGCCTTAAAGCTGTATTACTGCACAACGGCAATGAAAAACCTTCAATACCTGTAGCACATGCCACTGGCCTTAATGAGACTTATGAATCGATGAAACTGCTGCTAAGACTCATCAAATATAAGGACCACACATGGAATATTTGTGGCGACCTTAAAGTTGTATCATTACTTCTTGGGTTACAGTTGGGCTACACAAAGCATATGTGCTTTTTGTGTCTATGGAACAGCAGAGATGACAAGAACCACTACAAAAAACATGATTGGCCATCTAGAACTGAACATGTTGTTGGTAAATACAATGTGAAACACCAGCACTTATTGACCCTCAGAAAGTACATCTTCCACCACTTCACATTAAACTTGGCCTTATGAAAAATTTCGTGAAGGGTATGGATCATCAAGGTAGTGGTTTCCAATATTTAAAGGATAAATTCAAAGGAATATTGACAGATGCTAAGCTAGAAGCTGGAGTTTTCACTGGACCACAGATCCGCAGTGTCATCCACGACTCATCGTTTCCATCTAACCTAAATGAGAATGAACTAGGAGCATGGACATCTTTCGTTGAAGTTGTCAAAAATTTTCTTGGAAACCACAAAGCTGAAAACCACCGTAAACTCGTAGAAAACATGCTTAAATCTTATGAAATAATGGGATGCAGAATGTCTTTGAAAATTTTTTTTACATTCTCATCTTGACTTCTTCCCGGCCAACCTTGGGGCTGTAAGTGACGAGCATGGTGAGCGCTTCCACCAACAGATCTCAGTTATGGAAAACAGATACCAAGGTAATTTCAACCCAAATATGATGGGAGATTATTGTTGGTTCCTGCAGAAGGAGAGCTCATCATCCTACAAGCGACAAAGGAAGAGGACACACCAAAGTTTCACTTAAGAACAGGAATTTACCTTTCAGTAGTAACAACAAAATACTAACGCGCTTTGGGTGGATGGTTGGGCGCAGGGGTGGTAACTCCGCCAGCGGAATTCCGCTGTCTGTCTTAAGCCAGAATAAAGGAGGAAAGACATCCCTGTTCACTAATTATTTAAGTATGCTTAACATAAAACGTGGCACGGAAAAGTAGCTTAGACGGCTTTCGTAATAGAAGCGGGTGAGAAAAAAAATGAAAAATAGGGGTTTTCGGTTACACAAAATCTGGACGTGATAGAGAAATTTTGATATCAGATCTGAAATCAGCATCAGCGCTTTAGTAGGAATCAGTAGTTCACGTGTCTGTAACAAAAAAAAAGTTGAAATTTGTTGCCTAGTGATAATTATTATTATTATTATTATTATTAATTATTATTATTTATTATTATTATTATTATTATTATTATTATTATTATTTATTAATTTTATGCTCTTTCATTTGATACCTAATTTGTTGCTCTATTTTGTTTAGATCAAAAGTTAAAGTGCAAAACATAATTCAAGGGACCCCGGAATTGGCGCTTTGGCCGATTTCAAGGCAGAAAATTTAAAGCTCCATGCGGCAATGCTTCCCAACATCCTAGGTCAAAATAGTTGTGATTTTCGGCTTTTTCTGGTCAAAAAGCATGGGAAAATGTACAGAAACCTATAAAAATAAGAAAAAGTTGATTTTTGAACAGGCCTACTGTCCTGTCCCTTCTTTTGAACATTCTTAGTACCTGTCCCGCGACTCTTTTTGCTTTATTTATCGCTATCTGATTTTGTGTTTCGAATTTCGCATCATCGGTCATTATTACCCCAGATCGATCGCTTTCGTGCTTCTCTGAATTTCCTGTCTATCTGGAGTCTTAATGTTTAGGTTCCTCATTTCTATCATATCTCAAGAACTGAAATTTCTCGGTGTTAAATGTCATGTTGTCTTCTGACCATTTGTATATTTTGTACGTGTCCCTCTGCAAGGCTTCCACTTCATTTACATCGCTGATTTTTCTGCTGATCTTTGTATCGTCTGCAAAGGATGTTACAATACTGTTGCTGTTTACTCTGCTGTCTATGCCTGCTAGCATGATAATGAACAGGATTGGGGCCAGTCCTGTGCCTTGTGGTACTGAGCTGCGTACTTCCGATTCTGATGATGATATACCCTGCATTTTGACGACCTGTAGACGTTCTCTGAGGAAGTTGTAGATCCATTTTCCAACTTTGCCTGTTATTCCATATACGAGGGGCGGTCAGAAAATAAGTTTACACGGCATATAATTTCGTAACTAAAGGACCTACATTGATTATGTTTGTATCAGGTGAATTCGTTAATCATTGTTGGCAACACTGCACGTCGATTCGGCTGCCATCTACCGTACATTGGTTATATGAGTCAGTTGAACATGGTGACTCGACCGGAACAGTGCCCTGCCCTGCGGAGCAGTCCAGGGCGTTTACATTTAATGGCCACTCGTAAACTTTCCAGTGTTGAACAATATGCAGCTGCATTGATTCGTGTGCCTTTTTACGTGAAGTCTGCGAGCAAAACGCCTTTGTGGTCCCAAAACACGGTAACCATAACTTTGCCAGCGGACCTCACAATCTTGAACTTCTTTGGTCGCGGGGACCCAGGGTGTTTCCATTCCATGCTGGCACGTTTTGTTTCCGGTGTACGGTGATGAACCCATGTCTCGCTTCTTGTGAAAATGCGCTCGATAAATTCCTGACCACTGACAGACTCGGAATATTGTTGCAGAAATGACAGGGCACTGTTCCAGTCGAGCCGCCATGTTCAACTGACTCATACAAACGATGTACGGTAGATGGCAGCCGAATCAATGTGCAGTTTTGCCAACAATGATTAACGAATTCACCCAGTACAAACATCATCAATGTAGGTCCTTTAGTTACGAAATTATACGCCGTGTAAACTTATTTTATGACCACCCCTCGTATTTCATTTTATGTGCTATTATACCATGATCACATTTGTCGAAAGCTTTAGCAAAATCGATGTATATTACATTGTAGATGTCATTGCTTTCCAGTGCATCTAGGATATTGTTATAGTGCTCTATTAGTTGTTATAGGCATGATCTTCCTGATTGGAATCCGTGCTGATTTTCGTTGAATCTTTCCAGTGTCTCCAAGAAATCGTAGATTTTTTCTCTAACTATTCTTTCAAATACTTTGGTGCGGTGGGACGTCAGTGACACTGGTCTCTAGTTCTTTGCTTGAAATATATCCCCGCCTTTATATATAGGGACAATGTTTGCTCTTTTCAAGATGCTTGGTATTTCCCCAGTGTCTAGAGATCTTCTCTATATCCAGTATAAAGGTGTAGCTATTTCATTTTTACAGTTTTTAATCAATAATGCGTTCCAGTTGTCCGGACCTGCAGCTGAATGTGGTTTCATTTGTCCTATAGCTCTCGCTACATCTTCTTGGGCAGAGCTGGGCAGTATTTAAATACATTTGTATTTAAATACGTATTTAAATACATTTGTGTATTTAGAACTGTATTTATAAATACATTGTTTTTCATGTATTTATAAATACATTGTTTTTCATGTATTTAAATATAGTATTTAAATACTTTAATGAGTATTTAAATACAATGTATTTAAATACTCAAAATCTAAAAATGTAAATACTTTTACTGGTTTAATACACGTTCTGTACTAGCACAGTACGACGCGTCGACAGTGTAGTGCAGCATGGTTCATGTTTCAACGTGTCAGTTCAATCAGTTGTGTGCCACTCTTAGTCGAAAGCGGTTGATTTCTTTATCGTGTGCGTGTCATGGCTTCAACAAGCAAATCCGGTGAATCAAACAGTGATATATCTGCAGATAACAATTTAGTGCACCCTCTGTTTGATGGAAAATACTTTAAAATTAAATCTAAAGACGGTAATAAGGTAAAGTGCACCTGCTTGCTGTGTAAACACGAAGCCTCTGCTGCAAGCAATGCTACAACGAATCTGTACACTCATCTGAAGGTAAGTGTTTTTTTAGACATCAAAAAATATCTTGAAATTGACCGAATAATCGTACAAAACGGCTCTGCCTTAAGTGGGCCTGTGTAACTAACTCGTTGCAATCAATCCAATTTGCGATGGAAAATTCATTGATGAAAAAGCTTTTAAAATCGTCTGATCTATCGAGTGGTGTATTTATTTCGAAATTCACCGTGTCCCCTAAAGTAGAAATTTATCAAAACATGAATTAGTGAATGCATATGTTAAAATTTGTATGTATTTAAAATGTATTTACAAATGTATTTAAATACAATTGATGTATTTTGTATTTAGTATCTAAATACATTCGTAAAATGTATTTAGTATTTAGTATTTAAATACATTTCTCCCATGTATTTAGTATTTAGTATTTAAATACATTCAATGATTTATTGCCCAGCTCTGTTCTTGGGTAAAATCAAAGTCTGTTATACACTCTCCTTGCAATCTCTCTTCAAAGAATGCATCTATGTCAGGTATCGCTTTGTCACTTTGTTGGATATTGAAAACTGATTCATACTGTGCTCTCAATGTCTCAGATATTTCTTTTAGATCGTCGGTAGTTCATTATAGAAGTATTTCGGATTTACCTTTATTGCTTCTAGCGCCTTTTCTTCTTCCCTCTCTGTATGGGTCGTTAATCAGGGTTTGTATTTCCCTGTTGATACTGTAATAGCGTGGGGTTAGTGACTCCGCTTAGTTACTGGGTTTCTAAACAAAAACAAAGGCACTTACCGGTGCGTTGAATTAAATATTCTTTAGGGCCTACCATAGATTCCCTGCGTCCTACAAAGCAGTCTACCTAAACTCTTTAACTTTACTAATTTAGAAGCTATAGACATTACCCCTAACTGATATAATATATTGACAACTTTCTACTCCATTTGTCACCTTAGAAACCTCACCAAATTAAACTTAGCACCAACGATTTAGTCAGATACAAAAATACATGCTGTTTAGTTCAGGCCAATAAATGAACAGACCGCGTTCCACTGTTTATCCCTTTGTGTTGCCATTCAGCTTTCTTTTAGTGACTTTTCCTTTAGTGACTTTAGAATATATATATATATATATATATATATATATATATATATAACGGGTGCGGCAAAAATAACGCCCTTTTTAGTTTATTCTCTTTTATTGAAGGAAATAAATCAATTACAGCATTTTAAGAGAAATAATAAGGTTTTTAAGAAAAATACAGCATTTTAAGAAAGATAATAAGTACTTTCTCAGTAAAAACTAAAAAATAACAAAATGATACAATATAAAACTAAAAAATTATACTGTGTAAAACTATAAAGATACAATTATTAAAAGGGCGTTCCTTTTGCCGTACCCGTTATATATATATATACACACACGTCACCTCACTCCTCCCCTACAAGTTTAGTCTGTCAGGGGGGTGAGAGACCCTAGACGACCTGCGGAGCGGGTTTGATGTAGTAGGAATAGGTGCAACCTGCATAGGCGGGCGAACTGAACCATTTTCCAGAGGATCGGTTCTCTCTTCCGGAAGACTCTGGTCATCCTGCAATTCACGTTCCAATATCTGGTCCTGATGGCGTATAATAGAACGGCCATCTTCTAGTTGGCACTTGAAGGAAACAGGGCCCGTTTTCTCCTGCACAGTTGCAGGAACCCATTTTGGTCCAGCCCCATAGTTGCGAATCATAAATGGATCATGAGGTTGCGCTTCTATAACTCTCCTTTTCTTAGTGTCGTGGTACAACTTCTGTTTTTCCTGATGGCGTAAAACTCGTTGTTGTAACGTTTCGTTTGGACGTAACAGATCGAAAACTGAACGAATTCCCTGGCCAATCATAAGTTTAGAAGGAGACACCCCCGTCGTTGTGTGAGGTGTTAGTCGATATTTAAACAAAAATTTATCCAACACCACTTGCATTTCCTCCCCATGAGAATGACGCAAAGCCGACTTGAAAGTACGAACCATGTTTTCCGCGAGACCGTTAGTAGACGGGTGAAAAACACTAGACCGGACATGTCTAATGCCATTTAGGTGGACAAAAGAACGAACTTCCTCACTGGTAAAACAAGTACCATTGTCGGAAACCAAAATATGGGTAAACCCCATCGAGTGAAACACGAACGGAGTGAACGAATAGTAACACCCGAAGTCGTGGAAGTAGTTGGAAAAATTTCCACCCACTTAGAGTAGGCGTCCACAATGACTAGGAAATAGATATTATTTATAGGACCTGCATAGTCAACATGGATCCTATGCCAAGGTATTAGGGCGGGTCGTACTCAGGTGACAACATGAATCTGAAGGAAATCCTACCATCAGGGGTGTCTAAATTATGTGTTTTTACATGGGGAATTCAAATATGAGCTTATTTTTTGAATAGGATAACTCTAACCTACATCATTTTGTATTTCTAAATTGCCAATTTTACCCTTTTGAACCCCTTTATAATATATTAAAAGATATAAGGTAAATCATTTATATTGACAAGGCCAAATCAACTTTACATATATTTATTAATAGGTGAACTGCATGTATATCACTGGATATAATTACAAAGATCATTCTCCTGACATCTTGAACTTTGCCAGGTTGCACAAATCCTGCTTTGACTCAGACTTGGACATCAGCTTCCTGCTGGTCTCCTGAGCCCTGATCCCTCCATCCCTCTTTTCCTGTGAGAAGTACTTAGCAGAAGCCTCAGTCACCATTTTAACAACCCTCTCAATGCTTTGTGTGTGGCAAGGCCAGTTGCGCACCTCCATGGGGGTGTGATGAAGTTTTTCACCTCTGAGGTGCTTAGAGAGCAGGTGAGAGGTGGCTCTGACACACCTTCTGACCAGCTGATCAAGTCACCGATGCTGGAAGCATCACAATTGATGTCAGGTGTCCTTCTGCTCCTAACAGAGGAGTCCCCAGCTGAGTGTCCGGGTCCCCTCTCCCCTGATGGCCAGGATTCTCTCCACCCCTTCAATCCTCTCCTTCTGATCCTCAGAGCAGAGTAGTGTTTGGAGGATGACTTCACTGTGGGCATACCAAGCAGATCTTCTCACAGTTGGCATCACAATATCCAGCACCTCATTTCTCTGGGACTTGAGGCAGTCCAGCTGAAAGAGGATGTGCCTAGGCCCTTCGATCCAGGAGTGCTTGACCTTCACGTTGAACCAACGTGGGTAATACACTCCAATGATGAATTCCACAATGAATTGCAGAATCTTCAGGTTCTTTCCTTTAAGTCCGTGCTTTGACACCCAGAGCCTGAGAAGTCTGTTCGCTGTGGTTTACTGGTCCTATCTCTAACAGAGCCAGCCCTGCAGGAAGTACTCCATCCCTGACTGCACAGACAATTTTATAGCCATAGTATTGATCAGTTGAGAGATCTTGAATGACCTTGTCAGGAAGCTTGATCAGTGGAGGGCCAACAGAGATTCGGGTGAAGTTTGGATTGATATCAAAGTCTGTAGCAGAATCAAGGAGCTTTCCTATTGGCCCGGATAATTTTTTGTCTGACAGAGTAGGGCCATCAAGGTCAACAATGAGATGGCGCAGGGGAAGTTCAACAGTGTGCAGGTTGCACACCAACCAGACCAGCTTTCTCCCCAGGTGCAGCTCCAGCTTCCGCATTACTCCAGCTTTCACACCAGTGTTGACATTTGTTGAGTCTCCTCCAATGGCCAACAAGGTCTTATCATAACCCCTCTCTTTCAGCCAGGCAAAACAGGACCTTAGCAATCTTCTCCGCATGTGATTCCTCTTTAGTTGCTTTCTCTGGGGTAAAGTGGAACAGATAGTAGCTGCCAGGCTCACTAACAACACTATAGTGTTCTTCCTTGATCTTTGCGGGAAAAGATTGGTCACTGCCCTCAGCTTCCATCATCACATTGGTCAGGTCAATCCGCCCATCAAAGAGGATGCAAGAGATCCCCCCTCCTCCCTGCACTTCTTCTCGAACTGTTCCCCCAGCTCTCTCATCAACTTCTCCTGTGCTCTCTTGACCTTGCTCTTATCAATCACTTTACTTGTATTGTCTTCTGTGATGATTCCTGCGTCAATCAGAGCTGCTGTTGCTATCGCTGCAGTTGGCCTCAGCCCTATGCCATACCTTACACTAGCAAGGGCAATGTTTTGAATCTCATCATAGTTTTTCTGTACCTTTGCCGAAGCTGCTGGCTCAGGGTCAGTTTGAGGGAAGAGCTCAACTTCAGGAACAAACTCATCTTCATCACCACTTCTCTCCAATAGCTTCATAAATCATGAGTCACTTCAAATATTTCACAAAACGTTTTAGAATGTTCTGAAACGTTACATTCTAGCTTCTGAGAAAGGTGGCTCAGAAAATGGCCTTATGCGCGCCAGAAAACCGTCAAAATATTTCATATACCAAACTGTATGATAATTACAATTAAGTGGAATGGCACACCTTTTTATTTGAGTATTTAAATATTATTATTATTATATGAATTACATTATATGTGTTTATATGAATTAGTTAGAACAATGCTCTATGAGAGATAACGTGAGCAGCCATGATAGAAAACGTGAGAAGACATATTCTGGGGTAACTACAATAGTAAAATAATCAACAATTTAATAATAATCAATTGCAAAATGATGTAGGTTAGGGTTATCAGAATTAAATATTTTCTTCAGAATTGTGTTCTATACACCAAAATATGTCATTTGAACACCCCTCTCCATTGATTTAAAAAAAATGCATAGTATGACCCGCCCTACCAAGGTATAGTAGGCCATTCCTACGGATGAAGTGGTCTTTTCCTTGGGAGATCTCTGTTCTCTAGACAGCTTTGACAGGAACGAACCAATGATTCGAGTTCTCCATCTAAACCGGGCCAGAAATAAGCTCTCTCCAGCTTTCATTTTTGTTGCCCCCATGTGTTCAGCGTGAAGTTCCTTCACTAAATTCGACCTGCCTTCATTCGGAATTATCACTCTGTGGCCCCATAAGAGACAGCCATTTTGGATCGAGAGTCCAGACTGACGTTGATAAAAAGGCTGTAATTCACTCTCAACCTTAGTAGGCTAACCAAGTGAGCAGTAATGGATGACCCTAGACAGTGGCGGATTTAAGGTGCGCGGGGCCCTAGGCCGGTTGGAGTGCGGGGCCCCAAACTACGCAAAGCTAGCTTAATTAACTGAAATGAAGATTTACACCCCCATCCCCCAGTGGTGACCTTACGGGGCCCTCAAATCAATGGGCGAGCGAAGCGTTAAAATAAATTTACTTTTTAAACAATATTCAATTTATTGATAATTAATTAGCCAAATGACCATTTCATAGTTGAACATTACACATTTGTTTTTTTGAAGCTTAACAATAACTAAAATAACCATTAACATAATAATAATACACCATTAACAAAAAATAACTATAATAATACACCATTAACTAAAGAGAATACCACTTGACTGACATGCAAATGATGCAATGAGTGGGTTTTGTTTATTGCAGGCAATTTGTACGGTACACTTAACTATTTCTCAGTCAAAAAAGATTTTTTTCTAGCCTTCTTACTTGCAAACTGTTTGATGACATCAGTAAAATCAAGCACCCTTAATTTCTCATGCTCAATGCTCAACAGGGTGAGTGAAGACAAACAGTCCTGCCCCATGGTGTTTCTTAGATAATTCTTGACTAGTTTCATCTTGGAGAATGATCGCTCCCCAGTGCAGTTTGTGACAAACATGCAGAGATAGAGTCGTAATACAATTTCAACATTAGCAAATGTTTCTACCATGTCATGTCTGTGAATTATCTCATACATTTCTAGTTCAGGACTTTTTGCAGCCTTTGCACCACCTGATGAAGGAGCACTTTCAGGTGAATCTCTTGGAATGGCTTTCATAAGGTGTGCAAACTGCAAAAGCTCCGACTCCAATCCAGCCTCCAAGTCCTTAGGATATGAAGACACAAGCTTTTCAGCAGATGCTTTAAGCTCAGTGTTCGTTTTGTTTGAGATTTCTGATAAAAACCCAAATTTCTCTCGAAGGTCGCTGTAAGCAGCAATGCGTTGTTGTAGGGCAGCACAGAGCTTGTCAATGATGGGCAAGAATGCAGTCACTCTAAACTTGTCTCTCCTGTCAGCATAACATCCTCCGCGGAGTCTAGTTCATCGTGGAGACGCTTGCGCTTCCTAATACGCTGCGTGACGGCGTAGTATGCATCATTACTCGTCACATCACAGGGATCACACTTAGCCATAGCTTTTGCTTCAAAGTCATCGAACTGGGATCTCAGGTCTTTAACAAATTGTAAAAGAGACTCTAGCAGTGTGACAGCTGTGTTGAGGGAGAGCCCAGATTTTTGCAGCTGGATACTGCTACTCTGAAACCTTTCCAATACTGTATCCCAAACTTCAAGAAGAATCACTGTTTCAAGTTTTTCAAACCTTTGAGAAGACCACTTGCTTCAGCTCTTGTTTCAGCTGGCTGATTCTGATCTGAGAATAACTCTTCCAGAACAATGATGTTTTCTTTGTGTGCTCTACTGAGAGCAGCTACAGCATCTGCTCGTGCTGACCAACGAGTGTCTGAAAGTATTTTATCAACTTTCAATTCTATCTTTATTAGTCTCTAGTACCTCACGGTGTCCTCCAACGATAAGTAGATGCAACAAGAAAGGAGTACATATTTTGTACAGAGCAAACAATGACACTGCAGCAGGACAGCTTTCTGCAGCACACTTAGCACCAAGTTTAAGGAATGAGCCATAATGGTATGTACTCAGCTTCACTACACTCATTCTTGATATCTGTTGGGTCCCCAGATATTTACCAGACATGTTGCTGGCATTGTCATAGGACTGTCCTCGGCAGTCGATAACTGGAATGTTCTTCTCTTTAAGAAAATCAAGAACAGTTGTAGCAATATCTCTGCCAGTGTGGCTTAGCATGGGAATAAACTGCAAAAAACCTTTCAACTGGACCTGTAGTAGGCAGTACATAGCGGATTGTTAAAAGTAAGTTGATCCATGTGTGAAATATCAGGTGTGGAGTCAACAGAAATTGAGAAGTACTTTGCTGTTTTTACTTCATCTGTTATTGAGGACATAACCTTTTCTGCCATTATTCCAATGACTTCCTCAGAAATGACATGGGACAAGTAGGAAGTATGACCACTACCTTTGTTTGCGTGTTTCTTGATATGTGCTGCCAAGAAACTGTCGTATGTGCTCAGCAGCTCTAGATCCAAGATAGTTTCCATTGTGTACTGATCCAATTACTTCATCTTTACCTCGAATGGCTAGCCCGCGTTCGCAAAGTAGCTTTAAAACATCTACACACCTCCTCAATACTGCTTGCCAGTACTCGCATTCACTTTCATATTGTTGTACTAGATTAGAGTCAATAAGGGCACCCGCAGTCTTTCGATATATCATTTCGACCATACTTTCCTGTGCTGATCTGACCTACTGTGAGATTCTATGACATACCTAGCGTTCTTCCAACCATTGAAGCCAGTTGTGAATGAGCTTTCCACCTTTGACATAAGCTTGCAAGCAAAACAATACACTTTACCAGTTGTTTTAGAGTAACAGAGCCATTTAAGATTAATTTCTTGGCCAGATAATGAATGAGTTCGAGTGAATAATGTCTTTGTACAATGACGGGTTCTGTTTAGCTCTTTCACAGCTGACTCTTTGAAGTCACCATCACAGTGTCGACATTCTGCGCTTCCCTTTTTCAACCAATAGTCACACACATTTTCAGTAATTATTTTAGGCCATAATCCAAGATCCGTTTCAAATCCTTGTTCAGTACCGTATTCAAACTTTCACTTCCTCTTGTGTCTCCTCACTGTCACTGTGTTCAGGTTCAATTGCGCTAACTACACTAGGTCAGTACTAGTTGTGGCTTCTCCAGTTGTTTCAGGCGTAATTGGTGTCTCTACTGATTCAGATTCAGTTTGACCGGATTCAGTTTGAGTTTGTGATTTTGCAGATTCAGATACTGTTGGATATGTCAACCATTGAGTTATTTTTGGTAGTTTTTTTACTCTTTGGTTTACGTCTGCCTTTTCTTGTCGTTTAAACAGAGCCAGCTTTATACTTCCTCCCTTGATCACGATCACGACTTGTTGATTTCTCCATTGTGCCTCAGTGCAGCCTCACTGCCTTATCCTGAAACATAAAAACATAAAAAACAAACTATTTACACTTGACCCTCGGTTTAGTATTAATTAATACAGTTTAATTAATTAATTAAATACAGACACTAAACAGTTGTTCGGGTGAAAAAGTCGCTTTATGGGAAAAGTCGCCAGCCCCCACCAGTGGCGACTTTTTTCCTTAAATATGTATAAAATGTATTTATTATGAAATCTAAGCTAAATTGACCTAACCTAGCCTAAGTACGTTTCATATAAAAAATTAATTACATTAATTTAACATTTTTCAACTTATATATGTTATTATAAAGCTGACTAAAACTCCCCCATCCCCATTTATTGACTGGCGACTTTTTCGAGATACGACTTTTACCATTACTTACCACTAAACACACTCACATGTGCACTCCACAGCGGCCTGAATAGAACTAAACTCCCGCCAGCAAAGAGAGTGATACCATAATTATCACTAATCATTAATCAATTGTATTATTTATAGTGGAATCCAACATTATAATTATATGTGAGGGCGCGGGGCCCTCACAGGCGCGGGGCCGTAGGCCATGGCCTACTCGGCCCCCCCCTAAATCCGCCACTGAACAGTTACCATGTCGCATCTAGCCTAGCTCACTTTCAATAGCTACCGGACCTCGAGATGTGCGGACAATGTTACTAGTGATGAAGTCCCAATAATAGTCAGCTCCAATCAAAAGGATAATATCTTCTGTTCCTTCAAACTTATTATTGCCCAAATTAATTCCTTTCACTTGCAATTCTTGGACACATGCCATATCTAAACAAGTAGTGACTGGAGCACAAAGCTCCTCAATCTCTACAGCTTGGACCTTGATAGTGGGAATTTGTGGTAGCAACCCCTTAACCAGAACTTCTACCTTCTTAACTTTGATTCGGTTTTGAACGGAAACCCCAAACCCAGAAATTCTTAAATTTTCCCTCTTAAGTTCTTTAAATCAATTTCTGGAAATTCTGGTCTTAATAAAGCTACACTGGCTACCACTATCAAACAAACACTCTTACATCATTCCCAGTTAATAATGCTGCAGCTGTTTGCAATAATCTCCCTTTACTGAAACACCTGTATTTTAGGTGATATTTTTTGGTCTAACAATAACGTTTTTTAGGCAAAAAATAAAATATATCATGTAAAAGAATGTTTTTATAGATAAATTGATATAGTGTAGCACTAGAGCTTTCAGAAAATGTATAACTTCATGGAAAATAAACCTTGTCTTCGCTGTTCATTGTGTCTTCAAAGATTTCAGTTGTAATGCGTGAATTGAAAACATGAATACAAGAGTACCTGTACATATCTGAAGTTAATGGCTGATTTTACTATCTTAGCACACTTAGAATGGAGTACAACATGCCAAACTTATATGTCCAGGTGGTGCAGATCATTTTAGGACATGTACATTTCTGTACGAAGGGGGTATTAAACTAAAAAAATATGGCCTGTTATGAGGGTTGGCTGCTCGCCTAGTAGGCCAATGGAACATATAATAATGAACATATGCCAATGCTTCAAGATTTGAGATCTATAAAATATATCAGATATCAGTCCAATAACCATGACTTCTATTATCTTATGACTGACTCATCAAGCCTAGTGATAAGTCTAAACACAAAATTGCGTATGATACTGGCACAGTTAGGCACCTTATTGACTACAAACAGCGGTGACGGACTAGCTCAGGAAAGCAGCTCCGCCCCCACCACTCCCAACTGAGCAATTATACTAGAAAAATTAATAACTGTATTTCACACTATTTAATGAGTGATAATTTGAAGCATGATCTCAATAATGTGATATAGAGAGATCTAATAAATGGCAAATGCAGTTTAACGTAGGTCAGTAATCGCGGTTTATAATCAACTCACTAATTTTCCGAGCGTAAAATCTTGGTTTTAATTTCGTTGTATTTTTTCCACTTGGAAATTTTCTTTCCTGAATTCTGACTTCACCCAAAAATTCTCCACATTTCCTTTCACTTCGAAAAGAATTCAATAGGAGTAATTCCGAACTGGTTTACACTAGTTAACACTAAAACTAATTTACAAAAATGTTATTAGATACTCGAAGAAAATACACAAATTTCACATCAACTAAAAACTATCAACTATCAACATTAACTATCAACCTTTGTCTGTTTCGGGTTAAATTTAATAGCTTGAAAAAAAAATATACCAGATTCAAGTTAAACATTTTAAGACTTATTAGCGACAACCTCTGCATATGATTGCGCAATAATGTCTAACGTTAATAATTCATGTTTTCATTACAGATGAAGGTTACTGTGAAGGTTACGCGAACCGAAATCCTCCTTCGGATGGGTTTTAAAGATAGGATTTCTGAAATACCAAATTAGTTTCAGTATTTGTGACAAAAAACAACATATTTTTGCTTTAATTATAAATTTGACTGGTCGAAGTCAGTAGTATGGGCACAAAATCGACGAGTGCAAGAATGTTGCAATGCAATGTTAATCAATGTTGCAAAGGGGTAGAGGTTATGCATTGAAGGGGGAGGGTTATGCAATGAAGGGGGAGGGTTATGCAACATCAATGCTACAAAGGGGGGTAGGGTTATGCAGCAACTCAATGTTGCCAAAGGGGAGAGGAGAGGGAGCTTCCGGGGGAGAAGGGAGGATGACCTTCCCCCAAAAGGGTAGCCTTAACCTAAGAGAGGAAGAGAAAGGAGAAGGTCTTTGGGGGATAAGGTGGGATGTCCTCACAACCCCAAAAGGAAACCTAACCTAAGCCTTAATCTAAGAAGGATAGGGACGTTCGCCTGACTCCAGCCAGACACATTATGAGCGTCCAGGAGATCCGCAGCGTTATATAGAGGATCGTGAGTTGCCAGATATCACTTATTTATATATGGAGGGGTTACCAGAGAGCACTTATTAGACGAGTTGCCAAATAGTTTTTTAATTATGTTCAGGTATACCTTATTAGGGTGAGTTGCTAGATACCACCATTTATTTTTAATTTTATTTATATGAGTTGCCAAATAATGTTTTCATTTATATGAGAGAGTTCGCAGCTACCACCATTTATTTTAATTTTTATTTGTATGAGGAGAGTTGGCAGATACCACCATTTATCTTAATTTTTATTTACACGAGTTGCCAAATAATGTTTTTATTTACTTATTATTAAAGGTAAGATTGACTTTCTCCTTAATTTTGTTCAGCAAGAGAACTAATTACTTAAATGATACCCAATATTAGCAATAAAAGAAATACACTAGGCAATTGCTTAACAAAAAGAAATCGTTCATCTTAATATTCATTATAATTAAATTTCAGAGAATTAAAGTAATTGATAAAAGAATTAAATGAGAAGTCTATATACACTTTTATATTAAACAATAAATTTTAACAAACTTCCCGTTCTTTCTTCAGTTTCCCAAATTTTAGCCAACTCCCCATATGAAAGCATGCAAGCAAGCATCCCTCACTATGCATCTAATTACTATTTCAGAAATGAAGCCTTATATATATATATATATATATATATATATATATATATATATATATATATATATGTAACAGTTTTTTTGCGCACACCTACAGGTCGCTACAATTGGTGTAGAACAATGCGGTTTTCACCATTCGATGCGTCTTTTTATTGTGCAATACCCATGCTAAAAAAAAATTCTATAACATAAATCCTGCCCCCCCCTTTTAGGGGTACAGTTCTTCCCATTTCTTCATTTTTAATCATAATTTTGGCACAAAATGGGGGAGGGGTGGGGTAATGGGGGGAGGGGGTGGGGTTAATGTGAAACCCAGAAAATAGATGCGATATATATATATGTAACCAAAAAAAATTAAAGTAAATCCTTTGCAAGGTGCCAGCCCCTTCCCCCCTTGGGGGTAATGGGGGAAGGGTGGGGGTAAATGGGGGAGAGTGGTGGGGAGGGGGTATTGGGGGAGAGGGGTGGGATAATGGGGGAGGGGGTGGGGTTAATGGGGAAAACTCAGAAAAAATTGGTGGGGTAAATGGGGGAGAGGGGATGGGGGAGAGGGGATGGGGGAGGGGGTATTGGGGAGAGGGGTGGGGTAATGGGGGAGGGGGTGGGGTTAATGGGGAAACTCAGAAAAAAAAATGATAACCAACATCGATTCCGGTCAGAGAGATCATGCTTATCACAACTAATGGAACACTATAACAATATTATTGATGCACTCGAAACAATGAAAACTATGATTTGGCGGGCCGCAGGGCCCCCAATTACTGTCGGTTCAGTTATTTGGTCAATAAAACTATAGAAATGAATGCAGTCATGAAAATCTTAGGCTTCAAATCCGAGCTCATTGTATTAAGATTTGTGAAGCTTTAGATTTTCATGGCTGCGTTCTTTTCTGTAGTTTTATTGAATGAATAATTGGTTTGCCAGTAACTGGAAGGCCGCAGGCATTAAATCCATATTATAATAAGAGAGCTGTCCGTCTGTCCGTCTGTCTGTCCGTCTGTCCGTCACACTTTCAGAAATTGTGAGAAAAAATTGTGAGAAAAAAATTCAGAAATTGTATTACGGGCGGCAATGTGAAGCTCAAGATTTTCATGACTGTTCTTTTCTGTAGTTTAGCAATGGGGAAGGGTGGGGGTGGGGGTAATGGGGGAGGGGTGGGGTAATGGGGAGGGGTGGGGGTAATGAGGGAGGGGGTTAGCCCCCAAGTTGCATGAATGGGGGTGAGGGGTTTTGGGAGATACCAGATTCAGAATGTTGACACAATGTGAAGCTCAAAATTTTCACAGATGGGTTCTTTTTTTGTAGTTTAGCCTGTCTAACCGTCAGCGAAGCGGCGGGAACTGTACTAGTTTTTCTTACTATTTGCAACATGACAAAATAAAATAAAAATCTAGTGATGGATTCCGTACCATGTTACGGATTTCTCGTCTAAACTGTAGGTCTAAGGTGGTTCAAAAACAATGCTACTTGACATCTTGTTTTTAGAACAGCTGCCTTTAGCGTATAAAAGCACATGTCAGTACAGTGAATTACTCTAAAGCCAAACCTAAAATATCTATTTACTTTTGTCGTTCCTCTCTCTCTCTCTCTCTCTCTCTATATTTATATATATATATATATATATATATATATATATATATATATACACAAGATGTGTCTTCTCAATTTCATAAATTTTTTTTGTTATCTTAATATTAATTCATTCTTTACATTATACTAAATTAAGAAATCTATATATGTACATACATACACACATTTATATTAAATTTCCATATGAAAACACGTTTAATAATATGCCGTACATATACTAAACTGTATATTAAATTTGGATAAACAATTATTCTCATAGAATATCGTTTATTTTCACATTATGTTGAGATGAGAAGGATTGGAGGCAGGATTGAAGGTCGCAAACTGACCACAAAGGTCCAGAATGGAACGCGGTAGACAAACTTTCACTCAAAGACTCGCTTCCGTCTCCTCTCTCTCTCTCTCTCTCATGTGATTGTTTATGTCTTATTTTTCTTTGCGTGTAATTTGCATAGTATCATCTTCATAGTTATTGTCTCTGTTATTGAAATGAAATGAATGAATGAAAAATGGAAAGGTTTATTATTATTACTAGCAAAAATACCGTCCTACGGGCGGTTTTTGCTATTTCCTGCGGAAGGCTTGGAGCCCTCGGCCAATTACTTCATCTGGGAAATGAATTTTCTTACCTCAAGGTATTATTTCCTGTTATAAAATATAAAAAAGAACACTTCATCATAAACTTATCTTTATTTCATTACTGAAGAATCTCCTTGTAGACATAATTGTCAACAAATACTCCCTTTTCATTTCTTTGGGGCAGGACTTTCAGTAAAAGATCGGCACTACGCCCCGATTTCGCTAGATCTGCGGTACTTGGGCATTCGGCCCAAACCGAATCGAATTGTGGGCCTACGGCGTATTTTATTTTGAACATTCCTATCCCTCTCACCTTGGGCCTCAGTAATTGGGGTGCCGCAGGCACCCCAATTACTGTCGGTTCAATTATTTGGTCAATAAAACTATAGAAAAGAACGCAGCCATGAAAATCTAAAGCTTCACAAATCTTGATACAATGAGCTCAAATGTGAAACTTAAGATTTTCATGATTGCGTTCTTTTCTACAGTTTTTTTTTTGGTTACATATATATATCGCACTTACCTCCATTATAATATAGTTTATTATTAATATACATTTTTTTTTTCAAAATTAGCACACATGTACTTTGGAAGTACTCAACAATTGGAATTGAATAAAATTACTTTTGCTAGTGAAGGTAAAACTGAATTTAAAATTTATATATATATATATATATATATATATATATATATATATATAGAGAGAGAGAGAGAGAGAGAGAGAGAGAGAGAGAGAGAGAGAGAGAGTCGAAAAACTGAACACACACACACACACACACACACACACACACACACACACACACACAGAAAGAAAGTTTTGTTTATTCTATATGGATATAATATTCATAGATTTAATTTTTCAGAAGTATATTGGAACTCATTTACCGAGTTTATGATGGCCGTCAGTGCTGTGCTCGTTACTTTATAAATGTAATGCCGTTCCGTTACTACAGTCTAAATGTAACGCCGTTATCGTTACAGTTACCATTTTTAAAAAGTAACGAGTAACGGCACCGTTACTCGTTACCGTTACTTTTAATGAAATGTAAATATACTGCATAGGTATATTATAATTTATATATGCATAAAATATTATATTACATAAACATTCGCTTGTGCGAGTATGTGTTGGTTTGTATCCACTGGTTAATGCAAGTAGTATAGCCGCAAAAGGGGAGAGTGCAGGAATGTTGCAATTTATTACGTAATGTTGCAATGGGGGTGGGGGGGTTGCAAAGGGGGTGGGGTGTTGCAAAGGGGATGGGGTTGTTGCAAGGGGGGGCGTTGCAAAAAAATACCCAAAAGGGGGGATGCTGCAGGTGCAACAAAGGGGGGGGCATGAAACTTGGAGGCGGCGTTATCCCCCAAGAGAAAGGAGAGAAAGGAGGAGAGGTGTTCACCTGGCAGGAGCCAAGTGCATATTAAGACTTCAGCCGAGTAGGCGTTGTCTTATAGACTCCTAATCAGCCAGTTGGCTTAGAAGGCGTAAATGGCTTGAGTTGCAAGATAGCGCCATGTATTCAGTTTGTGCTATATATTTAATTAGTTAATTCTAATCGAAGACTGAGTTGCCAGATACCATTGTATACATTATTATAGACTCCTTATCAGCCAGTTGGCTTAGAAGACGTAAATGGCTTGAGTTGCCAGATAGCGCCATGTATTCAGTTGCCAGATAGCGCCATGTATTCAGTTGCCAGATACCACTTTTTAGCATTATTATGGTGAGTTGTCTCACTAAACAATTAAAAGATTTCGTGCCATGTATTCAGGCTGAGTTGCCAGATACCACTTTTTAGCATTGCCAGATACCATTGTATACATTTAGAATTCCGCTAGTAGGTTTAGAAGGCGTAACATGTTATAATTATCCAAAAGAATTAAGTAAAACAACATTGCATCATTCTGTTTATTATAAATATATAGAAAATAAATATACATTTCAATAATAAATGAGGAATATGCATATAATCCGTCAATACAACAGTACAGGAGAATATATACACACACAATTATGGAGATATATAGAAAAAATATACATTTCAATAATAATTGAGGAATATGCATATAATCAAAAAAATATATACACACACACAATTATGGAGATATATAGTTAAAATACTAAACTCGCACTTAATCGAGTTTACAATTACATCATTATTGCTCTGCATTACGCAGTATATGCGGTTTAATAATATTTCACCGCTTAAAGTATAGGGAAACCTGTATTCGATATGAAGGGCTTTCATATCGTTCAGTACTATTTTTGTTCCCACTTTACAACCGGTTGGTAAGTCATCTTTAAATACGTCTAGAATACAATCAAAAGCACGCACAAAGAGTTCATCGTTAGCTACATTATTAAACAAGTTTATAAACACGCTTTTCCAATCGAGGGTTTATTTCTACCGACTCGAGCTTTTCAATCGTGAACATCTTCACTCAACATAGCGGCAATTGAAATAATCTTCTAAATCGTTACAACTGCGCGTTATATAAAGAAATAGTTCTTCAGGGTGAACGGTGTAGGTGAGCTCAGCCTTGTACCGATCAATTGCTTTGTACCAAAGTTCATGGTATTTCAAAGAGTCTAAACTTTTTAAATAAACGTCCAGTTCTAGACCATTCTCACCTGTTCAGCCCTACACTCGGTAAACCCATCGAGCAGAGCGGTGTATGCGTATTCAAGTACTGTATCAAAATAAAGCATATCCGTAACACGCGCGTCTAATATAGGTTTCAGCTTGCGGAATCCGACGATTTCAAACATTCTGTCGAGGATGAAACGGTTTCGCGTAGGACAAGAGCGTTATTATCAGAAGCATTCTTCCACATCAGCCGTATATCAATGCACGGCCGATCGTTATTTATACACAACGTACACACAACGGCGTATGAGGGTGCGTCACTAATCTGCTCTCTTCTTGTACCTACGTTAGCAGGTATTTTATAACGATCTTCACTCCACTTCTCAACTATCACGAAGATTCTATTCATCTCCTCGACACTTAAATAAACCCGTTTGTTTGTTTGTCTACATTCCGTTTCCAGCACATAGCTAACGGTACCGGATTTACGCCTGAACACGCGCAACGATTTCGTCACGGACACATCGTACGAGGCGTTGAGAATGCTGCTCAAAGGAAGTTCCATCGTATTCGAGGAGCGCACGTCCACTCGGTTCAAGCTCTGAGATAACTATGAGCCGTGTGAGGCACGCAGGTAGGCAGGAACGGTTCGACGGGCGGCTGACTCGATGATACGTGAATGGGGTTGTTCGAACTCGTATGATCCGCGAGTCGCACCGAATTGTTGTACATATTGGGTAGGTGTTTTTCCGGTACAAGAATTAATTTCGGTTTTATCACTACCAGACTACCACCAGACAGTTTACCTCAGGATAATTTTCACGAACTAGGCACATTTTATGTTTTACTAAACATCTTCACACTCCGGCGCACTATTTGAGAGGAACATATGCTCATATTTTTCCTTTCTGCCCATCAAACGATACTCGTCTCTAAAGTCTGTTAAAAACTCACGCAGGGCACTAGCCACAACCTCACTACGAACCTCATCATGATATACGTTAATATAGTGATAAAAATACTTAAGATTGTCCATGATCACGAGATTCACATTTTCAGTCGTAGGGTATGAGTAATCGACATGGTGTAGCATGACGTAATACCGCTTGTCACACCACCCATCCACAAGACTCATTATCCATACCTGCTGCTTCTCTTCTGCACGCGTTGTTTCTTTTACTTCACGGTATATGTGAGACTTTATAAAGTTTAGCTCTGCAGCATACTTCAGCACATCGTCTGTGCAACGAAAGCCTTCAACGGTCTCACCAGAACATCCGTAGAGTATTTGTACATCTTGGAACTTCGCACAATCCAATGTGGTTTTAAAAGAGGCATAGGAGGGGGAATAGGAAGTTTTTCGGTATCCACCACATCCTGGCACTTTGCTGAATACCATTTCATAAACGTTGTACAAGCAATATTAAAGGTAGCCATTTGAATACACGTCTGATCTGAATACACGTCTGATCTCGGGCTTACTGCGGTCGACTGACCACGCAGGGACTCCCAGATAGTAGCATGACTCACGCGATCTTACAGTGGGCGGAGCTTAGAACTTTCACCTGACACACACACACACACAAAGGAGAAAGTGAAACGCTATTGAAACATGATTTATTTAATAAACGAGATATTCAAGTATATATATATTTACAAATACGATTTAATAAACGAGATATTCAAGTTATATATATATTTACAAATACGTGTAATAAATCAATAGATACGATTATATACAAGACAAATACGTGTCAGTTAACAATAGAAGCATCATTGGTATCCAAAGGGTACGGTATCATAGGTACCAGGTAACTGGTAACGTTTCCTATAGGTGTTACGGCACACCTTCGTACCCCTAAGTTCCTTCACGCCCCCCAGCTTCTGCGCCCGAAAATTGTGGGTGCCTACAATTAGTTGGGGAGGTGTTTCATCATCGTCCAAACATACTAGATCCTTCAACGATTCAAAGTTAACAACCCCCGATTCGCATGGTTGAGCGTAATACCCTTTGCCTTCACGATATATTTCATTTCCTCCCCACCCTGACCCGTACCCCATAAGTTTAGGTCCTGTTGAGACAAAAGAGTCGGCGTATGCGTTGTCCCCATACTCATCCTTGATCTCATCAGTGAGCTCGCCGAGGAACTCCCCAATAGCGGGCATGTATTCACCCTCCCTCTCTGTGAATATCACGCTATCTGTATCGGCATACAATACTCTCCGCCCAAGAGAATGCAATAGACCCCAAAGTTTTATACGGGCGTAGGCTGTTGTGAAGCTGGCCACAGGTATGTTTGTAACCCTTGAGGTATCTGTGGCAAATTCAGTGTTGTTGTACTTTATTACGTAAGTATTACCTACATTCACGATCTCCATGACCTCTTTATCGGGGCATTGGCATAATCCCAGACATCGCTATAACTTTGTGCCAAATGAATGTTCCCTCTGCCGGTATTCTGCGCAAATTTTCCCCATAGACTGTTTAGACACAACTTTGCACTAAAGCGCTTGCCAGGATTCTTTACAATTTGGACACGATCAAGTTGTATACCTTCGCGGTCGCGGTAACGTTGAATATAGGCAGACTTTTCATCTTCGGTATCAACTCCTCGCGGATACCCTGATGCCTCAACCTTATCCTTCAAAAAGGCGTTTATATATGGTGTGAAAAGGTTGGGTAGCTTCTGAAACCTCCACACCTCATGTATCTTCAGTATTCTATAACCATGGCGTACGGCTAGGGCCAGCTCAGGACTTGTATATACGCCTCTGATCTTACGCTGGTGGGGTATATGGTTACATCGCCGTTATCCTCTTCCGCGCACTTCACGCACAGGGGAAACATGAGCTTGTCGTCGATAACGACAGGTAAGATCGGCATCCATAAATTGCGTGGGGGAGTATCTACGAAAGAGAGCCCACGGGGTACGGATTGCTCATCACGTATGGGTATAAAGAACAGAAATCGTAGTAATGGAGCTTCACGCCCTCCGTAGGTGGAAAGTATAGTCTGAAGGATTTGTACGTCCTCCAAACAAGCTATCACCACATTTGAGAGGATCCAGCACCATTGAACGCTTGATCGTTTATTTCCTCACGGTACACCTCGTCTGTCTCCATCCGTGCATCATATTCATGCTCCCACAAGACTTTGTGAGTGAACTGTGATCCTATAAGTTGATCGCGGGTGCGGGTCCATGCAAGACAGTCGGCAGGAGATCTACCGTGGATATCTCCGCGATTCCGCACTCAGGACGGGGGCATCCATGCCACCAGCAACCGTTAAAGGAGTACACAGTCTTCACACCAGTGACACGGTTTTCACTTAACCCATCAACCCAAAAAACACGTCCATTAATCTTAATGGGTACTTCACCCGTGTTGCGGGCGTGCTTTATGTATACACCTGTCTGTTGCTGTAGGTGTATGAGCCAGTAAATAGCCTTGTGTCCGTAACTGCGGGGTTGTTTCGGTGAATAATGGCTAAGGTGTCTTTAGGCATGAAGTTATTCTTGAACACCGTAAAACATAATGATGCGATGGTGGTTGCGACTTGCAGTGGATCGCATTTGAAACGGGCTATGTACATCCTTCTAAAGGCCTGGAAACATACTCTAAGCACGCGCACATCATTCACGCAATAACGCTCACATTCATCAGCTATATTATAAGGGTTACTTTCATTAAAACTGTCGTAGTATCGATCAAAGTCTTCACGTTCATCCATACAGTCAAAATAATGTTTGGGTGGTGGGCCTACGTAGTTTAAAGTCTCGCTGGTGAGGAAAGTGTAAGGGAAGTATCCTTTGGAAACTTCAGCTGCTACTCCCATCACCTTGGGTAGCTTTGCTAATTTACAAGGTGTGAATAATAAAGTATCTTTAAATTGTACATTGCCTCTTATCTGCATCTGTATTAATTTGTTGCCTCTTTTCAATGGATCACCTGTAAATATCTCAGAGGATTCGTGTTCAAGCAACTCCTTATAAAGGAACTGCGTGTCAAACTTTGCCCCGTTATGGGCGAGAATATACACAGTCATTTTTTTGAACTTGTCGGCTAACTTGACAATATAGGACACAAATAGTTTCACAGGACTATCGCTGACATTCGTTTTAAAAACGTTTGTCCGTTTACCGCATTTGGGGCACTCGTCACATTCGATCCATACACTCATCACAGATGGTCTGGCTCACAAGTAAATGTGGAATTACCTCTTTGGTTTCAGCGTTCGTATATGTTTCTATATCGTAGTATACAGTTATACAAGGGTTATTTTTAGGCTTAGCATCTTTCATATAACATACATGCTTTACTCCATCCGCCTTATATTCCTCCTGGCATGTAGGACAGTGAATTACGTCACACTTGTGCTTAAATTTTCCCCAATTATCCATTGTGTGAAACATACCACATTCACAGATTCTCATTTTCCTGCACGTGCCAATTGATTTATGGAAATCAAAACAGCTATTATTGAAAAATGTGCGTCTACACACATCACAGTCTCTCTTCTCAGCTTCAACTACACGGCTTTCACATTTGGTGCTTTTACACTGCTCACATACCATGTGACATTCTTTACAATGTCTCACTATATCATCCGCAAACTCGAGGCACCCCTTACACAAATCATGATGTCTCCCATATTTTCGACTTTTGTCATAACTCGCGTAAAGCCACCTTATATTACGGATGGGGAGATACGTTGTCCCTGACAATCCTAAAATAAGTAGGGGTCTTGTACGATCTCTCACACAGCTTTTAAAAACATACACAGTCCTACGACGATCATCCAACCCAAATACAACTATGCGGACATTCATTTCCTGTTCTACCCTTCTCAGCTCTTCAGGACCCATATTACAGTCAAATTCAAGTTCACAGTCTACAGCTAGTTTACGGGCACGCTCCACGACGTAGGCAACCAAATTTTTTGAGTCGTGTATTTTGTACAGTAAACATACGTGCTAAGAGTACTGCTATAAAGCCGCAACCACGATCGACGTTTATATGCCTTCGGTAAATAGCGGAGAATTGAAGTTAAGAGTATACGGTATGGCACTATGACCCGCAACACGGAATACACGGTCAATATTTACCGTGAAGTTGTCCATATTGAAGGCTATACTACTTTGGGCGGCTTGCATTATACGTCCTAATATATATTCTACATCTTCAGCCGCCAAACGTCTAAATGGCACTATCACCCAATAATCGTCTACATCACCGTCATCTGACCCGAATCCAAAGGACAGACTCGTCCTGACTTCACGCTCGTCGCGATTCTGAAGAGCAAACTCTATAATACGCTGTACAACCCGGCGTAGCCCGCGCTCAATTCCATTGCTATACATGCTCTAGGGTCGACCCTGACTCTATACCGATTTCTAGTCAAGGCTGGGGTGGGGGCTGCGGAGCGCACCAATTCAGCGTTATACATCCTCAACAGAACGGGGGGCGGCGGATGAATTAGGGGTATATTAGCGGAAGGTGCTGATGGGGGGCCTGTTGCGTAGGAGGTTGAGGGTTGGGGCTCTATTATTGTAGACTTAACAGAACGGGGGGCGGCGGATGAATAAGGGGATATATTAGCGGGAGGTGCTGCTGGGGGGTTGTTGCGTAAGAGGTTGAGGGTTGGGGATCTATTACTGCAACAGGCGCGTATTTCGGTCGCTTTATACCTGACGTGGGGTTCTCATACCTCCGCTTTGGACGTGTTACCGGTATCGCTGGTGAGGTTCGTTGGCAGGGGAGGAGATCACAACTACACTGTCGTCGAGGTCATCCGTAATGATGGGTGCTCTACCTCATCGTCATTCACGGTTCTGTGGGAGAAGAAATATAAGGAACAGCACTCAAAATTTGTAATATTTTGTAAATGACCCACTTAGGAGTGTGACGTGTTAGAAATGGACTCTGTAGAAAAATTCAGATTCACGAGCCCATCCACATGTATTATATCTGGACCTACAGGATGTGGTAAAACTGTGTTTATGCTTAAAATCATTAAAGAAAAGGGGAGATGTTCTCGAAATTTGTGCATAAAGTTATATGGTGCTATTCGACGTATCAATCAGTGTTCAACGAGTACCAAGATGATATTTTGTTCCACAAAGGCGTATATGACGTTAATTCGTTAAAGGGAAATGAACATACAATCATTGTAATTGACGATCTCATGTTGGAGATGGATAAAACGTTTGCCGAGACATTTACAGTATTCTCCCACCATCTTAACATAAGCGTGTTCTTCATCAATCAGAATCTATTTTTCAAAAATAGATACATGCGCGATGTGTCGTTAAATACGCAATATCTAGTCTTATTCGCGCAACGTAGAGATGTATCACAAATTGGGGTATTAGCCAATCAAATGTTCCCGAATCAGCGTAAGGAGTTTTTGGAAGTTTATAAAGAAGCTACAAGCACGCGTTACGGATATTTGCTTTGCGACCTTCATCCGCGAAACACGTTTAGAGTGCTTCTGCGAACGAATATATTTCCAAACGAGCCTGAAACGGTGTATATTCCAGAATGACAAAGAGACTAAAGAAATACCGTGAATTAATAAAAATCTATCATCGACTGCCCCGGGCAATGCAGCAGATGTTTATTAAAAATATCGACGCCGACTTTTTAAAATGCATCTGTGAAATCTGTCTTAACGTTATAAATTGCAATGTATCAATGAAAACCCATCAGAAGGCTCGCCTACGCCGCTACAAGAACATAATACGTGCACTCGCTCGTAAAAGTCAAACTGTAGCGAAGAAAAAACGAATTATTGTACAAACAGGAGGGTCATTTCTCCCCATCTTATTTTCAGTTTTGGGTCCTTTACTGACTAGATTAATATAATGAAGAAAGTGGTAGTGATTCCCCACGAGGTGTACGCTTCACTGCAAAGGAATCCAGACACGGATCTAGATCCCCGTAAAAGCAGACTTAAAAGAATGGAAAGCGAATTGTTAGCCCTATTAAACAGTGAAAAAACACCTGATGAGAAAAGAATCTTATACCAAGAAGCTCTGCAGAAATTTCTTCACGAGTACGAAAATTATAAGAGCCCTACAGAGATTCCTGTGGTTATTAGGCACAGCACGGGGGACGATGGACATGGCGACATAGGATCTGTGCCCGACGATACAGCTGACCAACCAAAAAGATTAGCCACACAACATATCGAACATGTATTAAAAAATACCCTCCCACTTACATTGAGGAGTAAAGGCTTAAGTCTTTATAATCTATTGAATGAGGATCCGCCATACAATGGACCGATACAGGGGAGATCATTGTGGAAGGATCAAAGGTACAGGGATCGAATATCGTAGACATTGTCCATGATCTGGTGAGAAAGTGGGATAGGCCATCACCATCAGGATGGAAGCATATTAAAGCAAGACTACAACAAATAAATGTCCCTAAAACGTTGATAGGAAATCTGAACAGGTTAAAAGACTTGGAACATGCAACGCTGTGACACAATTGAAGCGCCGTCACCCCCGGCGGTAACACCTTTGAAGAGGAGCAAGAAGAGGTTAAACCAACCCTACCCACGTGCCTCTAAAATACGCAAATGGCTAACGTATTAACTAAACGCTATTATGACATTTCTACCCCATCCTCTTACGGCGGCGTAGATAGACTGTACAGAAGTGTTTACGGAGTAGGAAAAAAGATGTTGAAAGATTTTTGAGGGAGCAGGACGCTTATACGCTTCATAAGCCTGTGAGAAAAAGGTTTAAAACAGCCAAGACAACGGCTTCCTCGATTGATTCTATTTGGCAAGCAGATTTAACAGACATGCAAAGATATTCTGTGTATAACGATGGTTACCGCTACATTCTATTCATAATAGACGTATTCTCTAGATATCTGTGGCTAGTTCCTCTGAAAAATAAATCACCTGAAACAGTTGCTAAAGCCACCAAAACGCTAATGTTAAAAGAAAACAGGGTTCCTGGCTATTTTTGTACGGATATGGGGAAGGAATTTATAGGCCGTGCTTTTCAGAACATGTTGACAGAGTTTAATATCAGCTATTACACAACCAATTCTATACATAAGGCTTCTTTAGCTGAAAGAGTTCAGCGCACCATAAAGGAACGCATGCACCGTTATTTTACACATAAAAACACATACAGATTTCTAGACATTCTGGAATCATTGGCATCATCCTACAACCGCTCACACCATCGCACGATTGGGACAACACCTAACGAAGTTTTAGAAAGAGGTACGCTCCCGAGAAGAGATGGATCACCACCACCACACTCGGCGCGCTTCAAAAAATGATTATGTAAGGCTGTCGCGTTCGGGGAATAAATTCGCAAAGGGTTTTAAAGTTAGGGCTGTGAGACCTAAAGGTGAGATAATGATGTATTACATTGAAGATTTGAATGGGGAAGAAATCTCAGGAGGCTTTTACCGCGAGGAATTGCAGAAAGTTGCGTTTAATTTAGAAAAAAATGTGTTTAAAATTGAGAAAATTTTAGGAAGCAAAGGTTCAGGAAGGAGAAAAATGTACCTGGTGAAATGGCTAGGGTACCCAGAAAGCTTCAACACCTATATAAAAGCTGATGCAATAATGAAGCTTAAATAGTATGCAACATGGCTCCTAACCATTTCTACGTCACACTCCCGTCCTCCTCGTCCCTGTCTGTACACCCTAACAACACACTAGCCAACTTTGTAACAGAACTCCATGGGCACATTGAATTGGGTCGTGATTCGTATGAGGTGGGGATATGCGAAATTCAGCTGGACACCGTCTTTTTAAATATTGAACATAAAGAAACCGTTTTTACGATTCTTAGAGACATTGACGAGTGTGAAAAAGCTGGGGTAGCTATGGATGAAACTATGCGCATCGCTCGGACTAAGATTGCACGGTATTACAGTACAGAAGTAAGACTAGGCCGGGTCAATATGGTTCGGCCGAGGATGTTGTGAGAGGCTTAAACGTAAGTTTAAGAAACTCAAACCTTACGAATGATTTAGTATACGAAATCTGTAAACTAATCAAAGACTAACAGACGTATCAAAGACCATAGAAAGTTCAAAATTCTAACCAATGGCCGATATAGCGCAGCCTTCCAAAGAGACACATTTCACGAGACACAGTATGACTTGTCCAGATTAATGTATCAATTGAAGATGGAGAAATTGGCTGAAAGGTCCCCAGACATGTGCTATATTTACAGTAATATAGTGGAGCACCAGTTTGTTGGGGATACCCAGGCACGCCTGCTGCGCATTGCTCACATCCCCAACCATAGAGGAAGGAGTTTGAGTATTACATATGACAGACCCCATTATGTGAATGTCGCAACTAATTTAATAACCAATATCACAATATATATAAGAAATTGAGGTGAAAACTTCCCATTCGGTAACGGGAGCTTAACAGTGAAGCTACACTTTCGACGCACTGAGTTATAATGGATAGAAAGCCTTTCACCGTCTATCGAGGGTGAGATACCAGCGCGGTAGTGGACTTGGATCCATTTTTTCATCCATACTACGTACGGCTGTTCCTTTGCTGAAGAGGGGTGCCAGATACCTTGGAAGGAAAGCGCTACAATCAGGCCTTAACACTGCAGAAGACATATTGGCCGGGGCTAAACCTAAAGAAGCTCTAAAAAAACATTTAAAGCGTACACGGACGAAATCATCAAAGATGCAAAGAGAAAAATGCGTGGTGGCGGGAAGAAGAAGAGGGCTGCCCGGAAGAAGGGGTCACGTGGTATTAAACGTAAAAGGCTATCAAAAAAGAAGTGCTGTAAGCGAATGAAACCTATGGTTGACCACTTTTTTGACTGATATAAGCTAAGGACATTGATCTCATGAATCATAGTTTGTTTACCACTTGTCGAGAGAGGAGTCACTTTTCGCCATGGCACGCTTCATCCACCCATGTAGTTCACAATGCTGTAAATCGGAGCTGTCCTTTTTGAGCTGCCGCCAACCAAGTTTCTATTGAGCACAGTGACTTTATTACAATTAACCCTTTAAACACAATTAGTTCCCCGAGTGCACCTATAGAATTCGTGATACCCAGCTCAGGCCCTTACTTTTTTGATCCAAGCTGTGTGCACATGTACGCTAAGCTACGTATAGCCCATTCTGATGGAACGGTCTGCGATGACAAATATGCTGTATACCCTGAAACAAACTTTCTGCACTCCATATTCAACCAGTGTGACGTATATTTAAATCAGACCAACATATCGGCAGGCACGGGGTACTATCATACGAGCCTATCTGGAAAATGTCCTCAACTTTTCCAAAGAAGCGAAGGCTACCTTTTTAAGTGCGGAGGGATATTATCAAACTAAAGATGAAATAGTATAAAGGACAAATTTAAAAATTCTAAAAAGAAAATATACGAGTGTTTTGGACGGTTGCACACAGATTTCACTTTCCAGGAGAAGTTGCTTGTGAACGGGGTGGATATGAAAATAAAGCTCACCCGCACGAGTCCTGAGATCTGCTTAAATCTGGCTGGCTGATCAAGAAGAGGGTGCAAAGCCCGTTGTGGTTCACATTATGGACACATACCTCCGCGTACGGCGAGTGAAATTAAGTTCACCAAAACAACTAGAAATTGAGAAAAATTTACTAAACGCTACAGTGAAATATCCTATTAACAGAGTGCAGATCAAAC
>JAJOZX010002063.1:512500-724762 GCA_023014485.1 Bathynomus jamesi | reverse complement strand
TATTATATATATATTATATTACAGGGTGTCGAGAATTATCTGTACGTTTTGGCTGTTATTAAAAGTCAACCATGAAGTGTAGAAATTCCAGTGTTGTCCCATTTTACAGAGGAATCTCATTAAGTTTTTTCTGATACCAAGTTTTGACAAGTTTTTTAGAATTCCAGTGTGTCCGAAAATTATCTGTACAATTTCATCTTAATAAAATTCTTGATACACACGTAAAATTCTTAAACAAGATTATTTAATGTATTTCAAAGTTTCTTTTATAAGTACGTTTTACAAACATTCGATATGTGCACATCAGTGATTCGCAAAACATCCAATCGATAATCCAAATGTTGCCATGTACGCTGCAGCATATCCACATCAATTCGCTCAATAGCAGCTGTGATTCTTGCTTTTAAATCATTAATGTCTGTCACCCGCGTACAAAAAAGAAAAAACTTGTCAAAACTTGTTATCAGAAAAAAATTAATGAGTTTCTCTGTAAAATGGGACAACACTGGAATTTCTACACTTCATGGTTGACTTTTAATAACAGCCAAAAATTGTACAGATAATTCTCGGACACCCTGTATATTATATATATATAGTACAGGGTTGGCCGTAAGTTTCCATACATAGGAAAAATAAACATTTTTTTATGGACAACCATTTTTATTTATATAATATGCTCTACATGGTTGCCATTGTTTTGAAAACACATTTCAATACGTGTTCCCCACTGTTGATGAACACGCATTAGCACAGTTGACGTTATGCTTGTAATGGCGTTGGTGATACGTTTCCTTTAATGATTTATGTCTCGTATCTTTTTCCTGATACACCATGGCCTTCAAGTGCCCCCAAAGATAGAAATCAAGGGGGGTGAGATCTGGGGATCTGGGAGGCCACTCACAGGACCACGCCGACCAATCCAAGCATCCGGAAACTGCTGATCCAAATACCGACGCACGTGAAGACCATAATGAGGTGGAGCTCCATCTTGCTGGAAGAAAACTGTGAAGTTCCTTCCTCGTTTAGCAGGGATGGGAAAATCTCTTCTTGCAACATGTTAAGATACCTTTCGGCATTAAGATTTCCACTGACAAAAATTGGTCCAATAATTCTGTCACCCCATATCCCGGCCCACACCATCACTTTACCGGCACCTTGCATCTTCGTCGGACTCAGCCAGTTAGGGTTAGCATTACTCCAATAACGTATGTTTTGCCGATTAACCTCTCCATTGACGTAAAAATTTGCTTCATCAGTAAACAAGATCTTACAAACGCATATTCTTAGGGTATCTGAAACATAAAACAAACGTTTAAATTTTCCTATGTATGGAAACTTACGGCCCACCCTGTACTTATATTATATATATATTAGCTATATATATATATATACTAATATATAACAATATTATATAGATTATAATAGAGGGTCGCCCCCGCTTATTAAAGTTCATAAAATATAGCTATTATTTATGCAATTAATATTTGAAATTACTAGCAGTTGTCAAGTATACTAAACATATGTTTTTAATTAATTAATCATCATATTTATGATGAATTCAATTAATGAATATATTAGAGATAATTGTCAAGTTTGTAGCTGAAAATATTGCTTGATAAGACAAGATCAACCTGTTTAAACATGTTTCATCAAGAATGCTCCAGATTATGTTGCAATTGTTTATTTGTCATCATTCAGTGTTCTGCTGTCATAAGTAAAAGGTGTGTAACTGTCAGAGCTGGGCATCGCAAACTCAAAATCACTTCCGCAATCGCAAATCCGCAAACTCAAACCTTACCTTCCGCAACCGCAAATCCGCAAACTGCTTGCCATTTTTTGTGCCGCAAACGCAAATCCGCAAACGCAAACCATATTTCCAATTTTTACAGTGCTGGGCACTTCCGCAAACACTTCCGCAAACCGCAAATTCCGCAATCGCAGTTTTAACTATAAAAAGTATCCAAAACATTAAAGAGGTATAAAAAGTTTTTATATCTTTTTAATGTTTAATGTTTTAGCTTTGTTTTTATTAAAAACAAGGCTAAATAATTTATTACAATAAATCACTATTGTAGAAGAAATAAAAATACTACATATATTGATATATTATATTGAACAAAAACACCTCCTGCAAGTAAATAGTAAATAAATTAAATAATAAATTTAATCATTTGAATTTCATAAATTTTGAGACTTAGACACGTTAGAGAAGACTGTACTGTACTGTAGTAACTGTACACACATTACATTACACAAGTTAAATTAAGTTAACACTGTGACTGTACACAACTTGAACTCACTGTACAACTCAACCCCTCTAGCCTCTACAAGTGTACGCCTCTGGCTTTGTCAACAAGTTCAGTCGTCCTCCTCCAGTAACTGAGCCAAATCCAGTTTTAATAAGTCCATGTTCCCCTTCATGAACACGAGACGTTGGAAGTTGTCAGAGGTCAGGCTGGCCCTTTTGGGCTTCATTATATCTGACCCATGGGAGAATTTGCGGAAAGATTTGCGTTTGCGGTCTTAGTTCCGCAACGCAAATTCACTAATTTGCGATGACTTTGCCGCAAACGCAAATCCGCAAACGAAAAACATACTTCCGCAATTGCGGAATTTGCGGTTTGCGGAAATGCCCAGCTCTGGTAACTGTGTATCACTATACTTCTTTTTTGCTATTATCAGATAATAAACTGTTATTTATATTTTTCACAATTATTTATACTGATTTTGTTATTAGTGTTTGACAAAAATTTAATGAATTTAATGAAAAAATTAGAATTTATGATATTTATGCTCTTATACACATATTATGAAGTTTTAAACAATGTTACTATTTGTAACAAAGAATTTAATTTAGTTCAATGGAAATTTTACCTGACATGTGTTTCATGATCTGTGTTTCTATCAGTGGCGTCACTAGAGGGGACCGGGGGGTTTTTGTGCAGTGTTTGAGCAGAAATTTATTATTTTTTATAAAAATATCCCTGTAGTTAGTTATAACAACAAAAACATTTTTCGTAAGCCCAGCTTACATGTATCAATATACCTACAAGGCTAAAACTCTATGCTAATTTACTTTTTGAACCTTCTAATGCGCTCCGGTCAGAGCTGTCATTATTACCCAATTACAATGACGCTTCGAATCACGTGGTTTCGTCTGCACGCTCTACAAGCACGCGCTGTTGTTTTCGTTGCTGCTGGTGTTTTTATAGTCGCTGATTTTGTCAAATTTTCTGTTGTTTTAGCTACAATATTGTGGTAATTAGTATTTGTGAACCTATATCAATAACTTTTTTGAGAATGAAGTAGTAATTAAAGGAAAAGAAGGAGAAAAATAAAAAAAGGCTTCCGCTCAGTTGTTGCAGCCTCTGTCTTTATGATGTTGCAGCCTCAAATTTATGAGTATATTTCCATATGCATTTGTCTACAACTTCTACATTATTTGGGCCGTTATTGATTATGCAAACCTAATCCATTAATGTATCTCATGTAACGGTAAAGTTTAACGTTAAAATGAACATAATTTTGATGTAGTTCTTAAACGTTTTTACTTCGAATTCTATTGTTTTCTTACCGAATTTTCACTTTAACCACATGAAACTATGTAAATGTAAATACATTTAGGCTGTGCGTATGATATTGTAATTTAAAGGAGTAATTTTAATTTTGCTAGTTGTTTATGTCACTACTATTGCCATTACATTCAGTGATATACGGGAATTACGATTTACGAGTAACATTAGTACAAAAAACATTACTAAGGATTCTGTATGGTCTGGTACGGGAGGAGGTCCATGGGGGGGTGGGTGACACCATGAGTTACCGCACTGGGTGCACCAACCCTAGTGACGCCACTGTTTCTATTTCCAATAAAATGCAAATATAAATTTCTACTACAAAAATATTTATTCCTTGTTTCTTAGATTAAAAATAATAGGAATAATATTGAGAAAAATACGTTAGATTTATAAAATAGACCAAATTAACTTTGTCTACCAAATTTTTTTTTTTTTTTGTAATTTAAAAAGTCAAAACAGTGATTTAGCCCTGCTCTACAAAACCATAACACTAATTAATATTTTGTTTTCTTATTTTGCAGATGAATACAAGACCATTCTATTTGCTCGGATCTACAGTAGATATTTAAAGGCTCAGAGCTGCCCCATAAGGCAAGCTTTTGGTTATTTTATGCACCTCCACAGAGAGACAAAACATGACAATCCGCGATGCTCTGCGTCAATCTATTCGAGCCACAATAGTTATCTGGTATAAGGCCAATATTCCTACTCAGCAGGAACCTCGTGCCAAGAAGAATTGAGATTTCTTTAACGAATGGACTTGCTTAAAGAAGCATGCTTCCAGAACAAGCCAGAGCCATAAAACCAAGGAGGCTGATTTTGTAGAACGATTGGAAGATCTCTGCATCGCCCATGGAGACGCTGAGAAGCTGATCAGAATCGTGAGGACTGGGAGTTCCTTCAACTGCAAAGACAAAAAGGTCGTCCTGGCTCAATCGGTGGTGTGGACACTGTACATCTTCACCGCACAAAAATGCAGTCAACGGTTGGAAGCTGAGGCAGAGAGAAAAGAAAGTCAGAATCTTTGTTGGAGGCGTCTACTAGTCAAGTTGTACTGGCTTCTTCCACATCTTCCAGCAACACTGATGAAAGTGAGAATGAGGAGGAGGAGCCCAAAGGAGCTTGTGCTTTACCAAAATCTAAGCAAAAACGAGGCATGAAAAACATCATGATTATTCAGATGTCTGCTGCTCTGGATCGTACACAAATTTCCTCTAGAAAGGCAACATTTATCCTCGCAGAGGCAGCTAAAAGCTTTGGTTTGGACGCTTCAGATTACAACATAAACCAACATTCTATCCATCGCCTTCGAAATAAGAACCGAGCTCATCAAGCTAAAGAACTTAAGGAGCATTTCCATGGAGAATGTTCTATGACAGTCCACTGGGATGGCAAGATGATGGAGGACCTCACCTCGCACAAGCACATTGATCGTCTCCCAGTACTTGTGTCAGGACCTGGTGTTGAACAGCTGCTTGGTGTCCCCAAAATCCCAAACTCAACTGGAGAAGCACAAGCTGAAGCCGTCTTTAACTGCCTGAATGAATGGGGAATTACAGAGAGAGTAAAAGCATTTGTTTCGATACAACAGCTTCAAACACGGGTCATATAGTGGAGCCTGTGCTCTCATCGAAGCAAAATTGGGACATGATGTTTGTACTTGCCTTGTAGACACCATGTTTTAGATTTATTGTTGGGAGCTGCATTTGAAGCAACATTGGGATCTACATCAACTGGTCCAGAGATATTGATCTTTAAGCGTTTTCGTGACAATTGGACTTCTGTTGATCAAAGCCAGTTCCAAACAGGTGAGGCAGACACGATTACTAAAGAAGCAATTATCCAGTCTAAAACTGAACTAATTCAGTTTGCTAGATCCCAGGCACCTATGCTACGGATGACTATCAAGAACTTTTGGATCTGTCCATCATCTTTCTTGGAGGTTCCCCAATAAAGGCATCAAGTTTCGTGCACCAGGTGCCATGCATCGAGCTCGCTGGATGTCCAAAGCGCTCTATTCTATCAAGATGTGCTTTTTCGAAACCAGTTCAAGATGACTAAGACTGAAGAACGAGGAATTCGAGATCTTTCCCTTTTTTCTGTTCTCATCTATATGAAGGCTTGGACAACATCCTCACTCCCTATTGAAACCCCATTTAATGACTGGCTCCTTATGAGGTCATTGATTAATTATCCTAACAAAAAGATTTCTGATGCAACTAAAAAAAAGCTCTCTAACCACTTATGGTACCTGTCTGAAGAAGCAGTTGGTCTTGCTTTCTTTGATGAGCGAATTACTACAGATGTAAAGAAACGCATGGTAAAGGCATTAGAAGATGAGTCCACTGATAGACCACCCAAGCGTCCTCGGACTCCTGAATCGACCTTCTGCTCTGGTGAAGGACTACACCAACTTGTTAAAGAAATACTAGAGAATTCTTTACGAAGCTGAATTTGCCAGAAGGATTTCTGAACAAGGCACCCAGCACTTGGACATCCAACTGTGAATATTTAAGGGCCAGCTATTGTTGCAGCTCTATCTGTTGTAAATGACCGGGCAGAACGTGCAGTAGCTTTAGTTCAAGAGCTGAATAAGAAATTGACAGTGGGGGAAGAGCAGCTCCAGTTCCTGCTCCAAATTGTTGCAAAACACCGCCAGAGTCACCCAGTTCCATCAAAACTGTTCTTCTCAAAAAATAACCATCAATGAGGTCGCACCTTAAAATACACCATATTGTATAATCATTGTATATTAAATAAATGTTGTATAAGGAAATAATGCTAATTAAAGTAATTAAAGTATGTAAATAGCACTGGCATTTTGAATTTCTCTATATAATAAACTAATGGTTTTTTTTTGTAGCAATGCTTCATTGCTGATTGTATATAAAAAAGAGCCAGGAAGGATTTTGGATAGGAGAAAAAGGATTGGATAAAGAAGGATTGAGGACCAAAGGATGGATTATAACAACATCAAGGATAGGTTAGAAAAGGATCAATGATAAATAAGAAGGCCTATACTTATAAAAACGAATCAAACTAAAAAAAGGAAGGAAAGAATTATGTGTATAATGAGCATAATCATATGTCAGGAGCTATTATACCATGGTCACCATCTTTATTAGCCGGGGCGACCCCTAAATATGAGCCAATTTGTGTCAAACTTTCAAGTTTTAGTTTTTATGCTAAATGGAACTATTTTAGGGGGCGCAGATAAAATAATTCAACATTTCAATTTTTGACTACCCAATAGAGACACCCTAATATATATATTATATATATATATATATATTATATATATATATATATATAATATATATATATATATATATATATATATATATATAATATATATATGGGTGTGTTTATGGTTATGGTGAAAAATGCGAAATGAAATGCAAGGGAGCGGAACCCTTTATTTTGTGAGGATACATGAGGAAACAGACAGGCAAAATTTCTTTGTAATCCAACAACATTTAGAGGTTGCCCACAGCTGATAGGTATTTTCAATTTATAGAGCAATGGAAATTTTAATTCTCAGTTTAAATGATAAATTGCATCTCCAATATACATCTCCAATAAGTATTCAGAACAAATATATCGTGTGAGTATATTCACTAAATTCATAATTAACGATTAAAGTACATGACACCTCGAGTGTTGGCGTTCATTTTTTCATCAAAGTTGCTTTGGAGGCTGTCGGCAAGACTTTACGATGTTCTTCGACGATTTGAATCATGAACTGCATCTGCTCTTCGTTCCGAGTCCTTCCAGCCTTCGTGAATTCTTGAATCAATGCTATGCCTCGCTCTGCTGCATCATTCACTACATTTAAGGAATCCACCCTGATCTTTGCTGAACCAAAGCTGGTGTTGTTTTCCCAGTTTGATGGATCCTCTTGCAGGAAATCGACCGGAAGATCTAGAAGGGTGAACAGATTGTACGTATTGGAAGAGCAAAAGTCTGCCAGGGTCTTTCCTCTTGGATCTGGAATCCAGACTCGTCGGGGGGGAGCTTCTGACCCTTCAACGGAATTCATATTCTCTACCATTTGCCGCTTCTCATCATCATCGACTGCAGGATCGAATAGTGCAAGGCCCACGTTTACCTCATTGAAGTACCAGAGATGCCGATTAAAACTCTTGTACCCAGCGGCGTTGGTGTTTTGCAACTTTTGAAGGAGGGCTAAGTCGCTTCGTGGAGCGCTTGCTGCTTCTCTTGCTGAAAACCACGGAAGGACGTAATCTTGAGCAACGAAGAGACAGAAGTCCCGCAACCCAGAAATCAGGCGGTCACTGCTACTTGCTCCACGAGATGTTGAAGGACATTGGTTGATGTGCATCGTGAACTGGTATCTGAACATCCAAATCTTGAAAGAGTAAATTCCACGCGCCATCCACCGTGCTCGGTGCAAAGCCCCTGGAGCCATGAACACAGGACTCCGACGTCCGTGAGGTACTCCTCCCAAGAAAATGACTACAAGTTCAAGAAGCTTTTTGTAGTCATCTCTGGGATGCTTCACTTTCAGAAGGTCATTTGCTTCATGAATCATCTTCTCGGCCCAGGGACTGATCACTGCAGCCGTGTCCTCTTCGTCCGCGGCAGTGGAGTATTCATTCAATTTCAGTTGCGGCCAAACATTACGGAAGCTCTGGAAAATCGTAATCTCAGGTCCTTTGGAAAGGTCTCCAACAAGGAAAGAAAATACTGCTTCAAGCAGCAGTTCCAGCACGTGATGTCGACACACAGAGTAAATCATTTCACGCCCGAGAGCCTGCTCTACTCGCACACACACTCCTCCATGGATGCCGGTGTTGGTGGCTGTCGTGTCAAAGCAAAGAGCTTCGATCTTCTGGCCAAGATCCCAGTTTTCGATGGTTTCGATGATGACGATTGCTGTCCTTTCTGCCTTGGAGTCTGGGAGTTTGGGGATGACTAGAATCTTGCTCATCCCATCCCCAGTAACTAAGATGGCTAAACGGTCGATTTTGTCTCTTCCCATTAAGTCTGCCATAAGTTTTCCATCCCAGTGAAGAACAAGAGGGCATTCAGGCTTGTAGGAAGCTCTCACCTCTGCTTCGTGGGCTGATCTGTACCTGGATCTGCTGGCCCGAATAGCACTTGGACTGAGGCACATCTCACTTATGTCCTGACCCATTTGCATGCCAAAGGGGATGAGAACCGAGCAGCTGCCCTGTCGCTCATCCGCGTGCGGTCCAATGCCGCAGCGACCTCCGAACTGATTGCCGTCGTCCCACGGCGATGTTTTGGAGCCGACGATGTAACTGGCTTTTTTCGGGACTTGTTTCCTCACTTGATGACGCTGACGATGAGGTTTCCATAACAACGGTAGCAGAGATTTCTTCCATTTCCTGCACATGCCTGTCTTTCCGCTTCAATTCCTGAGCAGTTCTTTCTTGGGCCCTTGCGACTTTTTTGGCAATCTTCTTGTCGACATTTCCAATCCTTCCTCTCCGACCCTCCTCCCTTTGAGCAAGCAGGAAGTCCTTGTCCTCCTGAATTTTGATAAGATTTAGGGCATTTTGGTGACCAATGTCGAAAAGGTTGTTCAAGCTTGACCTGAACGCAGCCTGGTTGTCCAAATTGGTCTTCGTTTTCCGCGAAATTCTCTTCTTCAAACCCTGCCATTCGTCATGCAATTTCCGGACGTGCTTCTTGACGTCGTGCGGATGTTTCGTCGGTAAACTTCTGTCACCCAGATTTCAATGATGGCTTGTGATGTCGAGGACACACTCTCAGCTAAGAATTTCTTCTCTTCATTGTGGAGATGGAAAAGGTACTTCAATACATCACCTCTTGAAGGTAATTGCTGACCGGCAATAGTAGGACTTGATGACCCCACAAGCCAGATTGATTTCTTCGATCTTGTACATGCCGCCATCGTTCACCAGTTATCTGTGAATAAGACAAAACAGTGAAATTGGTAAGTTAATTTAACCCATTCATGGATAAAGTACCTCAGGAAAATGTGTAGAAATAAGCCACCCTCTTTGTAACCGTAATCTGTGTTCAAACAATGATTGGCTGAAAACCCATGAACACAATATGTATTAAAATTATAATTTTTGCGAAATCATGCATACATAACCATTTACAGTATATCCAATCCATATATAAATTTAAAATAATCTACGGTACACTACACTATTTCACTCAGACTATGCGAAAAAAGCTGATTGCAATACGCTGAAGCAGAGAGCGTCCAAAATTTTATACGCATAAAAATTAAACCTTATAACTATTTTTGGAAACAAAAATATTGCCGGTAAAACAAGTCATTATACTTACAAACAATTCATAATACCATCCATTACAGTGCTAAGTAAAAAAAACGTTTGAAATATATGAATTATTTAAATAACACTTACCGTTATGAGAACTGTGATGCTTCTTGGCCACCATTACGTAAATGCATGAAAGACGTGAGTAATTAAGAGAAAACGATTTAGAATTAAAGAAAATTCATTTGTTGGTATACTGAAGTAACGAAATATGGATTATCAGAACGCAATTGACAAATGCAATTTCTAATTTTGGGGACGCTGTGTATCAATGGGTTAATAAACACTAGAAGTGACTTAAAAAGGGCGCATAAATAAATGAGCATATGGGTAAAACTTTGGGGTCTTGGGCAACCTCTAAATATTTGATGATTTTCCAAAAAAATCATGTGCTTTATTTGCTCCCGGAACCTCATCATTTGCGGGGTTCCGTGACCCGAAATTCACACTTTCAGTTTTTAAAAGCACCCTAAATTATATATATATATATATATATATATATATATATATATATATATTAGGGTGATTCAAATATGGGGTAAAAAAATTTTTTATATTTTAATGTGTTCAACCCTTTAAATGGTTCATTTCAGCATAAAAACAGCTATCCTAAAATATTTTAGCAAATTTTTAATTTTTAGGGGTTGCTACCAGCAATTAAAAATTGACAGAACGACTCAAATTGTCAGATTTTTCCACACCACCCAGGGGGTACAGTACAAGGCACATTGCTTTTTTTTTGTGGAAAGCTCCCCCTAGGTCCTACCATAACCACAAGCATGCATAATTAAACTAGCATGATATTTGAGACATTAGCTGTCCTTACTTCATCAATGTTTCTTTCTTTCTATCAGGGTAAACAGCCCTGTAGTTTTTCACTACTTGTAGCAAGAATTGTTTTTGATCTTCGTCATGTGTTAGTATTTTATTATATTCATCCATTAATTTTACTCCTCTTTCCGCTATATCATTCACGACTTTCCACTGTTTGATAGATTTCTTAGCGGAGTTATACTCTTCATCATTATGCCATTCTTTAGCATCTTTGAGTAAAACTTTTGAACTAAATTCTGTTATTGTAAAGAATCTTTGAGTATTTGATGACAAAATCTTCTAATTTCTTCGTTGGAATAAGTGCAGGATCTAGAAAAGCCCGTTTTGCAGGAAGAGTTTCTGTTGTATTTTGCAAGGCCTTTACAATTTTGTTTTTCGTTTCAGTAGGCACTTCATCATCATAAAAGGCCAAGGCTACCAGTTCTGATAGGTACCAGAGGTGACCTAACAGTTTTTTAATAGCAACAAATGCAATTGTGTCATTTATTTGTTTGTAGACTACAAGATTCTGTAATAATTCCAGAGCAAGACGAAGAGCGCAAGATGGCACAGGAGCTGTAAACCATGCCTTTACATATAACCGAGTAGCAAATAGACAGATGTCTTTTAGTCCTTTTTTGTCTTTTACTGAAATTTTGAACTGAGATTTGAACATAAAATTTTTTAATGAATATGTAATTTTGGCCATCCACCTAGCCCGATGAAGTCCCGCTGGATGTTTAAATTTGATTCCACCTTTTGGTTCACCTCCCAAAAAAATAATTGTTAACTGCAATAGTTCTAGGTAATCGTCTCTTGGTTGGAATGTATCTAGTTGATTTGTTGCAAATATAATTATGTCATCTTTGATGTCATGAATATTTTCATAGATATCTGGATCTGATAATGCTGTCTCGTAGTCCTCCTTATTAATGCTTGACCATTTTTCTCTGAACTTCTTAAAAAGGACTATATCTGGGCCAGAAGATGGTGATAAAGACTTTGAAACAACAGCTTCCAGCATAATTTCAAATATATGGTGTCGACATGCCAGCCACAATAAATCGTTGTCGAATTTTTGTTCTAGAAGAATAGCTGCACCATTTCTAGGACCAGTATTGGCTGCTGTTATATTGAAACACATGCATTTTATTTGTTCGCAGATGTCCCATTCAAGCGATGTCTGATTGTTTGCATTAAAAAGAGACGCATTTCTGTCACTCAATTTTGCAACATCAAGACTTCCTAATAATTTATCATCAAACAATTTTCTACGTTTGCCAACCTTACTTTTCCATGTTGAAGGTTGTGCAGCACAGAAACCAGATTCATCACTTTTACTCTCCTCTGATTCTGATTCTGATGATGTACTGGTCAGTATGACAGCCTCTTCACTCTTCTTTCTTTTGATCTCTTCTTCTGCTTTCCTCTTTTCATAACGTTGTTGCTTTTCTGCTGCTCTTTGCTCTTTTTTAGCAACAGCCTTATCAATGGTACCCATTATTCCATGACGTCCTTTCTCACGTTGCATTTTCAAGAATTTCTTATCATCTTCTATTTTTATAAGCTGCATAGCATCTCATGAGCAATGTCAATAAGTTTTCCAGTTTATCTTTCCATTTTTCTTCTTTATTATTTAAATTTTGTGATCTTTTCAATTTGTTTGCTTTGTTTTTCTTAAGCAGCTGTCATTCCTTCAGTATTCCTTGAATTTTATCTACTACATGTATTCTTTGTTTTGCTGGTATTCCTGCCTTTTTCCAAACTGCTAGCACATCATCTGCAGTAGAGCAGCATGATTCTCTAATGTCTTGCTTTTTAATATTTCTGTAGTGCATGAAGAGGGCCATCATTTCCTTCTCTGATGGTAATACGGATGTTTTTAGTACTGCAGAGGGCTGCCAATTAGCCATACTTCAGTTTCTTTTCTTGTAGAACTTCTCCCAAATGAGCAACTGGGTGATGGTGAGTTAGGCCTAGCTTCCATAATCGATTAATTGGTATCAAAATTACGAGTTCCAAGCAACAATTAAAAGCAAGCTAGTATATAAACCATTAATTAAAAATTCTGAAATATAAACAATTAAACATAAAATCATAAGTTGTAAAAACAAACAAATTGAAAAAGAGGGAAACTTTGACGCCTGGTAGCACATATTAAATTTTATTTAAAATTCACCAAATTTGGCATACACTACTTTTTTGTCATAGGGAACAAAAATACAGGTTGAACAATTAAAAAAAAAACTTTGATTTTTTTGAATCACCCTAAATTATATATATATATATATATATATATAATATATATATATATATAATAATATATATAATATATATATAATATATATATATAATATATATATATATATATATATATATACCACCCCGCAAGGGGGTTCTAAGCTCGTGCTCTTGAGTGCTCTTTGTGCTCGTTTGTACATGCTTGTTCCTGGAGGTTTCACGTGCGCCCTCCCGGCCCTAGCACCCAAGGATGATGGGGCTCGACCCTGCAGTCCTTGTCATCCCTGGTCTTTTTCCACTTCAACTGTCCCCTCCACCCTTTCTTTTTCCTCTGTCTTTCCTCTCACTTTTTCTTTGTTTTTCTGCCGAGATATGCCCTTTTAAATAGAGGCGAATCGGTTCTTCCCGAACTTAAAAAAAAAAAAAAAAAAATATATTATATATATTATATATTATATATATTATATATATTATATATTATATATATTATATATTATATATATTTATATATTATATATTTTATATATTATATATTTTATATATTTTATATATTATATATTTTATATATTATATATTTTATATATTATATATTTTATATATATTATATATATATATATCCATCCCTTTGCTTTGTCCGGAGCGATAGGGCGCGTCCCTATGTGGGAATACACCTTTCTTCGGTGTAAGGGCTTTCTCTGCCCTCGTGGACCATTGGGCCCGTTTGGGGACCCGGCTGATCTCCTGCTTCTTTTTCTTTCTTTCTCCTTTAACCCATTCTTTCTGGCTTCTCCCTGTTTTTTTTTTTGGCGTTGTTCTTTGGACCTTGATTTAGACCCTTTCCTTGGCCCCTCGGATGTGGGAGATGGTTGCCCTGCACCCTTGTCGCTTTCCAACCAAACCCAAACCCTGTCCCTGCCACTTTTCACCGCGCGTTGGATGAGAGTGGCCGCCTTTCAGGCACAGGGACTGGGTGCGGGTGTATCTCCCCTGCGTGACATCTATCGGCGGTGGGACCAAGTGTGCCCACACTTCGCCTTTCCCTTGTTGGAGTCGGTGGTGGCTGGATGCGCGCGGGGGATGAAGTTCTTTTTTTTGTTTTGCTATGGACACTTCTCCCCCTCGGCTTACGACTACTGCTTCTCATTCCCGGACTATTCCTTCTCTCAACACTCGGGTGGTGGGCAACCAGGCCCTCGAGTCTTTTACCACTGGAAGACCGCGACCTAATGGGGTTGACCCCCCTGTGGAAACGGAACGCTTGCACTCTCCTTTTCCGTTGCCGACCCCAGTCCGTCCCTCGACTACGCCCTTGGACCTACACACTCTGGAGCAGGGGTCTCGCCCCAGCCCACTTCAGCCACCTTCGGGCAAGTCAAGTTCCACCGAGGACTTGCCCCCACAACCCGGCTTCTTGCTCCCCCCATATGCCCCCCTCACCCGCCGTCAGCCCACCTCCCCACGGAGAGAGCCTCGCGGCGGACGGGGGAGCCGGCATTCACGGCCGTCCTATCGACCGTTGAATATCCCAGTCCATTTCGACTCTACCACCTCCCTCTCCCTCCCAAGTATCCACAAATTCCTGGTGATTCGGGCTACATCTGGGTCCCTCCCGAACAACTCTGAACGGACGTTCCAGGCGATCCGAACCCACAGCAACTCCAGCCGCTATGACGTACGACCACAGAAGGATGGCTCCCTCCTCGTAAAATCACGCTCAGCCGCAGAAACGAAAGCCCTACTCTCCGTCACTGAGGTCCTTGGATGCTCGGTATCCGTTTCCCCACACCCTCGCCTGAACCAGAGTCAGGGCACTATTTACGCCACCCGCCTATTGTCGGTCGCAGTGAACGAGCTTCTGGAGGACCTCGCACCCCAAGGAGTCTCTAAGATCTATCGTTTCACATCCCGACAGGGAGGCACCCCCTCCCCCACCCCACGTCTGCTCCTTACTTTCAACACACTAATCCCCCCCGGCCGCATTGTATGGGGTATGGGAGACCGCGCCTCATGCGAGTTTTCTATCCGCCCATACGTCCCAGACCCGACCCGTTGCTTCAAATGCAATAAATTCGGACACGTTAGCTCCGTTTGTCGACAGCCGCATCAATTATGTGTACACTGTGGACGACTCGCTCACCCTGACAGGTGCCCCAACACACCCAACTGCTCCAACTGTGAAGGCGCACACCCCTCTTCATCCCGAGAATGCCTTTTCTTCAGGTTCGAGAAGGAGGTCCGAGGCCTACAGGTGACGGACTTCCTTAGCCCCCGTGAGGCACGCGACAGGGTGCGGAGTCGGGAGGTGAGGCCGGGGGTGTCCTATGCCGCTGCTCTCGGCTCTATCATCTCGGCACGCCGCCCTGGCCTGCCGCCGAAACCCCCCCAAAGCCACTGCTCCCTGTTCCCCTCAAAGAAAACCCTCGCAGGGCCCGACGGTTTCCTGTCCCCCCACCATTCCGCTTCTTCCCACACCTCACCTGCCACGAATCCCCCAGGTGTCTGGGACCAGGACACCCAGGTCCCATCCACCTCAAACCCCGCCTTCCCAGTACCCCCTGCACACGCCCGAACCTGCCGCCCGGAGCAAGCCGTCGAGGCGGAGACGCCGGAGCGTGTCACCGGACCCTCCGGCCTTCCAACGTCTCTCTCCCTCTTCCCCTCGGTCCAAGAAGACGGCTCGGATCCTCACTCCGCCCACCACGTCTACTATGTCCATCTCTCCCCATCGCAGAAGTCCCACCACTCTACCCCCACAGACCCTGACAATAGTGGCTGAGATCCACGACCCGCCCCGGACGACGGGACACAATCCGAACAATATCCTCTCCCCCGAGGATCCTGTGGATGCGGCCCTGGCGCAGCTGCACGGTGTGACCGAGGAAAGCTCGGCCGCGCCCATGCCCACGAGTCTTTTGGATCTGCCCTTGCCTCCTGGTGCCATTTTCTCCACCCCTCCACGAGACTACTCTGATTCACTTCCTTCCACCCCCATCGTACCTACTCCCCCAACATCCCCGGCCCCCTCTTTGTCAGCTACCCGTGTACGCCCTCCCTCCCACCCGCCGGTCCTTTTGGTACCCTTATCACCACCTCGAGTCCGCCATGAGACCCCGGACAGGCGAGGTAGCGCCACTTTTGGGGCTACCGTGCCCCCTCCTGGTCCGACCATAGAAGCCCGTCACAGTACATCCGACCCTCTCAGCCCACGATGTTCCTCTGCCTGCCGTGATCCACGCTTCCGGTCTCGCTCGGCCGACTCGATCCCGCCACCTCCGCGGGGTTCGACAGGCCGACCGATTCCTTCCCTGGTGAACGGTAGATAGCCAGCCATGCTCCCGACCAAGCCTTCAATTTCGCGAACATCCGATCTCCCTTCATACTCCAACCTCCTAGCACCTACACCTTTACCCATCCCCCTTTATCAACTAATAGATCCCCCGAAAACCACAATAGTCCATTGGAACTGTCGAGGAATATTCGCAAATTATGAAGGCCTTACCTCCCTTGCCACTTCCCGTCCGGTACAACCGTACCCCTCCTACCCACTATCCAGCGACTGACCCTTACTCACTCCCCTAGTCTACCACCCCCAACACAGTAACATCACCCACTCACCGCCTCGCCGAGATATGTACCGCCCCTTTTAGGTACGAATCGGCGGTAAATCAGAGAAAGAAAAAAATAATATATATATTATAATATTTCAGACCAACGAAGACCCTAGGATCCACTCATGGCTGGTCTACCTAACTGTAGTATCCCCTAACCCAAGATGCTGCCTCCCTATATCCCACAACGCTTGTGTTGAGCTGTGGGATCTATCACCACAAAGCCTTAATTTTACTACCTTAAACTATACCCACTCTATCAACATATGCGTCTAATCGATTTTTAAACATGTTTATAGACGTGCTACTAATTACTTCTACCGTCAAAATATTCCACCTATTTACTCTTCTATGCGTAAAAAAGTTTTTGGCAACTGTTGTCTCGAACTTTCTATTTGTCAACTTACACCCGTTATTTCTAGTCCTATTATATTGATATATTTCGAGAAAGCTATCTCTATCCACGGTATCGAACCCATTCATAATTTTGAAAACCTGGATTAGATCACCCCTTAGCCTTCTAGTCTCGTGTGTAGTCAGTTTTAACTCCTTAAGCCTATCCTCGTACGACTTTGACCTAAGCGACGGAATCATCTTAGTTACTCGTCTTTGAACTCTCTCGATTTTGTCTATATCTTTTCGCATATGCGGATTCCAAAATTGGACCGCGTACTCCAAATGGGGTCTAACTAATGATTTATAAAGAGGAACTATAATATCGCGCGATTTGTACTCAAAATTCCGAGCTATAAAACCTAACACATTGTTCGCCTTATTGACCGCTGCCGTACTTTGTTTCGCTACTTTTAAATCACCAGTGACTAGAACTCCTAAATCTTTTTCCTGATCTACGCTTATCAACTCTTTCCCTGACATACTATGCGCAAAACTATATGCAAAATTTTGCCCTTATTGACGTTAAATCTCATTTGTCATGTGACTGACCAATCAACGATTTTATTCAGATCTTCCTGGATTTTACCCCTATCTTCCTCATTAATCGCCCTACCACCCAGCTTCGTGTCATCCGCAAACTTTGAAACTGTACTGACTAGACCGACATCTAAATCGTTAATATATATATATTATATATGTATATATATATATATATATATATATATAAGAAAAAGCAAGGGGCCCAATACAGAACCCTGAGGAACGCCACTCGCTACATTAGTCCAACATGACTCCGCTCCATCAACGACCACCCTCTGTTTCCTACCTCGCAACCACTCTTCTATCCAACTTATTACTACACCCCTGATTCCATGAGCCTTAGTTTCCTCAATGAGTCTTTTGTGCGGTACGGTGTCAAACGCGTTTTGAAAATCTAAATACACTACATCAACCGCCCGATGACTATCGTAAACGTCAACCACACTGAAAAAATTCTGAAAGATTAGTTAAGCAAGATTTGTTTCGCCTAAAACCGTGCTGCGTATTTCTAACGAAGTTATGCAATTCTAAGTTCGACTATACGATCCCTAATTATTGATTCCAGTAGCTTACCTACAACAGACGTTAAACTGATTGGCCTATAATTTCCCGCCGCACCTTTATCGCCTTTCTTAAAGATAGATATTACGTTTGCTAACTTGAAATTATCTGGTACGCACCCCACAGAAATAGACGCATTAAAAATCTTTCTTAGCGGCACAACAATGCTATCTTTTATTTCTTTTAGTTTTCATTTTATCAGTATAGCGCATTACTTCCCTTTCTCTAACCACAATATTATCCAAAATATTACCGTTATCAAAAGGTATTATCTCTATGACCGTTACACATTCTATAGTAAAAACTGACGTAAAAAATTCGTTCAGCAAGGTAGCCATTTCCTTGTTTTCAGAAACTAAATCTCCGTTAACATTTTTCAACGACCCCAAGACACTTTTTACTGTATTTTTATTCTTCACGTATTGAAAGAATCGCTTGGGGTTTTCTTTACCGTCACGAGCTATGGAGATGACTTTTTTATTACACTTTTCGCTTCACGCTTTAGAGATATGTAGTTGTTTCGTAACCACAAATTGTCTTTATCGCACTTATGTAGCCTATAAGCCCTATCTCTACTCTTTATAATGTCTCCTACTCTAGAAGTAAACCACAAGGGCTTGTTGTTTACTTTCGCACGCTTAATTTTGTACGGTACACATTCCTCATTTATAGTCCTAAATACTGTTTCGAACGATTCCCACATTAGTTTTGCGTTGGAATTCCCCATTACGTTTTCCCAATTGACGTGTGACAATTTATTTCGAAATTTACTAAAGTCTGCGTGCTGGAAGTTAGGAATTTTAGTCGAGTTAGCTGGTTTCGAGTGACTTACTGAGAGGACAAACTCTACCATATTGTGATCGCTATTGCTCAACGGTTATATTACTTGAAGATCAGTAATTAGCCTATCATCCGTAGTTATTACTAAATCTAAAAGACTGTCTAACCTCGTAGGTTCCCCAACCTTTTGAATAAGAAAGCTATCCTCGAGAAAATTAACTAAACGATTACCTTCCGCGTCTCCCTGCATTGTATCGTAATTCACGTTGGCGCAATTAAAGTCACCCATAACTAAAGCCTGCTCACTACTGATTGTTCTCTTTAGTTCACGATATAACGCTTCGTCCGTATCAGCTGTTTGATTAGGGGGCCTATATATAACGGCAACAAGAAGTTTGAAATCGTTCAATTTAAGTTCTACTATAGTCGAATCTATCGGTTCTGGAATTGTGTGCTTTACTTCTATAACGTTCGCAATATATATATATATATATATATATATATATATATATATATTGTGTATATATATATTGTGATCAGTTGTGTTCAGTCTTTCCTTGTGAACAGACGTGTTTTATCGAGTGTCCAGTGTTATCAATTGAATAAGTGGTTTTCGTTGAGGTGTCTTTAAAAGAAAAAATAGTGTTTGGTACATTCTTAACTAAATTACTTCGTGTTACTAATCATTCATTAACGAATATATTTCATCTATTTACTTTATTCAGTACTATATTATTTGATCAAACTAAGGATAGTGCACGTGGTTTGCCTTGTTTGTTTTTCAAATCTATCAGAAAACGAGGAGTCATGAAGTTCATTTTTCCTTCCTTAAGGGAGGTCAGGTAGAGTGTGGTCACACACCGTGGGAAAAAAGGAAAAAAGTCGGTCGAATCGCGGACAGATAAGTACTACTAATACTCTTTCTTTTACAGATCTTTTCGTCGGCAGCTTAATTATATATTCATTTAGTATAAATTTGTGTTACCAGAATCTGTTTCTGCGTTTCAGGAACATTTTTGCGGGTTTGCTCAGGTGACGGCGCAGTAAGCACGCGGTAGACCTACGTTGTATTTATTAATTTCCAAGCGTTCGTTTTTTTTGTTTTTTGTTTTTTAACTAATTAAGAGCATGGCACCCCCGTCAAGTACTTGCAGTCGCTGTGAAGGGAAATTTGCCGCTTACTCGTTTACAATGGCTAATAATAATGAACAGTTAGTTTGCAGGTGGTGCTCAAGCATGGAAGTGCTGAGGAACGAGTTAGAACGTGAGAGGGAGGCCAGAGTTAGGCTTGAAGAAAGCGTGATGCTCCTGACGGTAAAATTAGAATCCCTTGAGACTCCAGTTACGACCCCTGCTGCCTCAGTTTCTACTAATATAAATAGTACTAATAGCCCTCTCTCTTCCCCTAGTTCCCAACCCTTCGTTCGAGTGCGTAATGGAGCACCACTGAGAAAACCTAAGACTTGTCTACCAGTAATAACAAACAATAAGGTTTCTGTTTTAGGTTTCGAAGATGCTGATGAACTGGAAATACGACTCGGTGGCGATTCCATTGTTCGAGGGCAGCTCGAGGAATTCTGTGGGAGAAACTCTCGTCGTTGGCGCCGTTACTGTTACCCTGGTGCAAGGGTGGAGGATATAACTAATAGTGTTGACCATTTTACAGACGGTACAGCCGAGAACACAACGTATAATATTCATGGCGGTACTAATAACGTTTTAAATTCTAGATGGGAAGAACTGCTGGCTACGTACAGGGACTTACTAGAGCGATTAAAGGAAAAAACTAATAAGATTGTTTTAACAGGTATACTTCCTCGAATTATCCAACGTAACGATTTCTACAGCAAGGCGACCTACAGGGTGTCCCATAATTCCGGCATCATAGGAAAAATAATAAAAAAAGGCAAAACAAAAGCTTTTATTTACAGAACGTGCTCAATATGTCCACCGTTGTTTTCAGTACACAAATTCAGACGTGATACCCAGTCAGCAAGCACACGGTGAATGATGTCAGGAGTAATGGTGTTACATCCCCCAATAATGCGCTGCCGCAAATGTTCAACACTCCTAATTTTCTCTGCGTATACCAGCGCTTTCAAGTGGTCCCAGAGATAAAAATGTAGTGGCGTGAGATCCGGGCTTCTAGCTGGCCATTCCACAGGCCCTCGACGTCCTATCCAATGACCATAGAATTGTTGGTACAGGTATTCCCTTACTTGGGTGCTGTAATGTGCAGGAGCGCCGTCTTGCTGGAACCATGTTGGGAAATTTCCTTCTTCGTTCAAGACACTGGGAAATGCTTCTTCCTTGAGCGTACGTAGGTAGGTGCCTCCAGTGACATGTTCATCGAAAAAGAGGGAGTCTATGATGCGATCCTTCCAAATGCCACACCATACCATCACCCGAGATGCACCTTGTTCCTTTGAAGAGGTATACCAGTGAGAGTTGTTTTGATACCTACCAATAGCGGGTGTTCTGTCGATTTACCTCACCATTTCCATAAAAAACAGCCTCGTCACTGAACAGAATGGTGGACAGGAAATTGGCATCCCGAGCATAATTATGGTTTGGAGAAATAGAAAAATATTAATTTCTCCTATGATGCCGGACTTATGGGACACCCTGTATATTAACAATAATCTAAAGTCTCTTTGCCAACAGGAAGGAGTGCATTTTGCGAATTTTTGGAACAATTTCTACGGCAGGAGGGACTTGTTCCTCGGAGATGGACTTCATCTTAATGACGTTGGAGCTGCGCGTTTAGGAAGACTATTTCATAATACTCTCTTTTCTTTTCAAGCTGCCTAACTCGAATGGTCCCAGCGTAAATTCCACAAATTTCCCCTGCGCTCGCGAAGGTGTCGCAATTACAAACAATTTGAAGGTTCTATCCTTAAATGCTCGTAGCTACGAAATAAAATAAACGAATTTTTTTCTTTAATTGCTTGTAAAGACTATGATTTAATTGCGATAAATGAATCGTGGCTTAGCACTGAAACACGTGACTTTGTAGGGGAGTATCAAATTAGAGGTTATAGACTTTTTGTTAAAAACAAAATAGGTAGGCGACGAGGCGGTTATGCTGTATATCAAAGATAATATTGCGAACGTTATAGAAGTAAAGCACAATTCCACAACCAATAGATTCGATTATAGCAGAACTTAAATTGAACGATTTCAAACTTCTTGTTGCCGTTATATATAGGCTCCCTAATCAAACAGCTGATACGGACGAAGCGTTATATCGTGAACTAAAGAGAATAATCGGTAGTGAGCAGGCTTTAGTTATGGGTGACTTTAATTGCGCTAATGTAAATTACGATACAATGCAGGGAGACGCGGAAGGTAATCGTTTAGTTAATTTTCTCGAGGATAGCTTTCTTATTCAAAAGGTTGGGGAACCTACGAGGTTGGACAGTATTTTAGATTTAGTAATAACTACGGATGATAGGCTAATTACTGATCTTCAAGTAATAGAACCGTTAAGCAATAGCGATCACAATATGGTAGAGTTTGTCCTCTCAGTAAGTCACTCGAAACTAGCTAACTCGACTAAAATTCCTAACTTCCAGCACGCAGACTTTAGTAAATTTCGAAATAAATTGTCACACGTCAATTGGGAAAACATAATGGGGAATTCCAACGCAAAACTAATGTGGGAATCGTTCGAAACAGTATTTAGGACTATAAATGAGGAATGTGTACCGTACAAAATTAAGCGTGCGAAAGTAAACAACAAGCCCTTGTGGTTTACTTCTAGAGTAGGAGACATTATAAAGAGTAGAGATAGGGCTTATAGGCTACATAAGTGCGATAAAGACAATTTGTGGTTACGAAACAACTACATATCTTCTAAGGCGTGAAGCGAAAAGTGTAATAAAACAGTCCAAGCGCGAATTTGAAATCTCCATAGCTCGTGACGGTAAAGAAAACCCCAAGCGATTCTTTCAATACGTCAATAATAGAAATCCAGTGAAAAGTGTCTTTGGGGCCGTTGAAAAATGTTAACGGAGATCTAGTTTCTGAAAACAAGGAAATGGCTACCTTGCTAAACGAGTTTTTTACGTCAGTTTTTACTATAGAAAATGTAACGAATATCCCTATGGTCATAGACCTAATACCTTTTGATAATGTAATATTTTAAATAATATTGTGGTTAGTGAAGGGAAGGTAATACGCTATATTGATAAAATGAAAATGTGTAAATCACCGGGGCCGGATTCCACATATCCCATACAACTAAAAGAATTTAAAGATAGCATTGTTGTGCCGCTAACAAAGATTTTTAATGCATCTATTTCTGAGGGGTACGTACCAGAAAATTCCAGGTTAGCAAACGTAACACCTATCTTTAAGAAAGGCGATAAAGGTGCGGCGGAAAATTATAGGCCAATCAGTTTAACGTCTGTTGTAGGTAAGCTACTGGAATCAATAATTAGGGATCGTATAGTCGAACACTTAGAATTGCATAACTTCGTTAAAATACGCAGTACGGTTTTAGGCGAAACAAATCTTGCTTAACTAATCTTTTAGAATTTTTTCAAAGCGTGGTTGAAGTTTACAGAGCTAGAGATCTACAGAAGCAAAGGCTAACAAAGACCCTAAGATCCACTCTAAGGTTAGCCCGAGAGAAAGGAAAGAGTAGGGGGTTAAGAGAAGAGAATAAGGGGTTAATTAAGTAACAACACCTATCACTCATGGGTTAACATTCATTCAGAAAAAGAGAAAGAAAGGCTCACCATCATCAGTCGGCCACTGCCGACAAGTCAGAAAAATAGTCGGAGAGAATAGGAAAGGGGTGAAAGATGAAAAGAAGTTAAATAAGAACGCTTACAAACCATACAAACACAGTCTTAACTCACTATCATACCATGCAAACTACAGACATGCAAGTAAGGAGAGGATAAGAAGGGAAAAAAAAGTAGGTAAAGTAAAACAAAAAGTGGATTAGTTTACGCTACGAGCTACATCTACGATCGTGTTAATCTAATTTTTTTTTTTTTTGCTGGCATCACACACTGGCATGTCACAAGCTAACATTATTGTCAACAGACTCATCCTCGATCACCACCCCTAGAGCTCCTGTTGCTAATTGTTTTATTATATTAAACAACGTTAATAATTTTAACGAGGGAGAGGGAAAAGGGTGAGGCTGAGAGGGAAAAGGGGGATTGTTTAGTTATTATATTAAACAACGTTAATATTTTTAAAATGCCGATCTAAACGGTTCTTAAACATATTAACGCTGGTAGAGTTCACGACTGACGCGGGAAGATTATTCCATTTATCAGTTACTTTAAACGTAAAGAAGTTTTTAGCGATATTAGTGATGAAACGTCTGCCACGCAACTTAAATCCGTTATTACGAGTATTATTATTATCGAAAGTGAACAATTTGTCAAAATTTACGTTATCGATGTTATTAACGATTTTGAAAACTTCAATAAGCTCCCCCCTTAATCTCCTAGTTTCGAGTGAATACAGGTCTAACTCTTTAATCCTATCTTCATAAGGCTTGTTGCGCAATGACGGAATTAGTTTTGTGGCACGACGCTGAACCCTTTCTAACCTATCAACATCCTCACGCAAGTACCGTCAAAAAACTGAACGGCATATTCTAAATGAGTCCCTGACTAGGGACTTGTAAAGGGGCAATATAATGTCCTTCGATTTAAATTCGAAATTACTCGCTATGAAGCTTAACATCCTATTAGCTTTTGCGCAAGACTCCAGGCACTGGTTCCTAACCTTTAAATCCTTAGATACGCGTACGCCTAAAATCTACTTCCTCGTCAACGCTTCCTAACTCCCTATCATCCATCTTGTACGTGTAATTATTGTTACGAGAACCTATATGCAAAACTTTACATTTGTCTACGTTAAATTGCATCTGCCACTTATCCGTCCACTCCATAATCCTATTTACATCGTCTTGGAGCCTATTTCTATCGTCCTCGTTAGTATCGTCCGCGAATTTTTACACGTTACTAGTCAGTCCTTCATCTTTGTCGTTAATGTAAATTACGAATAGCAATGGGCCTAACACTGAACCCTGTGGGACACCGCTACCTACATCCAACCACCCCGATTCACTCCATTAACAACGACACTCTGCCTCCTAGCACAAAGCCATTCTTCTAACCAGTTAGCTACCTGACCGCGTATACCGTGCGCTTTGACCTTCGCAATTAATCTCCTATGCGGAATTGCATCGACCACCTTTTTAAAATCTAAATAAATAACGTCAGCCGCTCTATGCCTATCGTATTCTAGATGATCGATGATACGATCCCTAACTACGGATTCCAAAAGTTTATCGACAATTGACGTTAAGCTAATGGGCCTATAATTACTAACTACTGCGCGGTCGCCTTTTTTAAAAATAGGCGTGACGTTAGCTAATTTGAAGTCTTCAGGAATAATCCCCGTTTCGAGTGACTGATTAAAAATCTTCGTTAAGGGGCCTACGATAACATCTTTCAAATGTCTGGGAGCCTGGAGCCTTGCTAATTTTTAGCCTATCGATATAATGCGCAATCTCACCCTCGTAAACAGTTATTTCATCCAAAATAGTCTCGCTACTAAATGGAACGATATCGTCCACGTCGGGGACATTATTTACGTCTTCTATGGTAAAAACTGTCGCAAAAAAGTTATTGAAAATACCCGCCAACATCCTGAGCGTCAGAAGCCAAAGTGCCATTAACATCCACTAGAGGGCCTATGTTATCTTTTATCGGCTTACGATTATTAACGTATTCAAAAAACTTTTTTGGATTATGTTTACTATCCGCAGCTATAAGTATCTCTAAATTACGCTTAGCATTCCTAACTGATCTTTTAACCTGACGTCTAAGCTCGATATATCTATTAAAGTTAGCTGCCGTGCCATTGCGCTTATTAAGTCTACACGCTATATTACGCTCGTTTATGAACTCGCCTATTTCCCTAGTCCACCACTTGGGCATATCATGATTTCTAGCGCACTTGGGCCTACGAGGAATACACGCCCTTTCAATATTCCTAAAACTTTCTTTAAACGGCACCCAATGCAAATTTGTGTCATTACCCATAAATAAGTTATCCCAGTCCACTACTCTCATCCTATCCGCAAAACTATCAAAATTAGCCCTACGAAAATCAGGGACTTCTATTACGTTACTATCCTTAGTGTTTTCTATCAATAACTTAAACCTAAGAATTCGATGATCACTACATCCTAAACTCTCGCATACTTCTAAACCTTCGACTATATTTTCGCCGTTCGTCATCACCAAATCTAAAATATTATCTCCGCGCGTTGGTTCGGTAACCATCTGTCGTAAAAAGTTATCTTCCATAAACTCAATCAATCTCAAACCCTCCTCATTACCAGTAAAAGTCTCATAATTAACATTAGGGCAGTTAAAGTCTCCGACAATTATACTATTCCGATTGTCAATAAAGTTACCAAGAAGTAAGTGAAATCTAGTATCTGTATCGAGGGGTTGAACGGGAGGTCTATAAACAACAACAAAATTAAAACTAATACTACGCGCCCTAACTTCAACACATATCGCATTAATTGCTTCCGGAAAATCTAACTTAACCTCGATAGCCCTAAGGGAATTACGAATGTACAGCAAAACGCCGCCACCAAACCTATGTAACCTATCATTAGTAAAGAGTTTAAAACCCGAGAAATCAAGTTTCCCCAACAAGTCCCGAGTCACGGTGTATTTAGATTTTCAAACACTGTTTGATATCATACCGCACAAAAGACTCATTGAAAAAACTAAGGCTCATGGAATCAGGGGTGTAGCAATAAATTGGATAGAAGAGTGGTTGCGAGGTAGGAAAGAGAGTGTACTGTAGGAAAGAGAGTGTACTGTCTGTACAGCTATAATTCAGTAGTCGTCTGACTGTCGTGAGTGTAAGAGGTTCTGCTGTCGACTCTAGTCATGGAACCTCCGCCATCTTCTAGCAGGGGTACTGCTATGCATCACTCAAGAAAAGATACTAATGTTTGGCTTATTGGACAACCATCAGATACACTTAAAACAACAGTTCTTCTATCAAAGCGAGAAACTATGGCTTTGTTTATGGCTTACAGAAACAAAAAACAAACAATTCGAGAAACCTGCTTGTCTACTGCAAATGATGTGTTGGCAGTATGGGGAGGAGCACGAATTCCAACAAGAAAGAAGTCGCACGTTGTTGACAAAATTGAGAAACTGTTCAAAGAATGGCAAGGATTAAAGAAAAATAAAGAGAATAAGGCGAAACAATAAAAAAATCTATTAGATAAGCAAACCAAATGGAACCAAGAATTAGATAGCCTGTTTGATATAGCACATGCAGATGCTATGAAGCTAATTGATATTGAAGAAGATAAGCTATTTCTAAAACTCCAGCGAGAACAGGGGCGAAAAGGAAAAATGGATAGGATTGATAAAGAGTTTGCAAAGAAAGAAAAGTATGCTAAGAAAAAGGAAGCACAATTAAACATAAGAAAAGCAAGAGAAATGTCGAGATTTGAAGAAACTGTAGTTCTCAGTGACTCAACTAGCAGTTCTGGTGCTGAAAGACAAAATACAACATCTGATGAAGAGTTTACGGTTGATCCTAGTGAACCATCCACCTCAAAACAGACTGTACGAAAGAAACAAAAATTGCTTGATGATACATTGCTTGCAGCCCTTAGAAAAAATGCAGAATTCACTGTCAGTTATTCATCTATAAGAAGAGCAAGAGAAAAATTTCGGAAAAAATTTGGAGAAAATTTAAAGAAAGAGTTTAAAGCTGATGTTCCTTTAGCCATTCATTGGGACGGAAAACTAATAGAAGACATAACAGAACGAGAAGTTGTTGAACGACTCCCTCTACTGATTTCAGGAGATGGCATTGATCAACTTCTTGGTGTTCCAAAAATCACTGCAAGCACAGGAGAATTAATTGCAAATGCCGTCCACCAAGCTTGTTTGGATTGGAATATCTCAGACAAAATAAAATGCATGTGTTTTGACACCACAGCATTGAATACAGGTCGTAGAAATGGTGCCTGTGTTCTTCTAGAACAGCAAATGAACAAACGTATGCTGTGGCTGGCCTGCAGACATCACATACTAGAAATAGTGTTAGAAGCTGTTGTTTCGCATTCATTGCCTGCATCATCAGGACCTGATATTGCAATTTTCAAACGATTTAGAATGAAATGATCAAAATTAGACACAAAAACTACAGAACAGCATTAGATGATCCAAATACCATACCCAGTATTACTGATATAAAAGCAGAAGTGATTGAGTTTGCTACCACTCAACTTGAAGAAGATCAACCTCGTGACGATTACAAAGAATTGCTGGAACTGACAATCACTTTCCTTGGTGGAGTACCAAAGAGAGGAGTTTCATTCAGAAGACTAGCTGGCGTTCACCGAGCAAGATGGATGGCAAAAGTCATTTATGCCATGAAAATTTGGTTGTTTAAAACACAATTTAAATTAACACTCGGAGAAGAAAAAGGCCTTAGAGATATCTGCCTCTTTACTGCACACATATATGTTAAATCCTGGTTTACAGAGTCAGTTTCAGTTCTCGCTCCTCGTCTCGATTTAGAGATGTTGAAGAAACTGCAACTGTACAAACTAAAAGATGAACGCATTGCAACTGTTGCCCTGAAGAAAATGATGAATCATTTATGGTATCTTTCAGAGGAGTTAATAGCATTTTCTTTCTTTGATGATGGCATGCTACACCAAACTAAAAACCGAATGAAGCAAGCATTGCAAAACGGCACCGAACCAAATCCAGAGAAAAAAGCGATTATTGACCCTGAAGTTATTGAAAACAGAGAACTGGAAGACTTTGTTAGTGCAAATACAAAATAATTTGTTAATAGACTTGGTTTACCATCAACGTTTCTTAAGAACTCTGGAGAGTGGAATGAAGATGACTGCTACAACAACGTAAAACAAGTCATAAGAAAAATTCAAGTTGTTAATGACAATGCAGAAAGAACAGTTAGATTAGTCGATGAATACAACAAACTAATCACAAATGATGAAGAACAGAAACAGTATCTCCTCCAAGTGGGAAAGAAATATAGAGCTGCTCTTCCAAATAAAAACAAGAAGACAATATCATCATTAAGAAATTAACAGTGAAATATAATGAACAAAAGATTATTATTATTATTACGGAAGTCTTATTATTATTACAGAAGGACTGTTAATTTGAAAATGTAGAGTGGTTATGATGGGTCTACCGGGGAACTTCCACTTAAAAAAAAAGGTAACGCGCCGTATGCTTTACCTCAAGGCTGGTGTGGAAACAGCATATATTTCTTATTTTGTGTCTGATTTTCAACTTATGGTAGCGACCCCTAAAAATTTATTTTTTTAATTCAAAATTTGCATGCATTACCTTTTTACCAAATTAAACATAATCAGAGGGTGGCCCGAAAAAGAATTCCAAAATTTTTTTTTCAGTCAATTTTTTAATCACTAAAATAAATATATATATATATATAGAGAGAGAGAGAGAGAGAGAGAAATAAAAATTGTGGGAGGAGCATACAAATTGAAATTGTAACGAAAACTACAAATTTTAGCACTTCGCCCGAATTCAACACAAGATCAAATGGATTGTTTACAACCAATTTTATAGATAATGCCTGAATGATATATAGGTCACAAAAAAAATAAAAAATAAAGATAAATTGAACAATAAATATTGTAAGAGAAGCATACAAATTTATAAGCGAAAATTACCAAAGTTTTAGCACTCTGCCCTTCTTGTCTAAATCTGTTCTGAACGAATTCAAACAAACGGGATCGAGTTGAAAAAGACCTTTGCTTATGTTAAAGTTATTTGTAAGTTGGATAATAGCAGACTCAAGAATATTTCTATTAACAATGTTGCTAGAGTGAAACAAAACTGAAGCATTATTTCAATCAATACAATGGGATAACTCTGACAAATGGACAAAAAGGGCACTGGACGACTGTCCCGTTCTAACTAGGCTGACCATACGTACTGTTTTGAACGGGACAGTACCGTTTGTTTTATATTTCCTGGCCGTCCCGTCGTTTTAATAAAAATGTCAATTTTGTCCCTGTTTATGTACTTACTTTTTCATGAATACAGAATATTACATAACCCCGTCCCTTTTTTGCCATCCCAATGTCCCGCTTTTGTCTCAAGGAAATATGGTCAGCCTAGTTCTAACGGAATATTGATGCTGTTTTACACGCGTGTGCAAATCCTTTCCCTTCTGACCAATGTAAAAGGAATCACATTGTTTACAACCAATTTTATAGATAATGCCTGAATTATTGGTAGGGCTATTTTTTACTATGATATTTTTCACAATATTGTTATATGAAAATACTACATTAAACTTTTGGATATTAATGTAGTATTTTCATATAACAATATTGTGAAAAATATCATAGTAAAAAATAGCCCTGCCAATAATTCAGGCATTATCTATAAAATTGGTTGTAAACAATGTGATAACTTTTACATTGGCCAGACGGGAAAGGATTTGCACACGCGTGTAAAACAGCATCAATATTCCGTTAGAACGGGACAGTCGTCCAGTGCCCTTTTTGTCCATTTGTCAGAGTTATCCCATTGTATTGATTGGAATAATGCTTCAGTTTTGTTTCACTCTAGCAACATTGTTAATAGAAATATTCTTGAGTCTGCTATTATCCAACTTACAAATAACTTCAACATGAGCAAAGGTCTTTTTCAACTCGATCCCGTTGTTTTGAATTCGTTCAGAACGGATTTAGACAAGAAGGGCAGAGTGCTAAAACTTTGGTAATTTTCTCTTATAAATTTGTATGCTCCTCTTACAATTTTTATTTTTCAATTTATTTTTATTTTTAATTTTTTTCGTGACCTATATATCATTCAGGCATTATCTATAAAATTTTGATTGTGAACAATCCATTTGATCTTGTGTTGAATTCGGGCAAAGTGCTAAAATTGGTAGTTTTCGTTACAAATTTGTATGCTCCTCCCACAATTTTTATTTCTATATTTATTATATATATATATTTTTTTTTTTGTAACCTATACGGGGCTCCAATAAACCTTAGTCCCCCTGCCCATGGCCTAAACCATTAGAAGTACAGTAAAACTAAACATACCTTACAAAAGAGAATTTAATCCTGCATTTAATGAGAAACAATTAAAACTTGGTGTTCCCGCCATTGGCTTCCAAGACAGCCTGAATTCGCTTTGGGTAGCTTGCCAAAAGTGACGTGAATAGATCTTGATCGTTACGCAAATTTGCTAAAACAGTTTCAATGTGTTGCGTCATTGTATCCTTTGAAAATCGATTTGCTGCAGGTTCTTGAAACAAAAGACATTCAACCTTGTCCTTTATAACTGATCCAATGTGTTCACAGACGTTCAGGTCAGGAGAATTTCCTGGCCATTCTTCACTTCCAAAGAAATCGATCTCATGGTTCCGCAACAACTGTTAAATGGCTAATGCCTTAAAGCAGGGGGCCTTATCGTGCAGAAGTGTGACCTGATCGACATCCATAACATTGTTTGGGTTTCTTAGAAAAGGAATGACATGCTGGGACAGAATAATATCACGAAAATACTGTCCATCCCAACTCTGACTATTTGGCTTCAGCACCCACATGAGCTTCTTTGCAGTGAACAAAACAAGCACACCAACACAGTCTGGACTTTTTAATAATTCGCGATAATGTTCATTGTCATCGATTTCATCTGGTGTTGTGGCCCACACTCGATCATTTTGGTAGTTAGGCCGACGTGTTACATAAACAAAAAATTTATCGGAGACAGCTAAATGCATGAAATCATCGACATCCCAATCTTCAAGATAATGGGCAAACCACATTCTGTCATCGATGTTAAGTTGAGTTTTTCTTGGCTTTGGAAGTTCATGCCAAGGCTTTAAACCTTGCCTATGACAGTACAGTCGAATGATCTCACCACTAACGATCTTTCCTCTCAACACTTCGATCTCTCTAGAAAGTTTAGCACAGCTGTTTTTCCGCTTACGCGTACCGCTTTCAATGATGTCCTTTGTTTCCTGAGAGAGTGGCAAATTTGGGCGCCCAGATTTGGTTGTATCCATTTCACATTCATCCAAAGTTTTATTCCAATTTCTTTTGACTAAGTCCTCACTTCTTCGCAACTTTTTGGCAACCCATGAACGTGTTATAAGGGTGGCTCCAGCATCACGAGCTTCCCGAAATGTTATTGCTCGTATGCGATCTATCACACGTTGCCTCTCCGAATCACCAATTAATTGAAAAGCCATTATATTATCACTTTATCAGCTAGAGTAATTTTAATACCTGCAATAAATAAAGAAGTTTATATATTTTTATAATCACTAAAAACTATTTCGATATAAGTAAACATGTAAGCTGCAAATGGGGGAGCTAAGGTTTTTTGGAACCCCTTATATAGTCTTGAACTCTTTATTTACTTGTGTTCCTGAGGATGTCATTAGACGAAAGTGCTTGAGCACCACTCTGTGTTTCCTTTTCTTCGTGGTTTTATCCATCATAAATATTTTTCACGTGTTACTTTCGTGAAATAATATATATATATATATATATATATATATATATATATATATATATATATATATATATGTGTGTGTGTGTGTGTGTTAACCCCTCCGTCTATGCCTGGGTTGTTTCGAAGTCAACGGGGATTCTGGTTAGGAGGCAGCAACGGATCTGTTACTTGCAGTAGTTTCTTTTATACTACTCTCCGAGTTCTTCTTTAGTGGCACGGAGGATTCTGAGAGGCTTATTAAATTCTCTGAGGGTTAGGGTTCCCCCCGATTCTTCTTGTAACGTATCGGGAGATTTTAATGACTAAGTTCTCTGAAGAGAGCACGGCTCGAAGGAGAAGGTAAAGACTGTTTCTTACTGTAATTTACTGCTAAAATGTTACAGGTAATGCTCAGCCTCGTAGTTTGAATCAGAATGAACATGGAAGAATTTTTGTGAGTTTATATACCCAAAAACTGCTAACATCATCATTATTAAATGTTGAAAAGGCTGCATTATTTTTGCACAATATTTTACAATAAAGTAAACTTTTTTGTTGTGACAATGGCTGAACAGATAAACAGGATATCGGAAGAGGAAGCCATATTTTTATCTTAAACCGCGTATTTTCAGATCTGCTGTTTTCCTAATCCGCAGAGTTAATTAGAAACGGAAATTGAACTATGCATCTTTATACTAAGACATGCTTATGAGCAAAAATTAAAGGTTGAAGATTTACAATTAAATGCTTAGGCAAGACATGACTTCATCTTTTATAACGAAGAGAGAATGTATACAAAACATGAACATTGCAAAAAGTTACTCACGACTCATTATTAAGCTAAATCTAAAAATGATTAAGAAATTTAAAAAAAGAACAAGTCACCAATTATTTGACAAAGTAGAAAGCACATCAAAATTTATCCCAACGAAAAAAATAATAATAAAAAAATAATAACAATATCGCCGTGTATACATTCCTAAATGGCGACATAATGTTGGCTCGTACACTGAGTACAATCCCAAGTACATCATTAAGTACATTGTAATTTTGGTTTATTACAACTATGATTATAATTACGAATTAATTCACATTCACTTATTATCGTCAATTACAGTTTCATTAAAGGATATTAATTACATCATATTGAATTATTACAGTTACTTACAATTTCATTAAAGTACATTAATTACATTATATTAAAATATTACAGTTAATTACAATTAAACAGTTAACTATAGTTTTTTTTTACAGTGTTTCACATTTATAGACAATTAGGTTGTTAGGAGTGAACATATGTAAATGTACGTAACTAACTAACTATGTACATAATCATGATCATCAGGGGACATGTACGAATGCACAAAGTATTGTACACATATTGGTAGTCGAACAATAGGTTGACAATAAGTAGGTCGATGAATGAATAATTAATAGAATTAATAAAAGTTAATGGTCAAGAAAGGAAATGGATGTATGATTGAACAACATATAAATAATGACGTATAGAGTGTAAAGTTTTTATAATGATGTTAAAGAATTTACCATACATTGAATACTAAAGATATGATCGGTATTCAAGGTATGGAATTTGGAAAATGTGAAGGGAATTACGTTACTTTATGACGTCATAGTTATTCAAATTATGCCATAGGTCAATTCATAATTAATACGCCATAGTTATTTAATTTGTTCGTACAGTACAAGTCATTATTGGGAGAATTTAAAAGAGATGAATTAGAGCAATACAGTAAGGAAAGGTTTATAGCCATTGTTTGTACTTTAAGGGAATGAAATTAAGGGACATTCGTTTATCACAATGAACCTTCAATGACACAAACATGGATTCCACTTAACCATAGAAATGGTAGATAGCATGGTTGTGACACTGCAAAAGATAGAAGATAAAAATAGAAATTCTATCAAAACTCGCATCAGGCGACTTTGGTTCCTCATGTAAAGATGAACATTCGAACATAAAAAACATACAAACATAAGTACTCTATGAAGACAATGAATATAAGAATCCATATAAGGATTATATAATGATTATACAGGAATTATTCATTGTTCATCTTTACATTTCAACAATAGAAATCCAGTAGAAAGTGTCTTGGAGCCGTTGAAAAATGTTAACGGAGAGCTAGTTTCTGAAAACAAGGAAATGGCTGCCTTGCTAAACGAATTTTTTACGTCAGTTTTTACTATAGAAGATGTAACGAATATCCCTACGTTCATAGACATAATACCTTTTGATAATGGTAATATTTTGGATAATATTGTGGTTAGTGAAGGGGAAGTAATGCGCTATATTGATAAAATGAAAATGTGTAAATCACCGGGGCCGGATTCCATATATTCCATACAACTAAAAGAATTAAAAGATAGCATTGTTGTGCCGCTAACAAAGATTTTGAATGCGTCTATTTCTGAGGGGTGCGTACCAGATAATTTCAAGTTAGCAAACGTAACACCTATCTTTAAGAAAGGCGATAAAGGTGCGGCGGGAAATTATAGGCCAATCAGTTTAACGTCTGTTGTAGGTAAGCTACTGGAATCAATAATTAGGGATCGTATAGTCGAACACTTAGAATTGCATAACTTCGTTAGAAATACGCAGCACGGTTTTAGGAGAAACAAATCTTGCTTAACTAAACTTTTAGAATTTTTTCAAAGCGTGGTTGGCGTTTACGATAGTCACCGGGCGGTTGATGTAGTGTATTTAGATTTTCAAAAAGCGTTTGACACCGTACCGCACAAAAGACTCATTGAAAAAACTAAGGCTCATGGAATCAGGGGTGTAGTAATAAATTGGATAGAAGAGTGGTTGCGAGGTAGGAAACAGAGGGTGGTCGTTGGTGGAGCGAAGTCGTCTTTGGCTAATGTAACGAGCGGCGTTCCTCAGGGTTCTGTATTGGGCCCCTTGCTTTTTCTTATATACCGTATATATATTAACGATTTTGATGTCGGCCTAGTCAGTACAGTTTCAAAGTTTGCGTATGACACGAAGCTGGGTGGTAGGGCGATTAATGACGAAGATAGAGGTAAAATCCAGGAAGATCTGAATAAAATCGTTGATTGGTCAGTCACATGGCAAATGAGATTTAACGTCGATAAGTGCAAAATTTTACATATAGGTTCGCGTAACGGTAATTTTGCGTATAGTATATCAGGGAAGGAGTTAGAAAGCCGCGCAGTAGCGGATTATAATGGGGGCAAAGGGGGCATTTGCCCCCGGCCCCAGATGCTGACCAGCCCCAAGATGCTGACCGACACCAAGAAACTATGTAAACGTTATAATCTACCGTTGAAATAATTGGTCGACCGTGAGGAAGGAAAAAAATTCTAGATTCCGCTTCTACAAAACCTAGTTTAGTATCCCATTTATGTGAACAAAGTATACATTTTCTGTAATCACATCTTTGTTTTTGTTTCGTTTTCTGTTGATCGATCCCAGTCAGCTGATCACATCACTCATGTATGATGTATCAGGTAAAGAATTGTGTTTTTCTAGTGACACCGGCCCGAACAATGCTTAATCCGGCCCTGAGCAAGCGTAGAGCAGGAAAAAGATTTAGGAGTTATAGTCACTGGTGATTTAAAAGTAGCGAAACAAAATACAGCAGCGGTCAATAAAGCGAACAAAGTGTTAGGTTTTATAGCTCGGAATTTTGAGTACAAATCGCGCGATATTATAGTTCCTCTTTATAAATCATTAGTTAGACCCCATTTGGAGTACGCGATCCAATTTTGGAATCCGCATATGCGAAAAGATATAAACAAACTCGAAAGAGTTCAAAGACGAGTAACTAAGATGATTCTGTCGCTTAGGTCGAAGTCGTACGAGGATAGCCTTAAGGAGTTAAAACTGACTACACACGAGACTAGGAGGCTAAGGGGTGATCTAATCCAGGTTTTCAAAATTATGAATGGGTTCGATAACGTAGATAGAGATAGCTTTTTCGAAATATCTGAATATAATAGGACTAGAAATAACGGGTGTAAGTTGACAAGAAGAAGGTTCGAGACAACAGTTGCCAAAAACTTTTTTACGCATAGAATAGTAAATAGGTGGAATAGTTTGCCGGTAGAAGTAATTAGCAGCACGTCTATAAACATGTTTAAAAATCGATTAGACGCATATGTTGATAGATTGGGTATAGTTTAAGGTAGTAAAATTAAGGCTTTGTGGTTCGGAACCCACGTAAAATTGTAGGTCCCCTTCGCCACCATGGAGGACATGGACAATACACAATTACGAACACAGTTAGGTAGACCAGCCATGAGTGGATCCTTGGGTCTTTGTTGGTCTGAAACATTATAACATATATATATACAGGGCCGTTTCCTGGCATAAGCAGACTAAGCGGCCGCTTCGGGCCCCGCTGCTACTAGGGGGCCCCTAGACAGGCTCCCAGGTCATAGCTGAGTGGGCAAGAATAAGAACATAGCTGAAGTTATTATTAATATTATTGTTATTATTATTATTATTATTATTATTATTGTCGTATTAATTAAAGTTTTTGTATGAGACAAATGTGATGAAGCTGAGACAAATGGAACATTTTGGTCGTTATGTGTAAATAACTATTGTGAGATCTTATTTCTATATTATTTAACTTTATTCTTACTATATGCTTATACTTTCCTAAATGCTTAATTTTTCTAGTATTGTAAAACATTATTTCACTAATTTACTAATTATTAAGAGATTTTGTAACACTTTAAAACCTAAGATTATTTTCGTTATGTTTTCAAGTTTATTACTAGGATTATTTTCGTTATGTTTTCAAGTTTATTAGTTCTTTTCTCATCTTTTTCAGATAATGTGAATTTTGTTGATTAAAACCTAAATGGTCTGATTAATTATTTGAATGTATTTGATTAACGTTAGAATTATAACAATTATTATTATTATCATCATTATTATCATGATTATTATTATTTAGCAGATTAGTTGTGGTTAACTAGATGTGACTTCGTGCATCTTGGAAAATGGAACGACATTATCCATCAGGAGCTGAAAAACGGAAAAAGAAGAAAATAGAGGAGGAGAAGCTTTCCAGTAGCACAGCCTGCACAGGTGAGATGTGCCACTTGTATATTCTTATGATTACAGTTCAGGCAACTAGGTTAGGTAGATCATCAAGCTAGGCAAGTGCTCAGGAATCGTGTAGAGTAAGCTAGTCTCTGTAATATTTATAATATTTTGAAATGTGAAATTTAATGGATCACATCACCTCAAATTCTGTTCACACAGATCAATTATCAAACAAGATAAGAAAGAGTATTTTAGCAAAAATTAACAGAATATATAATGTTATGTTCTTCTCAGGAGCATCTCTGAAATATTTGGAAAAGCCATCCTCAGCAAAGCCTGATGAGCATCATGAGCCAACAGCAGGACCATCCTCTATGCAACCTCAAACACCAGTAGAAATAGCGTCTGATGAACCAACAAGTGGCCCATCTTCTGTTCAGCTTCAAACACCACACACAGGCATTTCTACTGAGCAACAAGAACCAAGATCTGCTCCACCGCTTGATCCGTATGACTAGCCTGTTGTCCTGTCAGATGCCTTGAAGACAGATCTGGTGTCTCGAGGACCATTTCAAATCAGTCCAGATTTCACATTCCCTAACGGGTAGAAGCGTTCATCACCATTACATGTACAGAACATTAATTAATGGGGAAAAAATAAAGCGAAGCTGCCTGATGTACTCTAGAACGAATGATGCTCTTTATTGCTTCTGCTGCAAGTTGTTTTCAAGGAAGTCGTACAAACTAGTTACGGATGGACTTTCAGACCGGATAAACGTTGGTTCGCTTCTGAAAGGCCATGAAAATAGTTCAGAACATGCAGATAACATGGAAGGATCTGGAACTTTGGCTAAAAACTGGGAGGACCATTGACCCAACTGAAATGTCATTAATGGAGGTAGAGCGAAGACGCTGGCGAGATGTTCTCACACGTCTTGTAAGTATAATCCAATCACTGGCAGAGAGAAACCTTGCTTTCAGGTGGTCTTCCTCTACATTGTACAATCGAGACAATGGCAACTTCTTGAAGGAGGTTGAGCTGCTTGCCAAATTTGATCCAGTGATGAAACAACACATCAGCAGTGTCGAAAGTGGCTAATATAGTCATTCAAGTTACCTAGGAAACATCATCAAAATGAGCTCATTGGGTCCATTAGTGGGAAGATCTTGAATGCCATTGTTGCAGAAATAAAACAAACTAAATATTACTCACTCATTTTAGACTGCACTCCAGACATAAGCCACCAAGAACAGATGTCGATTATTATCAGAACTGTTAAAATGGGTGAAGTACCAGAAATAAAAGAATACTTCTTGAGCTTTCTTGAGGCTTCAGAAAGTACAGGCCTGGGTTTATCAGTTCTGATTCTGAAGAGACTAGATGAACTGAATATTCACTTTGATGACTGCAGAGGACAGTCATATGACAACGGAACGAACATGAAGGGCAAGAACAAAGGTGTTCAGGCAAGGTTATTAGAGAAGAACTGTCGTGCACTCTATGTTCCATGTCACATGTGGGGCTCACACTCTGAATCCTGTAGTGGCTGATGCAGCTAAAGCTTCCACAGATGCTGCGAAAAATGCTCTGTATGAATTGGTCCACAATTAACCCACCCCTTATATCTCCAGTCTAACTATAGAGTACAGGGTGTCCCGTAAGTCTGGACCCATAGGGATTTATAATATATTTTTTTATTATGTTATTATTATTATTTTATTATTATTATTTTATTATTATTATTTTTTTATTATTTTTTATTATGATTTTTATTTGTGGGGCCACTTGAAAACCAAAGTGTACGAGGTCAAACTTCAGAACATTTTCCACCTTAAAGCACGCATTGTGGAGGCGTGTCAAGAAATTTCTGCGAATGTGATTCAGAAAGTGCTGTCGCGGTGGAGATTGCGTCTTCAACTATGTGTGCGACACAACGGCGGACACTTTGAACAGATTATGTAATAAATTTTTGGACTATTTTGTAATTTTATTATTTTTCCCTATGGGTCCAGACTTACGGGACACCCTGTAGATCAAGTCTAGCCTAGAGGGGTCAGCCTAGAGATTCCGGAAATGGTCCAGAGCGGGCAGATAAATTGAGGTCCACAGTAGGATTCCTCACAAGAATTAGGTTAGGGCAATCTACCTTCACCTTTGTTAAGCTATGAGTTGATGCTGGGTCTTAGGCCACAATGTAGGCCTAACTTGTCTGACCCAGCTTAATTTAATGAGATTAACTTTGGTGTAAAAACTCAATTAGTCACTTACTTTTTGTTATCGGAGTGTCTCCCTTCTCCGGTTATGTTTTCGAGAGCGCACTTTGCTGGTACGTCCTCTCGCCCCGTTCGTCGTTTTCGTTCTCCCTTTGTTCTCCTCTTCGCGGGGCTTCTTGTACCAGCGTTGTCTTGGTTTATTCCTCGGTTGGTTGAGCGGTAATGTATCCTTATTACCGAGCACGCTCCTCCCACACAGTATATACATACTAGTGTGGAGAATAACTCTGGTGAGCAACCAATTGGTTTCATCCACCCAGTTATTGACATAAAAGGAATTTAATGATTGTTAGATTAACTACCTACCTACTCAGTGAACCATTTTCGTTACCTCCCAACTACCCACTCGTCAGTTTTCCATATACTGGGGGCCCCGGGAGATAAAAATTTTGGTGTCATTGTCACCAATTTTTGTCTGAGTGTAGACTAGCTAACTATTTAACTGTAAATGCCTGTTAATCTGATTAACAGTGCCTATCCTCACCTTCTCATGGAGAAGGTGTAGCATTTAATTAGAAGATAAAATATACATCCATAGGATGAAACTGTCTATGGTCTTTACCATAAGAAAAGAAAAAATGAAAGTTAGAAGATAAAATTACAATTCCCCAGCATCTATTTTTTGTTGTAAAAATAGTCGCGCCTTTAATGCTGTTTGTCGCTGAGGTCTTGTGTCTGTCAATGTTGTAGTAGGATGCGTTACCACTCCTACTGTCAAAGGAATAGTTACTGGAAGTTCAGTGTCTCCAGTTGTTACTGTCAGTGGAGAAGGTTCTCCAAAGTCCATTGTTTTGGGTCCAGACTCTAAAGGGTACAAAAGAGAAATGTCTCTTGTTGTGTCACCCGTTGAAGTCCTTAATTTGACCACTCTTGTTACCCCATCTGCCCCTGGTCTGAGTTCTGAAACTCTAGCCAGAGGCCAGTTTTGTCTTGGAGTACTGTCATGTATGAGAACAAGGTCCCCTACCTTAATTGTGTCAGACCAATCCTTCTTAGTCATTTGTTTATGTCTCTCCCTTAGACCCATCAAGTACTCAGTTTTCCACTGTTTAATGAAATGAGCTTTAACTCTAGTTAAATGTTGTAACTTAGTCTGGAGCTCATCATGTCGTTGAGTCCAGTTTGGGTCTTCTGAAGAGTCTATATTGTAGTCCGGCAGGAGACTAACTTGTTCTCCCCGAATCAAATGATTTGGAGTTAATGGTTCTGGGTCATTAATGTTGTCACTCACATAAGTGAGTGGTCTATTGTTAATGATGTTCTCAATCTCAGCCAGGAGAGTGAGTAACCCAAATAAGTGTATCTGTTTTTTGCCAATTGCTTTCTTCAAGCAATTCTTTACTGTCTGTATATTCCTCTCCCAGATAGAACCATACCAAGGAGAGGCAACCGGAATATACTTCCACTTTATGTTTGTATTTTGTATATATAATTGTGTGATTTCATTGCTTAACAAGTCGTGGATGACTTGTTCACCAGCTTTGAAATATGTAGCATTGTCAGTCCAAACTGTCTTGAGTACTGAATGTCGTGCACAGAATCTCTTAAAGACAGCAACAAAAGATTCTGCTGTTAGGTCCTCCACAACATCCAAATAAACAGCTCGTGAGGCTGCACATGTAAACAGTACAATGTACATTTTTTGTTCAGTGTCACCCACCCCTACAGTCAATGCTCCTGTATAGTCAATGCCTACAGTCTCAAAGGGTCTGTTGAGAGTAACTCTCTCCTCTGGCAAAGCAGGAGGATTTGGTTTCCTATAGGGCCTAGCATGAATACGCCTACATGTAACACACTCACTCAGGACTGTTTTAACAGTGATCCTTCCCTTGGGTATCCAATAAGTTTTTCTTAATGTAGTTAGTGTCTGTGGTACCCCCATATGATATACATCATTGTGTGTTTTCCTGATTATTAATGTTGTCAAATAGCTAAATCTAGGTAAAAGGATTGGATTTTTGCTTTTGTATGACAGTTTTGATTTGTCTAATCTCCCTTTTCACCTTAGAAGGCCTTCCTCATCCCTGAACAAGTTTAGATCCACAACTACTGATGGTACAGGTTCTTTTGTTTGTTTCCCATTAGTTAAGAATTCTAACTCTTTATTGTACTCTTTTTGTTGGGCTTGGCCTATCCAGTATTGGGTTGCAACCTCTGTATAATTATGATTATTTTTATTTAGCTGTTTGTTAATCGTAGCTAAACAGTTGTGAGCAAACCTCAAACAGTAGGCTGTCACCCTAACAAGTTTGTTGAAATCAGAATACTTTTCATAATTAGTGATTGGTTCAACCTTTTCATTTGAAAAGATTAAATTTAATGTCAAGTTAACTTGTTCCACAGGCCATTGGTCTGTATTACAGAGCCACTTAGGTCCCATAAACCAAGTTTTGTTTGACTTCAACAACTTGTAGGATAAACCTCTGGTCAGAAAGTCTGCTGGATTCTGTTTAGTTGGAACATAGTGAAAGTTTACTTGTAGGCTTTCATTAGCGTCAGCTATTTCTTTTAGCCTATTTCTTACAAAGATATTCTTACTATTAATGCTATCATTCCGTATCCAGGCAAGACAAATCTGACTGTCAAGCCAGACGTGGATATTAGTTATGAACACATCATAGTAAGCATCCTTAAGCAATGAAATGGTTTTAATGGCTAATGTAGCAGCCAATAGTTCCAATTGAGGTATGGTTCGGGTAGGTTTGAGAGGTGCAACTTTCCCTTTTGCATAAATTAGATGACTTTCTGTAGGGCTTACAAGATACGCACAGCACCCATAAGCTTGTGTGCTTGCATCAGCAAACACATGAAGCCTCTGGGGCTTATCCCTAAACCCACAGCACCTTTGAATTTTAATGTTCTGCACTTTTGTTAAATCAGTAGCTAACTTCTTCCAAGATTTTTGATTTTCATTTGTTATTGGATCATCCCACCCAACATTTGTCCTCCAAATTTCTTGGAGGAGAATCTTTGATTTTATTGTTGAAGGCAGGAATAGACCCATAGGATCAAAAATTTTGGAAGCCTCTGATAATATTTGTCTTTTAGTATTTGCTTCCTCATCAAGTTTAAAACCTTTAGTACAGATTGAATCATGACTGTTAGAAGTTGCATCCAAATACCAGTTCATACCTAAAGTTTTAACTCTGTCTGATGGCTCAGTAAGACCATTATTATCTTTTAAATCTTTTTGTTTAAATCCTCATTATTTGAAATCCACTCTCTAAGTTCAAAGTTACCTGTTGCATAATGTTTTGAGAGTGTTCATAGACTTCAGATAATTCAGATTTTGTTGTCGTTGAGCCTATTAGATTGTCTACGTAAAATGTTCCTTAAGAAGTTCAATGTTAGAGAGTTATTAAACTGGTTTTAAATGATGTTTAATTGTCAATGCTAATAGGCTAGGTAGCAATTGGCTCCAAACAACACAACATTAAATCTATAGGTTTATGAACCCTTTATTCAAATCAAATGGATCCTTGAACATAAGAACCTAAGTTGGTTCTTATCATATTCATTTTTAAGATTTATTCTCAAAAATGCCTTCGAAATGTCACTTTGTACAGCATATTTGTCTAACCTGAACCTCAGTAGATCTTCACAAGGTCAGAATGAGATTAGACCTCAATCAAGCATCATTCAACTGTGTTTATCACTGTCTTTGAGGCTACAATTATATACTACTCTGATGTTTTGTTGTTGGGGCATCTTGTCGATAAACCCCCCTGTGGGTTAAATAATGACAACCATCTTTTTTAAAGGGTTATCTGTTACTTCTTCAATGAAGCCTTTCTGTAGCTGTTCTTTGAAGACATCATTATATATTTTACATTATTTTCTTGTTTGAGTTTTTTCATTACTTTATAAATGTCCTTTAGCTACTTTGAGATTATCTCTTAAAGTTGGACAATTTATTTTCCAAGGTAACTCAATAAAATAACTATTGTCTTTACACTGAATGGTGTCTTCAAATCTTTCTACCATTAACTGATCTTCTGAAGTTTGATGTGTGTCATGTATACCCACAGATTCTAGCAACCATAAAGTTTGAATTGCCTCATCCAAAGTTTCATTTGATAATGATGATTAATGTTCTCAGTTGAGATAATATTATTCAAAGTGTTGCTATTCTTACAGGTGTTATGTAGGACTGAGTTGAGGCACATAGTATTTGTTGGTCATGCACTGTTTTGGTTTAGGTCTAGGTTGTATTCTGATAGGTCACCCAAAGGGGCTATCCCTGATGGAGTCTGAATAGCTATACCATTACCTATCTCTACTATGCCCTTATGAATAAGATTAATATAATCTGCCCCTATTAGCATTTCAATGTTAGCTATTGTGTTGTTAGTGATATGTCTATCAGCTATTTTGTAGTGTTTTTCAAATGATTTATGGTTTGTTCTAGTTTGGGTAAACCAGTTTGTTTTGTCCTACTTTAGAATAATAACTGCTTCAATTTTCTTGAATTTACTTTCTAAATGTAGTTCCAGGTCAATTGTCTTATAGCTATTTTTGTCCGAGTTATCCTTAACAAAGACGGCAATATTGAGGTTTTGTTCATTCGGGTTTGGTGTCAAACCCAATTTATTAACTACATTTTTTGAAACAAATGTTGTTGAGAACAACAGTCTATAAGACATCTCACTGGAGTGGTACTACCTCACTATTCACTAAGTCCAAAGTAATAGTTTGGTAAAAGAATCTCAGTGTTTCTTGTTACATTGTTTGAACAAGCAGAATGTCCCATGAAAGTGGCATTTTCTTGATTACCTTTGTTTGGGGGAGGTATCTTTTGAGTTTGAGTACTATTATTTGGACACTTTGATGAATCACACATTGATGAGACATGTCGTAAACTTTTACAAAACTACACTTGATCTTAACCTAGATTACAGTCTTCTTATAATGTCCCTGCCAGTACACTTTTTACACAGGTTCAACTGTTCACATCTTTTAGCCCTTTGGTTAAAATCTGAATATTTGTCACACCCAGTACTACTGTTCATTACTTGCACAAAATTTGCAATATGGTGTGTAAGTTGAGGCAGCAGTTACATTTAAAGTTCTGTAATGTAGGTGTTCGTGTATTATAGTTTGGTCACATTGATTCTACAGTATCAGTTTGTCTGTTTGGCTGTAGCTAGTGTCTCTGGAACAGTCCTTTGGTTTATCCATAGTCCTGGGTATTATGTGTTGGAAAATCTCTCAAGTTGTAATTAGTTAGGATATTGGGAAGTGTTTGTCTTATTTGTGCTAAATTAGGAAATTTTCTCCCGTCTTTAGAATTAAATTATCTTTAACCCTCGAAGGAAGGCACCTAAGTACTATGCTTTGTATAAGCCAAGATGAAGTTTTAATATCTATCTCATTGCTAACCAGTTGTCCATAATAGCTTCTAATTTTGTATAAAAATTTTCCATATCACTATGGTTATCTTTATGGTGCAAATTCAAAAATTTGTTGAGATAATTCATATATAATCACATCTTTATTAACGTAATTACGTTTTAAAAGATCAATAGCTACTTCATATGAATCCCCTACGGCTGGTAAATAGGCTATCAGGTTATAGGCTGGGCCTTTAAGGGAACTAGTTAAGTAACTAAACTTTTCAACAGTTGAAATATAAGGTTTATTACCTATTAAATTCTCAAATTTGTCAATGAAAGATGGGAATTGTACCGTGTCCCCTTCAAATGTTGGTATTTGCAAAATGGGTACTGAGCCCTCAATTCTTGTGACTCAGGATTTTGCATGCCACTTAAATTTTGCTGAAGGTTAGCCCTACTTTGATTAAAATCAGAATTAGGTTTTTTTTTGGTGTTAAGTCAGTCCCAGAACGAGACCGTAGTTCCCTTATTTGCTGTTCAATTGAGCTTACCTGATCATCATCATCAGCGTAAAGGTCTATCAATTGTTCTTCAGCCATTTCGGATTCAACTAACTCTGAAATACTCTCATTAATGGCTATTATTTCCTTCTTTTTAATTTCTAATTTAATAATTACACACTCTATATTTTTCTTACCTGGTTGTGTAATATTGTTAAAAGTGTTCACAGCCTTTGTAACAGCTCCCAACTTTGCCCCCCTTTTCTTTTTTAACTTTTTCAATTCTGCACTGTCCATGTCTAAGTCAAAATTGTTTAACTGGGGATCGTAATGAATAGAGGACAAGAAGAAATTACCAGAGAAGAGAGAGCACAGACAAAACAGTCAAGTTTAAATTTGGTTTAATCCCCCCCAAGTACTTGTGTGTCACTCAGGTCTAAGCTTATAAGAGAATGAGACTCCTTTAATGTAAATGTTTCCTAGTTAGGCCCTAGGTTGTAGACCTAATTAGGCTTGCTCAGGTTAGGCTTAGGCTAGACCATTTAGCCTAATTCTGCAATTTTTGTTAAGTAAGGTTAAGGTTTGTAAATTCCCCACACACGGACCACCAATGCGAAAAATGCTCTGTATGAATTGGTCCACAATTAACCCACCCCTTATATCTCCAGTCTAACTATAGAGTAGATCAAGTCTAGCCTAGAGGGGTCAGCCTAGAGATTCCGGAAATGGTCCAGAGCGGGCAGATAAATTGAGGTCCACAGTAGGATTCCTCACAAGAATTAGGTTAGGGCAATCTACCTTCACCTTTGTTAAGCTATGAGTTGATGCTGGGTCTTAGGCCACAATGTAGGCCTAACTTGTCTGACCCAGCTTAATTTAATGAGATTAACTTTGGTGTAAAACTCAATTAGTCACTTACTTTTTGTTATCGGAGTGTCTCCCTTCTCCGGTTATGTTTTCGAGAGCGCACTTTGCTGGTACGTCCTCTCGCCCCGTTCGTCGTTTTCGTTCTCCCTTTGTTCTCCTCTTCGCGGGGCTTCTTGTACCAGCGTTGTCTTGGTTTATTCCTCGGTTGGTTGAGCGGTAATGTATCCTTATTACCGAGCACGCTCCTCCCACACAGTATATACATACTAGTGTGGAGAATAACTCTGGTGAGCAACCAATTGGTTTCATCCACCCAGTTATTGACATAAAAGGAATTTAATGATTGTTAGATTAACTACCTACCTACTCAGTGAACCATTTTCGTTACCTCCCAACTACCCACTCGTCAGTTTTCCATAGATGCCATCAGCTTCTTTGGCAACGTACAAAAATTGTACAACCTTTCTGCAGCAGCTACGCAGAGTGTTATTATTTTATTTTTATTTTTTATTGGGTTCAAAATCCCAGCTGAGCCGTGAACGGCCAGTTCAACCTACAGCCCAAGTTAAGCTAGAATTAAAAACTTACGAACTTGGAGGTCCTATTAGGTCCTACCTCAGGGTTGCTGACTCGATGTGGGCCTACCTTAGGCATCAGTTGCATGAATTTAAGATATAAAAAAGGGGGCATTATTTATGGTCTTCTTTCTAAACCTTGCAACAACAACACAACCTGCACTATTGCACGATGCAACAATCTTGTATCTAAACAACCAAACTGAATTGCAAGATAGCTCTCTATAAGACCACACCCTGTAAGTACGGCATTCCACAAACGAGTAGAAAAGACGCGCAGCGCCCCAAAAAATGATGCCACAAGAGTGCCCAAACAATGATGCCACAAGAGCCCAAAAATGCTAACTCTACATTAAGTGAATTTTTCACTAACCTTACAATTATGAGATGGATATACTATATACACCTTAACTTAATATATACAAGCAATGCTGCATCAATCAGCTTAGTCATCATATCGCCTTGGGACAACAATGGTTCTTCCTCTTCTAGATTTTCTAACACAGAGATGGACAATCCTAAAGAAGCACGTGAACATAACACTCAAGCCTTGGAGTGAAACCAGGTGGGAGAGCCGGCTTAAGAGCATTGAGGCTGTGCGATACCAGAGCCACAACATCAGAGAGGCCCTGTTGGAAGTCAGAAACAATGCCACAGATGCCATAGCCAGGACTGAAGCACAAGCACTTGCAGAGGAGATAGGGTCTTATCGCTTTCAGATTTGCACAGTAGTATGGTATGACATTCTTCATGCAGTTAACCATGTGAGCAAACTTCTGCAGTCTCCTACAATGCAGTTTAATGTGGCAGTCAACCTCCTCACAAAAACAAAAGACTCACTCACCAGTTACAGAAACACAGATTTTGTTGCAGCACAAGTCGTAGCTAGGGACATATGTGAGGAAATGAATGTGGAGGCTGTGCTGAAGGAGAAGAGGCTCAGATCCACAAAAAAGCACTTTGCTTACGAAGCTCCTGACGAACCATTTACAGAAGCCTTAAAGAGGCTGGAAGTCAAATTTTTCAATGTGGTGGTAGATTGTGCCATCGGGTCAATAAATGAGAGATTCAAAGCATTAGATGATGTGAGGGACATATTTGGGGTTCTCCTAAACTTCACCACAATGAACAAGGAAGACTTGTCCTGCAAGTGTGAAAAGCTCTCTAAGATACTGAGCTCTGGAGCTGACTCTGACACTGATGGAAGAGAACTGGTCCTCGAAATTAAGAACTTGCTGACTTTACCTTTACACAACATGACTGCATTGGAGCTTCTCTCCTTCATTCATCAGAAGCAACTGGAGGAACTATACCCCAATCTCTGGGTTGCACTAAGAATTGCCTGCACTCTACCTGCAACAGTAGCGTCAGCCGAGAGGAGCTTCTCTAAGATGAAGCTAATCAAGAACTACCTCAGATCATCAATGGGGCAGGATCGCCTCAATGGCCTTGACATCATAAGCATCAACCAGGACGTTGGCAGGGAGATTTCATATGATGATGTTATTGATGATTTCGCCCAGAAAAAATCTAGGAGGCAAAAATTTTGAAGATACAAACTGTTCTGTATAACTGTTAGCTATTACACGATTGTATCGTAGAGTTAGTAATTGTTTGGTAGTTGATAATTGCATTATTTTTTTATACATAGTTCTGTGTCATTTATTCTACTAAATAATGTATAAGCTAATTTTCAGGAATTTCATGAAGAGTATTTTTTCTGTTTGTCTTCTGAAAGTACATATTTGTTGTTTTGGACATAAATGTTTCATTAAAATTGTTTCATAATTGTTTTTTATTAACACAGCCATTTTTTGTGTGTGCTGAGGTGATGTAGTAAGGCGAGTTGGTGGATGGAGGGGTGGGGCCTCAAATGGGTATACTGCTTAGGGCCCCCTAATGGCTAGAAACGGCCCTGCCTGTGATACATCAGAAAGTCGTGATAAAATGAAAGCGACGAGCCCGTGAAAGACTGGCTACTCTAAAACACAGAACATAAACAGTTGCCAGAATCACTGAGTGTTGAGTGTTGACCTGAAGCAGGCAACCTGGATAATAATAATGATAAATTAATCTAGGATCTTAGTGGGTGTTTCCGGGCAACCAGGAAACCTCCCTGGGAACGCCACTGAAGGGCGCCAGTAGATCTTCAGCAGTGATGTTGCTTCTAGCGGGATGAAATTGTAGCGGGCCTTACTTGATGATAGACTTCGTATATATTCGACCGGAGTCTTGAAGGACGGCGGGCTGCTCTTCAGCAAAGGCCGGAGAGCGGGTGGTGTGACGAGTGGCATTGCTGACGAAGGAGCTGAGAGCGAGATGTGACGACAAATGCGATGAAAAGGCAAGTGATTAATTATTGGTTTTGTTTAACCTCCTTCGCAACATCTAAGGTCATATGACGGAGGGGACCTACAGTTTTACGTGGGATCCGAACCACGGGTCGCTACATAGTCTGGACGCAGCGGACGGTCTCTTATCCAACTACTACCCAGACCCAATGCCCGAAAGGGCAAGTGAGAGTGATTTGAAGTGAACTCTCGTTATATAGGTTCAGAAGACTCATAGTTTTCGCGGGCATTTTGGAAACACAAGGTAAAATTTGCTTTTGTCTTTGTGGTCGGTTCGCGCGCACGTGGAGTTTTATTGCCTTGTTTACTACTTCCAGCCATAAAACAAACAGGCGAGGAAGAGGAATTTCGTTTGCCTCTGCACACACACACACACACACACGCACACATTTCCTGACGAGGTGTACTTCTGAATACACGAAAGGCCTTGGAATCATTTCTCCTTTTCCTTTTGGGTTTGCATCATTCATTCATTTCACGTGTTTAATTATGAAATTCATCCCAATATATATATATATTTGATGAGGAGTCATCGTACGAAACATTTGAAAGATTAAAAAGTATATATAAACTGTTACATGACATTTGAAATTTTACCCGCGTACCCAGAAATTTTGTTTTTATTAATAGATTTAATGGGGCTTAGTAATGTAGTCTAATATAATATTATATTATACTATGTTAATAATCTTTGTTATATTGAAGGTTCTAATTAAATAAAATGTACTTTTAAATACATTTGCACAAAATTCAAAGAATAGGTTTATAACGTTTATGAAATATCTAATTTGAAAATTCGATTATGAAATGACAAGTACGCTCAAGAGAAGATGCATAATTGTAAGAATCACCTCAATGTTGAACGAAATACGAGTTAATATTGTATGTTATTAAGTAAAGAGTACGACTTTTGACGTCCTGTTTTTTAAAAGCTCACCCGCCCTTCTGCATTTTGAACTAACTCGATGTTGTCGTTATGTATATATGATAAATAGCTGATGTGTTATGGCGAAGTTTTGCAAAATATTAATTTGAAGTCAGCAAGTGATCATTTAACTATTTAGAAAACTGCTGTAGTATCCTGTATTATGGAAGTTGTTTCTAAAATATACATCATTTACATAGCGCTTGCCACTTCGGCCAATTTGGGTATCCTACCGGTAGAAGTCCAGTACTCCAGTTTAGTCAAGTTCAAACTACTACTACATTATTTTGCCCTAATCTAAGCTTAATCAGTACAAAGAGTCACATAGGGTTTCTGTTCACATTTTTACTATCAGTAACTCCATAAAATTTACTACATTTACTGTACTTGGAAGTCACCTGATAAGCTTATTGACGAATGTTGTTAAAGTAGGCCGTTCGGAAGGCCTGATCACCAATTGCCAATTCGGTGGCGTCACTTGAAGTAGGCCTACAAGTTTACTCATAATTTAACCAGCTGTAGGCTAAGCTTCAGCATCATTGTTGGTATTTTGCTCATCACTATATGGTCTATATTTTTTGTGTAAAATTCCGGAGTCCAGACGCAGTTTGGAGACAAAAATCTATAATTACTAACCAAACAAAACAACCTAACCTAGCCTAACCGAACAACATGCTACTAAGCTGTCTATGAACTGCATCTCGATTCTGGAGTTTTGCTATTTTTTTTGGAATTTGGGTTTTGATTCAGCCAACGCTATCACATTGCAACTGCAGTGTGAACCAAATTGTGCAGATTGGCAGAAGTGACAGGTTTCCCTCCTGTCACTCACTTGTACTGACAGAGATTGGCAGTATTGGAGATACAAGATACAATTTGTATCTAAGATACAGTATTTTTAATACAAATTTATTGGCGATTTTAATTATTCAACCAGCCAGTTAGGTCAAGTTACTCATACTCCTCGATTGGTTAGGTTGTGATATTTTCATTTAAACTAACAAAAATATCAAGACAACCAATCATCAAGGGTGTACAGTTGACCTAACTGGGCAGTTGGTTAACTTAATTAACATCAATATTTTCAAATTGCTGTACTTGTTTGAGTGCCATTTATTTTTGGTTGGTTGAATAATTTGGGATGCCAAAATAGGATATTGCCAATTTATCTTAAAATGGTAGCCTATATAATGCAAGATGCATTTCAGGAATCTCAATTCCCCAGGCATTATGACTTGGAATTAAAATTATGCATCTTCCAATTAATGGGAGTGCCAAATGTATGATAGGTAATCTCATTATGGTAAACATTAAGTTTAGAGATGTAAATTAAACTTGAAAAAGTTTAGGGGTGTAAATTATTGTGTTTATAATAGTGGCTATTACTCTATGCAGCTAAGGAGTATTTAGGCTTTATAAACATACACTACCCTTTTCAACTTTAGAAATATATGTACATCACATTACAATTAATTATATACTGGGGAAATATCATTATATGGTGAAGTTTAAAGAAATTATGTTAGAGAAAATTTGAATTTGCTGCTATTGCTGCCATGATCAACATGGTGGATGTCAACCAATCACTAAGCAACACGCTCTTGTGATTTCATCCAGCCAAGTATATTTAAACCTGGCTCAATCCCAGGTTTAAAATTTACTGAAACATGGTACTAAAATGGGTCATCACGAATTTGCGAAATCATGAACAGAGAGTCTCACGAACAATGAGGGCCCATTGTATTTTTCTTTCATTAATCTGTTTTGTCAAATATATCAAATATTATATTACAATTAAATAACTTATTATATATATATTCTTATGCCAAATATATTACTCTTATGCCAAATATATTACAACTTACAATTTGTAAATACTTTTGCGCCCCAGTGTACGGTATATATGTAACTTGGTTTTGCTTGCACCTGAATTGTTCATCCTGACAAAGGTTAAGCTTGTCATGCCACCATAGATCTACAGTTTAACATGGAATCTGAACTCTGCCCCACTAGCAGCCTAGTGTCTTAATCACTAGGCTACTCAGGGTACCCATTTATCTACCAACCAGTTTTTTTTATTGTATGAAAGGAAGGATGAACAGCCAAGTTTTGCTGGTCTTCTGTCACTGGGTCTTGATCCTAGGGCTGATGGATTCATATTCAGTGATACTGAGCACTACCCTACCAAGGGCAAAATATATATATATATATATATATATATATATATATATATATATATATATATATATATATTATTGATTCACTGATTAATTAGCATTGGCATAATTGGCAGATATTTTGCTTATTGGCATTGGAAAAACTTTGCTGGGTAATTGTATACAGTATCCCCCTCACCTCAGTTTCTAATAAAAATTATTGCAATGCGTAGAAAATAATAAATAAAACCTTTCCTTTAAGTAAAATTTTTGGTAATTATTCGTTTTTTGACCCAGTCTTTTTATAATGAGAGCAAACGTTTCTGGTCAATTTGGAGGTGCTCTGCATGAATCTGCCATCCGTTTCCTGTGCAAATGCGTAGTTTTCGAGATATCATCTCGAAAACTACGCATTTGCAGAGGAAATGGATGGCAGATTTGTGCAAAACACCTCAAAATCGACCAGAAAAGTTTGCATTCGTACCTAACTTAACCTAACTTAACCAGTCACCTTATTTTGGAGGATATAGTTCTGCAATTGCAGTAACTTTCTCGGCATAATGTTATGAAAAATATTTTTGCAAATAAATATTTATGAACCGGAGGTTTTTATTCACCGAGAAGTTGCAATGTTCCAGCCATGTGCCCTTAAAGATAGAAACAGTAAATCCACACTCACGCTTATTTTTTGGATTTTTTTTATGGCACCTAAACACCTTCGAGTCTTGTCTTAAAATACAGGCAGTATTACATTTAGGGCAAATCACGGATGTCGGAATTATGCCGTGATTGGAAAAAACATCTAAACTTTTATCTTCATCGAGGCCAACAAGGTGGATTAGGTCTTCAAAATCAAGTTCACAAGATTGACACATCATAACAGTAGAACGAAAATCACCACACTAACAAAAAACAGAAAGAAGTAGGCAAAAGCAAGAAAAAGTAGCCAAAAAAAGCCAAGAAAAATCTCCAAAAAAGGTAGCCAAAATAAACAAACCCATCATGGAATGATTAGAAAGTAGAAAATATTTTTTTTTAAAAAGTATATTTTATACAAATTTGCACAAGATAATATATATATTTTCTTATTCAGTTTTGATTGGTTATTCAATATATATTGCTGTTATAGCTGGGTGTGACTGGGTCAAAAAACGAATATTAACCAAATTTTTTTTAGTTGATCATATTTATGGAGATATTATTTAATTAACGATATCCATTTGACGTGACGTTTTTCTGATTGGGCTATTTTTTCGCTACTCTGTGACTTAATTAGTTGGTTGGTTTCTGTTCTGGCTATTTTTTTTCTAATAGGATTCAGTTTGGGTACCGTAATACCTCAGTTTGGTTGTGTTTGTGATAGAATTATGACATGCTGTTCGTGTGGTTTCGACTTTGAGAACTTGATTCATCATGTGCCCTAGATGAAGACTAAAAAAGTGGGTATTATTCTAGTATTACACCCGTCTAATGTCCAGCAATTATTATATGTTCATTAAGTAGATTTTTTAATTCTAAGACACTTTCCTTCTATAGCATTTCCATCGCAAATGCTTAATTTTCGAGATATAAACATTTTTTTGGTGTGTATCTAGTGTGTGTTCATTTGTGTGACTGTTACATGTCTGCCCAATCACTGCGCTCCATCCATTTCGAATTTGAATTACTTTGATACCGGAATGGAACACTCATTCCACTCATTCAGAAGTACATTAGGCCTGGCTCTGTGATTTATAGTGATTCCTGGGCTGCCTACAAGACTATAAGTGATTTAGGTTACAAGCATTTTGTTATTAATCATTCTAAAAATTTTGTGGATAACAGAATATTGAAATTCTCACACAGAATATCGAAAGATTTTGGCAGGATTTAAAGGAATGGGTTAAGAGGCTAGGTATTTGGTCAAAATATCTATACCAATACCTGGCAAGGTATTTATTCATTTCTTCAGTTAAAGACAAGCTAAAATTACTCCAGGAAGAGCCTCAGTCTGCCCCTGCATGTGAATAAGGTAATTCCTATTTTTCTTTTAGGTTAGGATAGGTTAGGTCAATTTTGAAGGTGAAATTTATGTTTTTTGATGTTTTGAACGAATCTGACTTTCAAACTATCGGAAATGACTCGTTTTTGATTGCCAGCTGGGGAGAGGGGGTTATCTCAAAAATGAGTCATTTCCGATGGTTTTGAAGGTCAGATTCGTTCAAAACACATCAAAAACCTTAGGAAAAACATAAATTTCACCTCGAAAGGGAGACAGGTGTAATACTATACATTTACCAAAAAGTGCATAACTTAACATGTTATTACATTATCATTTGTATAATTTAGGTCTTGCGGGTACGGGGGTGGAGCCCCCGTAAAGATCACATATCACAAATTGATTGGTATAGGGTTCATTCACTTTGTGATGCATGATCTTTATGGGGGCTCTACCCTGTACCCCCAAGACCTAAATTATACAAATGATAATGTAATAACATGCTAAGTTATGCACTTTTTTAGTCAAAAATACATTTTTCTAGGTTAGGTTAGGTTGGTTTCCAAAAATAAAGTAATTACATGCTATAAATAAAGGTTTTACATTGATTGTGAAGTCAATTTCATAAAATTGAGGTGAGGAGGATGTATACAATTACCATTTGCTGATTAATATTAAATATTCCAAATTTTATAAATAGATTTTCAACGATTATTTTAAGGTAGGCCCTATAATGTCTTAGGTTACTGACTTATTGCATTTTAAATTCAAATTTAAATCTTGAAACGAATATTTTAATCATAGTCACCCTGAAAAACTAAGAAAATGGTAAACAGGAAATGGGACAACCACACTTAGTAAAACTGAGTAGGTAGTGAGTATAGTGAGTAAATATGATCTTAAATCTGACATAGGATTTTTCCACTTAGATACCCATTACCCATATTATTTATGGTAAACTTAAATTTCTTGACAAGAAAATACAAGTAGAACTCTCTATGAAATGGGTACAAGCTAGTATGGATGGACTTTCAGAACATGGCAACATGGAATGATCTGGAACTGCGGCTAAAAACTGGGAGGACCATTGACCAAACTGAAATGTCATTAATGGAGGTAGAGCGAAGATGCTGGCAAGATGTTCTCACACGTCTTGTAAGTATAATCCAATCACTGGCAGAGAGAAACCTTGCTTTCAGGTGGTCTTCCTCTACATTGTACAATTGAGACAATGGCAACTTCTTGAAGGAGGTTGAGCTGCTTGCCAAATTTGATCCAGTGATGAAACAACACATCAGCAGAGTCGAAAGTGGCCAATATAGTCATTCAAGTTACCTAGGAAACAACATCAAAATGAGCTTATTGGGTTCATTAGTGAGACGATCTTGAATGCCATTGTTGCAGAAATAAAACAAATTAAATATTACTCACTCATTTTAGACCACTCCAGACATAAGCCATGAAGAACAGATGTCAATTATTATCAGAACTGTTAAAATGGGTGAAGTACCAGAAATAAAAGAATACTTCTTGGGCTTTCTTGAGGCTTCAGAAAGTACAGGCCTGGGTTTATCAGTTCTGATTCTGAAGAGACTAGATGAATTGAATATTCACTTTGATGACTGCAGAGGACAGTCATATGACAATGGAGTGAACATGAAGGGCAAGAACAAAGGTGTTCAGGCAAGGTTAGTAGAGAAGAACTAGTACCAGAATTGGGAAACTACATAGCTCTGTCATGGAAGGCTGCATGCCAGAGCTACCCCAGCATGCTAGCAATGAATGGTCTTTTGGAAGCATCATTGCTTCCCAGGAAGCAACACCATCAGGGCAATATCCATTAGCAAGTCAGATTGCACACAACTACCTTGAGGCCCCCCATAGTGAGACTGAAGATGAGACAGCAGGAGATGTTGAATAAGTTGGAACCTGAGAGAGGGATGAAGAGCAGCCAGTGAACACTGAAGATGAATTGGATGAAGTTCTGGACCTGAGACAAGAGCAGCAATCAAGCAATGCCTTAGTCATCCAGCCAAAAATAAAAAACTCTCCCCACACAGGCCCATTGTCAGCTCTTGTGGATACAGGTGCTGCAGTCAGTTTGATGTCAGCTTCATATTACCATCAACTTCCCTCTGATAAATTCCCATTAAAGGAAGTACCTCTCAAGGGGATTAGGGGTATAGGTAAACACATTGTACCAGTTCTGGGTGGTTGTACAGTCACACTCGTGTTTCCCAATTTTGAAACACAACCAATTGAGTTTGTGGTTGTGAGAGACCATGTCTCAGACTTTGATCTGATCTGTGGGGTAAACATGTTACACACTGATAGTTTGCTTCCTGACTTGGCTAAATGAGAACTCCTCACTTGGAAGGGAAGCCAACTTATCACAGTTGCCCAGGATGCTCAAAAGCCACTTCCAACCAGTCTTGAATGTGAAAGTGTGGAAGATGTTGAAGTTGTACCCTGCACCTGTCAAATGATAGAGGCATGTTTCCACCTCCAAGGATACAACCCTGATCATGAGTTAACTTATTTGGAAAGTAACTCCTTGGTAAAAGATTTGATTATACAACCTGGATTAATGAATGTCACAGAAGACAACTTTTTGGTTGTTGTATTCAACCTTGGAGACTTCTCACAGAAGATCTCCAGAGGAAACTTAATTGGGATAGCTATGAAACTGCAGGGTAAGGACTCACTGGTACATCTGGTAGACTTCACTGACAGTTCAAAAACTTCTCAAAATCAGAAGGACTGGACTTCACAAATGATGGTTAATGATTTTGAGTTGACAAATACATCTCTCTCAGCAGAACAAAAGGACTAGTTAGTCCAGTTGTTGCTGTGCCACCAAGGAGCTATTAGTCATGGTGATGGGGATGTTGGCCACACAACCATTATCAAGCATCAGATTGAAACAGAACACAGGCTTCCAGTCCATATCCCAGTAAGGCGAGTCCAAAGACCTGTACTGCAGGACATTGAAGGGCACTGCCAACAGCTGGAGGAAGATGGTATCATCAGACGAAGTTTCTCCCCATACTCTGCACCTGTCGTACCAATTAAGAAAAGTGATGGGTCAATACGGTTATGCATTGATTATTAAGAACTTAACAAAATGAGATTGCTTTCCATTACCTAATTTGATTGACACACATTTCAATTTGCATGGAATGCAATACTTTTCTATCGTTGATTTAGTCAAAGGGTATTATCAGGTTGAGAAAACTGCATTCTCCACCCCTCTTTCCCATTGGGAATTTCTCAGAATGCCCTTTGGGATGAAAAATGGTCCAGCTACCTTTCAGTGAGCCATGATGGCATTATCTGGGATCCCATGGACTCAATGCATGGTCTACCTTGATGATATAATGGTAGTAAGACACACCTTCCCTGAACACCTTGAAATTCTTGGAAGGGTCTTACATGCCTTGGAATCTAATGGTTTTAAAATCAAACCCTCAAAGGCTGAGCTTTGCTGAGAGGAAGTGACATTCCTGGGACATCAGGTGTCATCCAAGGGGATGGTCCCACTGGTAAAGAACCTAGAAGGCATTGCCAAGTTTCCAATCCCAAACACCATCAGAAGACTCCATCAATTCTTAGGGATGGTTAATTTCTATCGCCAACACATCCAAAATTGCTCAGAGATAGCAAAGCCTCTTAGTGAACTTACAGGCCGCAAGACGCTGACTTGGACAGCGAGTTGCCAGACTGCGTTTGATAAACTAAAGGAGGCCCTAGTTAGTCCGATCTTGTTGACATACCCTGATAGGTCAAAGGAAGCTAAACCCTTACAGCTCCATGTAGATGCTTCTAACATTGGAGCTGGGGCTTGCTTGTCCCAAGAGCAGGAAGGAAAGAATAGGCCCATAGCCTTTGTTTCAACCACATTCACTAGGGCTGAAGAAATGTACTCAACCACTGAACAAGAACTAGCTGCTATTCGATGGGCTGTGAGGACCCTAAAACCCTTCCTTTATGGAATCAGAATTAAGATTTTTACTGATCATCAACTTTTAACCTTCCTTTACAATATGCCATTAGTAAATAACAGAGTTGCTCGCACACTGGAAGAGCCAAGTAGCATTGAATATGAGCTAGTGTACATTCCTGGGAAACAGAATTGTATTGCAGATGCACTATCCAGGTCTCCAATTGACACTTATTGTCAAGAATTATTGGATCAATATGACAACTGATCAAATGCCATTCCAAAAGGTTTCATAAAAACTGAGGTCCCAGAGGAGGAGATATCCTCTTTTATTGTCTATCCTTGTGGAGTAGTGGCACAATGGATCATCATAGGGAAATCAGAGAAGCAACAGTAGCAGAATTAATTAATAGGCAAAATAAGTATGGGATCTCTTCTGATAAAGGTATCGCCTGTCAACTAAATCTGATGAAACATGTTGGTCAGATCCCAACCCCACGTATGATCCAAGTTTATAGTGATATGAATAAGGTAGAGATTTGGGTATATCATGGAGATTGAGCTCCCTTAAAGTATGGTTCTGATAACTACCATGATTGATGTTATTTACAGTGCCTCACTGGTAGGGTTGTCCTTAAAATTCAAAGTTGGGAAGTTTCAGCTCCCACCCCCGGAAATCATTCGAATGGTTGAGAAAACTCTCTAGTTGAATTTTTTATTAAATCGGACAACGTTTACCCCTCCCTCATCAACCTTGAACTTTTACCCCCGGAGTTGTTGCCCAGTTGCAGTTGTTGCCGTTGTTGCCCAGTTAGCGATCCTGGGTCTGTAGGGTTCGCTTCTGAGAGTCCGGAAACTGGCAGCGGTGGCGAGCGACGACTTGCAGGAGGAACTGGAGTTGCTCCTCGTCGTGGGTCAGCGTCCGGTTGTACTCTTGGACGAGGGCAACTCCTCGCTCGGCATGGTCGTTGATTACGGCGAGCCCTCCCACACGTGCTGCCGCTGTCTTGAAGTCTTCCCGCTTCGGCCAGGTCTTCGGGTCGACCTCGAGGAAGCCATCCTCCAGTCGAAGTTTCTCGAAGAAACCTCGTGTGTTGGACGACGCCAGGTCTTCCAACTGAAGCCCGGTGAGTACTCGGTTTGGCAGCGTGGGCCGCTTCGCCGGGGACTCCTCACCGACCCGGTCGTGGAGAGAGGCGATGATCTTCCTCTTCTGATCGACGGCGATCCCCGGATCGAACAGCGCCAGCGCCACCAGCTCCTCCGACAGGTACCAGAGGTGGTTCTGGAACTTGGTCAGCGCCGCCTTGGCCACCGCAGGGTTGATGTCAGAGTAGGCCAGCAGGTCCTTGAGGAGGGCGAAGTCATTTCGGGGGGCAGTTGCGGCGATCGGAGCCTCCGTCCACGCCTTGGCGTAGACCCGACAGACGAAGATGCAGATGCTCCGGAGGCCACTCTCCTCCCTCGCCGTGAGTTTGAACTGCTGTCGGAACATCCAGACCTTCAAGGCGTAGATTGCCTTCGCCATCCAGCGGGCGTGGTGAATCGGCCCGGGAGCTCGGAAACGCACTCCTCGCGGGGGGACGTGACCGACGAAGAGGAGGGTGAGCTCGAGCAGCTCACGGTAATCGTCGCGCAGGTCCTTGCGCTCGACTATCGCCTTCTCAAACCACTCCGTGTCGACAGTGGTGAGCAGAGGAGCGACATCGGGGTGCGCAGCGCCGGACTCGTACTGGCTTCTGTCCAGGAAATCCCAGCGCTCCTGAAAACGCTTGAAGAGGGTCACGTCAGGACCGGACGTGGGGCCCATCACAGCCGTGAACGCCGCACCGAGGAGGAGCTCCAGCACATGATGGCGGCACGCGAAGTAGAGCAAGTCTTTCGCGAGGTGTTGCTCGATGAGGACGCACGCTCCGTTGTTCCGGCCGGTGTTCGAGGCGGTGGTATCGAATGACAAGCCACTCACTTGTTCAGTGAGCTCCCACTCCTCCAACGCGTTGAGGACGGCCTTGGCCATCTCAGAGCCCGTTCCACTCGGCAGCTTTGGGACGCCCAGGAGCTGCACCACGCTGTTACCGGAGACCAAGATGGGAAGCCGATCGACTTGCTCCTTGCTCGTCAAGTCCTGCATGAGCTTGCCGTCCCAGTGAACGACAAGATTGCCGGCCCTCAGCTCTTCCTTGAGCGCCACGTTGAGCCTGGAGCGGTGCCTGCGCCGGTGTCGGCGGATGGAGCTGCGGTTGATATTGAGCTCTGCGACGTCGTGCCCAAGCGACCGGGCAACCTCTGTCAGGACGGAGACAGCTCCTCGGTCGGTCACCTTCGTGCGATCCAGCGACGACGCCACAGCCGCCGAAACGATGTTCGTCGTGCCCCGCCTGGAGCGCTTCGGAGCCCGAGGGCTCCCTTCTTCTCCATGGTCGTCGCTCTCTGCTGCGCTTGCGGCACCACTGGAAGAGGACGAAGACCACTCGAGCTCCACTCGGGCCGTAGATGTCGTCGCTTCTTCCTCGGCTCGCTGCCTCCGTCGGTCTTCTTCCCCTTGGCGTTGAGATGCGCGGGCATCGACAGCGGCTAGCGTCGAGTCGACGGACCCCAGCTTACCGCGCCGACGGGGTTCGCGCTGAGCGAGGAGGAACGCCTTGTCCTCGTTCTTGAGCAGCTCCATGGCGTTAGCGGCAGCGACGTCGAACAGGTTCATCATCCACTCGCTGAACTCGTCCTCCCGCTTCGCTTGAGCAGCCAGCTCGCCCCTTGTTCCTCTTCACATCGTTGAACTCCTTGTGGAGCTTCTCAATCTTGGTGACGATGTGGTCCTTCCGGCGGAGGGGGATTCGCGCCTTGGACCACACCTCGGTGACGAGCTCGACGACCTGGTTGGCGGCCTCTCGAAGTGACTTCTTCTGGACGTCGATCCTGTAGACCGTCAGGGCCAAGACCTCTTTTTGCGAAGGAAGTTGTGACCCGGCGATCGATTCCTGCGCGGCAATCAGGTAGCGCAGCTTCGCTGCCATGATCCAGGTTATCTATTTAAAGGTTGAAGGAGTTATTCACTATTCAATTTAAATTATAATCATTAGAATTTACAGTTTTACACACATTAGTTATCCAACCACCGACAGGTAGCTTGACTTATGGTTAAAGGAGTTATTCAGTTTAAATTATAATCATTAGAATTTACAGTTTTACACATATTAGTTATCCAACCACTGACGGGTAGCTTGACTTATGGTTAAAGGAGTTATTCAGTTTAAATTATAATCATTAGAATTTACAGTTTTACACACATTAGTTATCCAACCACTGAAAATCTGGAAAGAATGAAAAAAACAAACATTACAAATTATGTAACATTTACTTGAAAGTCAAAAAATTAGCTTAATGGTAATGCTCAATGAGGGAGGGGTAAACATTGTCCGATTAAAAAAATAAATCACCTAGAGAGTTTTCTCGACCATTCGAACGATTTCTGTGGGTGGGAGCTGAAAAATGTTTAACTTGAAATTTCACCCCCTAAGCAAGGACCACCCTACTCACTGGGCATTGTCATAACCTTACAAAAACTTGACCCTCACCTACGTTGCCTTAAAAAGAGGATTAAGCAACAATGGCCAGCAAAACAATATACTGGAAACCTACAACCATATAAATGAGATCATCAGCAATTGGTAGTTATTGATGATGACATTTACCATAGGGGAAGAGACCACCACTTGCGTTGTGTTGTTGCCAAGGGTGTTGCTATAGATTGGGCTGTCATTTTTCACACACAGTTTGCTCACTTAGGGTGAAATAAATTGCTTGCCCTATTATTGGAACATTTTTGGTACCCGCAGCTGCATCGCATAGTGACTGAGATAGTCACCGCTTGTGTGGAGTGTCAGAGAGCAAAGATTACCAATATTCTCCACACACCACCTGTGTTTAAGATTGTAACCCAACATCCTTTTGAGTTGATTGCAGCAGATCTTATTTCCTACCCGATCTCTCAAAAGGGGAATATTTGTGCATTGGTGGTGGTTGACCATTTCTCTAAGTGGTTGTCTGTGGTCCCACTACCCAATAAACAGGCCTCTACTGTAGCCCAATCCTTCAAAACTCGAGTATATCCATTTCTTCCTAGGCTGCCTGAAAAGCGACTCAGTGATAATGGGCCTGAGTTCACAGCCCAGGAATTTGAAGATGCCTTCCTTGAACTGGATATACTCCATGTAAGGACTTCTCCCTATTGCCCCACATCCAATGGGGCTGTGGAGCGAGTAAACAGGATACTAACCCAATATTTGTGGATGAGTTTGAACCAGGTTGAGACCTGGGATGACCATCTGCCTAGGGTGGCATCCATTTACAACAATACCAAGCATCAGGAGATTGGTATTTCTCCAGTAGCCTGTCTCTTATCCCAGACTCTCATCTTTCCTCAGGGCCCTAGGATAGACCACCATCAGCTTCAATATTGGGATGAAGGCCACCCACTGTTCAAACCCTATCACTTAAACCAACTGGTGGGGCTGAAAATATACTACTAGGGAAAATAGTCTGCAACACTGAAACCAGAAACTGCATGATTAATAACTGCAAAACATGTCCTGGTTTAAATGAATTACGGGATTGGCTTCTTACCATTTTTGAAAACAATGATTATGACATGGATGATGAGGTTTCCTTTAAGCAGTAGCTTCATACAGACCATACCCAACTGGTCACAATGACAAAAAGTGTTTCGAATGTAGTAGAAAACATATGTGAAAGTGCAAAGAAGTTGAAAGTACACCATTTCATAGCAAAAGCCCAATCAAAATAGTTGTCCGACTGTAAAGAAAACCTCAATGATTCTACAGCATTAGTGCTTGTTGACTTCTCTGAAAACTATAGTTTTATAATTCAGGATGCTGTACAAGGGCATCACTGGGACAATACCCAGGCTACCTTGCATCCAGTAGTCTGCTATTAAAAAGTTGGTGAACTAAGAGTTACAAATTTTTGTGTAATATCAGATTCACTTACACACAACACAACTGCAGTTCATTCTTTTTTATGTGAAGCCTTGAAATTACTTAAAAGTCAGAATCTTAAACTAAAACATATTTGTTACTAGCGATGGTACAAGAAGTCAATATAAAAACTAAAAACATCATTAATTCAGTGTTACATGAAAAAGATTTCCAACTAACATGTGAATGGAACTTTTTTGCCACCTCTCACGGAAAGAGACCCTGTGATGGTGTTGGTGGCACCGTCAAAAGGTTAGTTGCCTGGGCAAGTCTACAAGCAACAAGTAAAGGTCACATCACCAATCCAAAAGAGATGTTTGATTGGTACAAATCTAATATTAATGGTATACAATTTCTATACATTGATTCAGCTAAAATTGAGGAAAATGCTAATTTATTTGAGTTAGAAAAAAGGTATTCCTTAATTAAGACAATCCCAGGAACCCATTCATATCACTGCTTTAGACCTTCATCAACAGGCATTAAACTGTACAAAATTTCTAGTGATGAAAATTTCTTTAACGTACAACTTTCCTTCCTCAATGCTACACAAGAAAATGTGGCTTACCAATATAAACCTGGTACATATGTGGCCTGTTTCTATGAAGGTGACTGGTTTGTTGGAAACATAGTTGAAGTGTGTGATATTGAGAAGGATCTATTAGTAAATTTCATGAAAAAGAATCCTTTTAAATGGCCTGAACAAGAGGACATTTGCTGGATTCCATTCCAACATGTTTTGTGTTCAATTGAACCACCTACAGTTGCTGGGAAAATGGGGAGACAGTACAAGTTATCAAATGATTGTTTATCTAAAATTGAGGAGTATTTTGAAAAAAGCCTAAGTAACTACAGACCTGTATCAAGCTGAATAATAAATTGCCAATTTATGGCTGTGAGGCCATGGAGTGTTGAAGACAATCAGACTTAAAGCCTGAGTACAATAATAAATTCCTGAGTCAGTGTCTAAACATAAGAGTTATTAGCTATATATAAGTTTACATACGAATTTACATAAAACAACACACATTAAAAAAAGAATATGAACTTATAGCCAATAATTCACATGCTTAAAAACTCAGGAATTCATTATTGTATATAGCTAAGTACTGTACACTTGTATTAAGGGAAGTAATACAACAAAGCTACTTAAATTTAAGGTTTTGTACTGAAAATGGTGGTTACTGCTAGTTTATCTGTACTAACTGCATAATTTAAATTACTAGGAAGTGCTTAAAGAGCAGTAGAACATGGTTCTACATGATTTACTTAGGTAGATCCAAGTATTGAGCCTACAAGCTGGTCCATCTGTTGTGTTAACTGCAAATGTAGTAATAATCTAGGTATATATTATGTCTTTTTTATGAGTAAAACTTTAGATAATTTAACATTTGTGAATTAACTTACCAAGTAATAAAATGGAAGTAAAATTACAATTCAATGTTGTAAAAAGAAATTTAAACATTTCAAAATTTTGAAAAAATTCAGAATTTTTCACAAAAAGTACTTTTCTTTGAATAGCCAAAACTATATGAAGGAGTTGAGTTGAGATCTATTCCTTAATATATGTTTTTGTACACATATGTATCTTTCTTTACTAGAAGTATCAACTCCCTGACTAATTTCGGACACCTTTATATTAAGCCCCAAAGTTCATGTTAATTTTGCAAATTTTGTGAAAATATCAACCTTTGGAAATTTTTAAAAATAAAAATAAATCCTTTTTTGGTTATTTTTTTGCCACTCATAAATTTACAACCCATAGAGACTATTAAGAGTATTAAAACAGCTGTGATTGATGTAGAACTAAAACTTTTGAAAATGGTAGAGTCGTAAAAGTGGGAGGAATTGATGCAAGCTTCAAAATGGAGCCATGTTTAAGCCCTTGTAACTCAGAAACTACTTTTTCCACAGCCTTTTAGCTTGCAAAATTGAAAAGCCCATCAGAAGTTGTATTGGCATGACAAATGTGAAGCTTCTATTCCTATTAGAAGACACTTTTCAAGGCCTCTCAAAATGAAGGCATGGGCATTTTTTGTCGAAGGTGGGGGCCATTTAAGCGACCATAAAATTAAAAGTTTTTGACTGAGGAAGCTAAAATTTTAGATTTAAGCTATTGAATGGTATATAAATCAACCCTGAAAATTTGAAGAAAATCGGAGATGGTCACCCGACCAACTTTCTGAAATCTGTACCAGTTGAGCTGGAATGACTCTGCAGATAACATTGATCATGGTAGTTGTCAGAACTATACTTTAAGGGAGCTTGATCTCCATGATATACCCAAATCTCTACCTTATTCATATCACTATAGACTTGGATCACACATGGGGTTGGGATCTGACCAACATGTTTCATCAGATTCAGCTGACGGGTGAGAGCTTTATCAGAAGAGATCCCCATACTTATTTCGCCTGTTAATTAATTCTGCTACTGTTGCTTTTCTGATTTCCCTATGATGATCCATTGTGCCACTACTCCACAAGGATAGACAATAAAAGAGGCAATCATCTCCCACTGGGACATCAGTCTTTATGAATCCTTTTGGAATGGCATTTGATCAGTTGTCATATTGATCCAATGATTCTTGACAATAAGTGTCAATTGGAGACCTGGATAGTGCATCTGCGATATAATTCTGTTTCCCAGGTATGTACACTAGCTCATATTCAATGCTACTCAACTCTTCCAGTGTGTGAGCAACTCTGTTATTTACTAATGGCATATTGCAAAGGAAGGTTAAAGGTTGATGATCAGTAAAAATTTTGACTTTAATTCCATAAAGGAAGGGTTTTAGGGTCCTCACAGCCCATCGAATAGCAGCTAATTCTCATTCAATGGTTGAGTACTTTTGTTCAGCCCTATTGAATATGGTTGAAACAAAGGCTATGGGCATATTCTTTCCTTCCTGCTCTTGGGACAAGCAAGCCCCAGCTCCAATGTTAGAAGCATCTACATGGAGCTGTAAGGGTTTAGCTTCCTTTGACCTATCAGGGTATGCCAACAAGATTGGACTAACTAAGGCCTCCTTTAGTTTATCAAACGCAGTCTGGCAACTCGCTGTCCAAGTCAGCATCTTGCAGCCTGTAAGTTCACTGAGAGGCTTTGCTATCTCTGAGCAATTTTGGATGTGTTGGTGATAGAAATTAACCATCCCTAAGAATTGGTTGCGTCTTCTGATGGTGTTTGGGATTGGAAACTTGGCAATACCTTCTAGGTTCTTCACCAGTAGGACCATCCCCTTGGATGACACCTGATGTCCCAGGAATGTCACTTCCTCTCTGCAAAGCTCAGCCTTTGAGGGTTTGATTTTAAAACCATTAGATTCCAAGGCATGTAATACCCTTCCCAGAATTTCAAGATGTTCAGGGAAGGTGCGGCTTACTACCATTATATCATCAAGGTAGACCATGCATTGAGTCCATGGGATCCCAGATAATGCCATCATCATGGCTTGCTGAAAGGTAGCTGGACCATTTTTCACTCCAAAGGGCATTCTGAGAAATTCCCAATGGGAAAGAGGGGTGGAGAATGCAGTTTTCTCAACACTGGATTACTCCATCTCAACCTGACAATACCCTTTGACTAAATCAATGGTAGAAAAGTATTGCATTCCATGCAAATTGAAGTGTGTGTCAATCAAATTAGGTAATGGAAAGCAATCTCATTTTGTTATTTTGTTGAGCTCTTGATAATCAATGCATAACCATATTGACTCATCACTTTTCTTAATTGGCATGACAGGTGCAGAGTATGGGGAGAAACTTTGTCTCATGATACCATCATACCATCCTCTTCCAGCTGTTGGCAATGCTCTTCAATGTCCTGCAGTACAGGTCCTTGGACTTGCCTTACTGGGATATGGACTGGAAGCCTGTGTTCCGTTTCAATCTGATGCTTGATAATGGTTGTGTGGCCAACATCCCCATCACCATGACTAATAGCTCCTTGGTGGCACAGCAACAACTGGACTAACTAGTCCTTTTGTTCTGCTGAGAGAGATGTATTTGTCAACTCAAAAGCATCAACCATCATTTGTGAAGTCCAGTCCTTCTGATTTTTAGAAGTTTTTGAACTGTCAGTGAAGTCCACCAGATGTACCAGTGAGTCCTTACCCTGCAATTTCATAGCCTTCCCAATTAAGTTTCCTCTGGAGATCTTCTGTGAGAAGTCTCCAAGGTTGAATACCGCAACCAAAAAGTTGTCTTCTGTGACATTCATTAATCCAGGTTGTATAATCAAATCTTTTACCAAGGAGTTACTTTACAAATAAGTTAACTCATGATCAGGGTTGTATCCTTGGAGGTGGAAACATGCCTCTATCATTTGACAGGTGTTGGGTGCAACTTCAACATCTTCCACACTTTCACATTCAAGGCTGGTTGGAAGTGGCTGTTGAGCATCTTCGGCAACTGTGATAAGTTGGCTTCCCTTCCAAGTGAGGAGTTCTCATTTAGCCAAGTCAAGAAGCAAACTATCAGTGTGTAACATGTTTACCCCACAGATCAGATCAGAGTGTGAGACATGGTCTCTCGCAACCACAAACTCAATTGGTTGTGTTTCAAAATTGGGAAATATGAGTGTGACTGTACAGTGTACAACCACCCAGAACTGGTACAATGTGTTTACCTATACCCCTAATGCCCTTAAGAGGTACTTCTTTTAGTAGGAATTTATCAGAGGGAAGTTGATGGTAACATGAAGCTGACATCAAACTGACTGCAGCACCTGTATCCACAAGAGCTGACAATGGGTTGTATGGGGAGTTTTTTTTATTCTTGGCCAGATGACTAAGGCATTGCTTGATTGCTGCTCTTGTCTCAGGTCCAGAACTTCAACCAATTCATCTTCAGTGTTCACTGGCTGCTCTTCATCCCTCTCTAGGGTTCCAAGTTGTTCAACATCTTCCACTGTCTCATCTTCAGTCTCACTCTGGGGGGCCTCAAGGTAGTTGTGTGCAATCTGACTTGCTAATGGATATTGCCTGATGGTGTTGCTTCCTGGGAAGCAATGATGCCTCCAAAAGACCGTTCATTGCTAGCATGCTGGGTAGCTCTGGCATGCGGCCTTCCATGACAGAGCTATCTAGTTTTCCCAATTCTGGTGCTAGTTCTTGTGGTGGTGGGACCAACCCTTGGTCATCATGCAATCTTGACCCAAATGTGGTCCTCCACAACTTGGGCATTGTGGCCTCTCCATTAAATAGTTCTTCTGAGTAGGACACTGTGCAGGGCTATGTCCATGTTGCTTACAATGTATGCAAATGTTCCTGGCAGTATAGCAATCTTGATGGAGATGACCTCGCTTTCCACACCAATGACAAAGGATGCGAGGGACATTGACCCTTTGTATGCCCTGACTGCTGACAATAGGTACATGCCCTGTGGCCTATTGGTGCTGCTGCAACTTGCTGAAAGTTATTGGCTGGTGGGTGAGACTGACCCCTAGGGAAGTTTGCTGCATTTCTCACTTTTTTCCATTGGTCCCCCTTAGCCTTCCTTGACTGTTTGTTGCAGTAGACTGAGGGGCACCCATGGCAACCATGGGCAGTTCTTGCCTTAATACAACTGGTGGTGAACTCAGATGTGGTGTGTGTGTTGACTGGTGTGGGATTTGTTCAGTATAGTTAGGTGGCCAATTCCATGAAGAAGGTGAATAAGAACACTGATTCAATTGGGGTGCTGCTTGAGCTTTAGGAAGGGCTGGTGCTAGATGTGCCACATTGGCCATTTCAGGTTGGGGCTTCACAGAGGATTGGGATGTCTGCCACTGACCCACTGGTGGAGATGTTTCTTGGGTGCCTCTAGTGGTGGTTCCAGCTTGACCTGCCAAGGGGGACTCTGTAGAATTTAAGTCCACTAGTGCCACAAGCTTCTCCCACGAGATCTTCATTCCTAGTAAGGTCCTTTGAGTATGGATGATCCTGGTCAGCTCCTGCCTCAACTCCAAGGGCAACCCAGATATAAACCTATCTTTAACTATACGGAGTTGAGTGACATCCATACCAGGGAAGCACTGACAGGCTAGGGTTATTACTCTAAGGGCATATGCACAGTCTCATGTGAGTGCTTGGTAGCCTCCATGAAGTCCTGACTGACTTTCTTCTTTCTTTCTTTGCTCTTTCTCATACCAGGATATTAAATGGGCCTTCAGTGTCCCATAATCACTAGTAGATTTCCACATTACTCTATAAATTTCTAAGGCAGAGCCATTGAGGTAATTAGCTAAAAGGGAACCTGGATATTCTTGCTCAAAATATTTCTCAAAGGTTCTCACAAACTCGTGAAAATCATGTCCTTCACTCAGGCAGTATTTTTCCGGTGGAAGAACCTTAGGTGTATGGCTATTAGTCAGCATTTGAGACATCATGGCCATGGTCTGAGCATTCTGCATAACCATTTGCTGAAGAATTGCCCATGATGGTTGGTCAATGCCCCCATCCTTAGGAGTTCCTGCCATAGGTGGTGACTGACATGCTGGTCTATCAGGGGTTCCTATTGGCTGTAAAGTAGCAGCTCTTTCCCTACTGCCACCCCTGTCATGGTTATATGGGAAATTAGTGCCAGCTGTGAAGATGGGACTCGCTATTGTGCTTACAGTGACTGTTCATGAAGCCACAGCAGTGGTGATAGTGGTGGTAAGTTGACTGGCAAGACATGTTGTATCACCCATTCTCTATTGTTTGCTCTTCTTGTGAATAATTCTGTCTCTCAATTGTTTTTGTGCAGTGTGGTGAGTGCTGGGAATACTGGCAAGAGAATAGGGGCTTCTAGTCAATACTAATGCTCTCTATTGATGCTTCCCTTGAATCTTCTTGGGTCTGGGCACCAGTGAAATGGCGCGATGTGTATAGATGCGTTTGCGTTACTCACCTACCAGATACTCTGTTAGTGGGGTTATGGCAGCTACTGCTGGTTGCTGAGATGGGAGATTTAGCTGCCAGTGAGGACCACCCAGAGGGCCTTCAATTGAATAAAAATCCTTTGATTTCAGCACCACCCACACTGCTAAGAATGAGAGAAATGAGGTGAGCAAGTTACCAATTTTAGTGTGGTTGAGATTGTCAGATAGGTGGCTCCTACCAATTTGGAACTGGGTTCTCACCTTTAAGATCTCTGGGGCATAGCCAGTCTGCCTCTTTTAAAGACTTACTCTTCGGCTTATGGTGGGAGGATTTAAGAAAAGTAAAACGTCCTTTGCCTAATTTAATCAACGAAACAACAACAACACTTATGAGTTTAACTGCATCAGCAGGCAAGTTTTTACAGGTAACTAAAGAAAATATGAATAATTTTATTGATCATACACCAATGTGTATTCAGAACCAACTAAGCACTTGAAATTTTTTTTTTTTACTGCAAAACAAAAGAAATAAACATCATTAGTCCCATACCACACACAAAAATGTCAACATAAAATAAAACCATTAAATTATTGGCCATCACCAGCCCATTACCACACAAAGGAGACAAGAATTACAGAGAAAAGGAACTTACATAACTAATGCAAAAAAAATAAAGAATATTAGTCACTAGGGCAAGGTCAATGAGTGTTACCCAAATTGTATAAACCTGATAAGTCCCTGATGTGTCATTTTAAACTCTACTTCATCTCACAATCATTAAAAGTATTCTTGGCTCAATCACTGCAAACAAAAGCAATGTTTATAACAAAAAAATATGTGAATACTGGCTTTAGCATTTGTGCAGGTATTGGGGAAGAAAAAAAAAGAAGCTTTGTCCAAATTCACTTCAATAAGCAAATGTCCCAGCCAAAAACAAATCCCTGATAAAGAGAAAAAAACCAACAATATTTAGAGATTATCCCCCCAACACTGTCAAGTGGACCCACAGGAATCCATGAGTGCAATGATGCCAGAAAAGGGAGCAAAATTGACAATGATAATTAATGTTCTAAAATTTTGGGATATGTATTTGCATTAATATATTGCTCATAAGGCAGTTAAAGGTACAATTTAGTTCACAGCCTGAGAAAGCTGAAAATCCATTGTGAGGCATATTGATAACTGAAGTTAGGTTTTTCAACAAGGTCTTTATAAAGGAAATCAGGCATTCAAAAATGATTATGATATTTACATGATAATTTTAAGTGATCCAAATATGTGAGACATGGTTCTTATAGCTGATGGTTAAGCAATACAAAACACCAGTGGTAAAAACAAGACTATAGGATCACCTACCACACCATCCTAACCTTAGAGTGGATCTTAGGGTCTTTGTTAGCCTTAGCTTCTGTAGATCAAGAAGTGAGATGCTTTCCTGTCTCTTGAAATGGGCATATGATTGCCTCAATTTGCTTAATATTCTCTACGTTGAGAGAATTTCAAATCTGTTGTAATCAATTAAAAAAAGAGAAGAAAAACATTTTTAGTAACTCTGAAGGCCTGGCTTTCTAAGAAAGCTCCAGCCCAATGGGGATTACTGAAACCTCCCAGGCCCCACTGAGGGGTTTGGGAGCTCTCAGGAATCCTTCCCTATAGTGGAGTTCCCACCAATTTGCGGTGTTAACCATACCATTTCACTGTACCATACTGTACTTTCATTATCTTGGTTATTATTGGCTTAATTACTTATTGTGCATTCACTGCTGCATATCTCATTAGCCTACCTAAATTAGTGTTTATCATCATTGTACTTAATAATTAGACTGTATAACCATTTCTTATTGCTAATACTCAGTCATCTTTAGTGTAATATAAATGCCATTATATAATTGCTAATCACTATAAATACCTTTATTGAACTGTTAATTGCTGTGAACAAATAATTGATTTATTTTCCTAATTAAACAAAACAGCAAAGTAATTTCTCTCTCCTTACTAAATATTGTTTAATTGAGCAGTAGGCCCAAGTTGGTAACCCCTAACAATTCATTTCAATCTTATTCAGTAATTATACTAAGCCTACTTCTTTAGCCACATCAAATTGGTGATTTGTAGGCAACTATAAAATTGGTGACCCCGGAGTGACTATACACCCTACCCTGAGGGAATTAACTGAAATTTGGTACATAGGTTAGTTTTTCCCAGAGAAAATGAAATTCCAAATCTTAGGCTGGTCTGTCCAATAGTTTTTGAGATATGGGTTAGTTCAAATTCTGGTTGCTTCATGACCCTCCTTTTTTTAAGGTCAAATATCTTTCTCTCTTCAATCAACCTATATATCTTTGAAATCAGGAGAGGCTGAGGATTCCAAATATTTGTTCCATTGTTGTAGGGTAATAAATAAAAATTTGGTCATATTTATTCACAGCTAGTCCTGATTGATGGCTGCAAAGAACTCAACTACTGGGAAAGACTACGTAAACTAAATCTGTACTCCCTGGAAGAAAGAAGAGAGAGAGGTACACCATAATCTACATATGGAAAATGATGATAAAACTGGTACCAAACCTCAAGCTAAACCCAATTACCATCCAAACAATGCTGGTAAATAGGAAAGGCAGAATGTGTAGTATTCCCAAATTGAAGACCTGACAAGGGACCTCTTTAACACTGAAGGAAAATAGCTTAGTTGTCTTTGGGGAGGGGGCCCCCCCCAAGACTTTTTAACCAGCTTCCAAAAGACCTAAAAAATGTTGCAGGGGTCAAAGTTGAAGTCTTCAAGAGAGGACTAGATGTCTGGCTCAGGGCAGTATCAGATGAGCTGGGTGTACCTGGCTATGTGTGGTGGAGAGCGCAAGAAAGCAACTTGCTCCTCCACCAAACCAGGCCTGCAGGTGGGGCCACCAGCTTGATGTATGTGTGAAGAGGGACCAACACATGGACCATCAATGAGGTTAACGAGGTTAAGAAATTTTGGTAAAATTTTAGTGGACCACTTCACAAAATTTTTTATAAAACTTAAATCAAAGACAAATCATTTTTCTGCAAAAAACAATAATAAAATATTGGTATGTAGTAGACCTCATAAAGGTAAGAATTATCTTGTTACCAAATATTTTTGAAGATTTTAACTTTTTGGCTATCATCCCTGCAGTTCTCTATAAATAAACCTGAGTAAAACAAAACATGAATGATTTTTTTTTCTCACAAGCAAAATAGAATAATATAAATTTATAGAATTCATAATAACAATTATCAAATATGAGAAGTAATAAATGCAGTAACATTTTAATAAATTTAAACCATAGTGAATAAATCAAAATTTTGCCAAGATCCCTTAAGGAGGCATAAAAAGAGAATATTTACAGGAAAAAAAAATCTGTCTTCATCATATTCAGAGAAAGTTCATAACTATTATTATTATTATTATTAGAAAAAAAAGTCTTTTATGCAGTAATTGCATAGATTATATATCGAGCAAATATAGACTTAATTTTGAGTCTTCAGGCAGGGGAGACAAAAGGAACACAAACTCAAGAGATCTTGAAAGAGGTATCAAGTCACACTGAAGACAGCAATTATGAATCTTCAATCAGTACCTAATAATCCTAAAACAGCAACAGTTCATATGAAAGACATTCTTTCTTTGGTTGGAAAAACACCTGGAAAAACATCCAACCTTGGCTTTGTTGTTTGTGTTCTACTTTTTTATTTTTTGTTCATGCTTGTGTACATAAAAACATGACTTAGATGTGTTTGCAATTATTCATGCACCTCTGTTACACCATCTCCGACTGTTTACAGGTGTTCTCAGTATGTTGCTTCCTCGCACTAACAAGGAAGTTTATACCATTTAATTAATCTGACTGCAAGATTCCGGAACAACACTTTATACCTTTTCTTCTATGGCATCCTCTCTCTCTCTCCCAGTCTTGAGGGAAGGGAATGCTTTTCTTTCATTGAAGGATATAAAATGATGAGTTTTCCTTTGTCAGTCTTTCATTTCCGTAAGAGGGAAAATCACTTTTAAACTATTGATGGGTTTCTTTTACAATACAGAGTAATTAGAGAATCAAATCCTTTACACAACACTTGCTTAGAGAGTTATTAACGAACAAATGCTTACATCAAAAAGCTAAGGGGCCCAGCCAAACTGCCTGCCCAAAGGCCGAGGTGGGACTCTGTTTCCACTCTTCCCTGGAGAATTTCCCATGGTGCAACATTTTACAAAAAGATTATTAAACTTGCAAAATCCTACTCAAATAGTGATATTAACAAAAGAATTTATATAATTGGATATTAACAAAAGATATATACAGGGCTATTCAAAGTGATTCACCTGATTTCAAATGAGAATATTTTTTAATGTTACAAATACAGAGTGATTTGTGATACATCAACCAAAAGAAAAATTGTCCAAATTTTATCTCTCACCTCATAAATGCTCTATGTGACTTCCCCTAGTTACACGAGCAACGTCGACACGATAGTCGAATTCCTCCCATACTCGCTCCAGCATGTCCGTTGTCACTGACTCTACGGCAGTAACAATGCGAGTTCGGAGCTCATCCAAAGATGTGGGCAACGGTGTCACGTACACAGTATCCTTAACGTACCCCCAAAGGAAAGGAAACTCACGCTGCACTGTGACTACCGATTTACAGCTCGAAAACTGCAACACACAAAACGCCGTCTGCTGTGCGGATGCCATTTTCACACTGACTGTTTGTTGCTAGGCTAGGCCATGGCGTGACTTTGGAGCCCTCTCGCGATGATTTTGTAAAACTCAGAGATTTCCTCTTTCATGTGGTGTATGCCCAGCTGATGCACGGTTGATAGGTACGGAAGTATTCTCAGTTGAAATCAGATGAATCATTTTGAATAGCCCTGTATAATCGTAGTTTTACACTTTGTGATTTATTTTAGTTGAAAAGAACAATTAGGATTTAGGAATCTCTGTTTAAGATCATAGACGTGACAACACTGTTTTCGTTAGGGTTAGAGAAAAAGGATGCCAAGTTTTCCACTGGCATTGAGGCACTTCATACAATATTAAAAATTTAATAGAATCATTTTTTAATTTATATGAACAGAATAATATCTTTTAAAGGATTAATACTTTAATTTATACAAACAGAATGATATTTTTTAAATTTTAACAAATTTATTTTCTTGTGGAAACCCTTTTCCACACTGTATATTAGCAGGTGGAAGTGGAACACATTCTGTATGTATGATACATAAACCCTAAATTACAACTGGCTGCTTTAGGAGAGCATGGACTAACATATAAAGATTTAATGAAATATGCAGTCTGCAGCACAGAAGATGCAAAGTGCATGATGCATGAATGCCAAAATTGTGATGGTGAAAATGGTATTAAGTCTTTTCTGGAGTTTTTAGATAGCATTGAAACTTGTGGGGATGAAATTCAGTAGCATTGACTGGGGCGAAGCAGACCACCAGGATCACAGGGGTGAACTGGACTAGGTTAATTAAAACTAAAAAAAAATTAAAATTTTTTTTTTTTCCTATTTCAGGTGCCTGCCTTCAAGAGTAACTATTTGTGCATCATCTGTGGAAATATAAAATTGCTGCAGTTAGTTTTCAATGAACAGGAGAAAAATTAGTGAAATGTGCAAAATCATAGAAAATGAACCTTGCTGGCAAACTTTGTTTTTCAAAAACCTTGATTTTGGTGAAGGTTTTCCTGGAGAAATTAATATCCATTGAAGAAAGCTGAAAATTTGTGTGGATATTCTTTAATGCTGGTACTTTATGGAGAACACATTAAAAAAATGTATAAAGCAACCTTGCTTCTCACAATACACAGACAAAAGTGGTCCATGTTTGCCCTGGTGTGTTAACACCTCACCAGGGTGGGCTGGACCACCATGATATTTATATTTGATGTGTACGATTTTTAATTTGTAATGTGTCTTATTTAATTTTGTAACATTAATAGATGTACTAATAAATGTTTTCTTTGTTTCAGATTGCTTTTTTAATTTAGCATAGTCAAAATGGTGAGGCAATAGGCCCTATAAGAGGAAGCCAGGTTCTGGCCTGGATAAAAACTCTGAAAAGTGCTGTTGAAGCAGTAAAAACGAATACATTGTCAATAACTAGTGCTGCAAAACAATTTGAAGTTAGTAAAACAATCCTACAGACACATCTGAAACATATAAATGATAAACATGATAAGACTAGAAAACAAGAGAGTAACTTTTACATACTGAAAGAAAGTGAACAAGAACTTGCTGAGTTCTTAACAGTAATAGCAAAGTGGGGCTTTGGCTTAACCCTTTCACTCACTGAGTAGACAATTGTATAGCTGAAAAATAAACCATATTGATTCTTATATAACCACACATAAAGGCAAATTTCTTTTTTACCCTGTCATAATTTGAGTGAAAGGGTTAATGCCAAATGAAGTGTGTGAAATTGTGTAGGTGTATGTAAAACAGAATAAGACTGAGAACACTGAATTAGGAGATTGATTATTCATGTAAATATTGCAAATTCACAGATGACAAACTGGGAGAAGACTGGATTTGTTTCTCCATGAAGAGATGGTGACTATCATCAAAGAAGGCCAGCACCTTAGAAAAATCCTGATGACACGTAGCAAGTGACCCTGAGATTATTTATGGATTTTATGATATTCAGGCAGAATACAAGAGACTGAAGATCCAGCATCACCCTGAATGCATCTGGAACATAGATGAGACAAGTCTTTTTACAGATGCCTTGCAACTAAAGGTGATATCACCTAAAGGAGAGTGTGTCTCAAGAACTAAGCTACATCAGGTAGAGAGGCTATTACTCTGATGGGAGGTGTGTCAGCAAAAGGGGAGCTTCTTCCACTCTTGATTGTCTTCAAGGGAAAATACCTACAATCATCAAGGAAAACTGAAAAAGCCTACGAAATGATGATGTATGCCATGTCAGAGAATGGTTGGATGGTCTTGGAAGTTTTCTTTGATCGGTTCAAGAAGTTTTGCCAGCTTGTCTCTCAATGACCTCTCATCCTCATTTATGATGGACACACTACACATATCACTCTTCCAGTCATTCAACTAGTTGGAAGGAAAACATTATGATAATTAAGCTTCCACCACACACCACAGATAAACTGCAACCCTTGGATGTCAGTTGCTTTCATCCTCTCAAAGCTATGTGGGACGAGGCAGTTCACAAGTATCACCACCAGAATCAAGCTGGGCACATTAGCAAATCTGTGTTTGTGGAGATTGTTGGATCACTGTGGAAGGAGGTGTTCACACTGGACACAACTTATCTGGCTTTAGGAAAACTGGCATTTATCCTTTAGACAGGACCAAATATGATGTTTCATGCTTCATCCTACAGCTCTACAAAGTTTACCAAAGAACCAGAGACACAGCTGATCCTGTAAGTGTGCACAAACCCCCAACTCCACAGAAAGACATTTCCCCTCTCTCATGCCACACCCTCTGGAAGTGGACACATACTGTCTGGAAGTCAACAAGCAACATCCTCTAAAAGTGCTCAAATCCTGTGGCAAGTGATGGCAGAGTTTCCCCTACAGTGAATCAACAATAGCAAGGCCCCTCCAAAGGTGCAATGGCATATCGACTATGAGGCAAAAGTCATCACTCATCCTGAATTTTTGAAGCAAATTGAAGGGGTTGAAAGAAGAAAGCAACCAAAAAGGAAGATTCCTGAAATTGAAGATGGAATTAAAGATGACATTGATGTCCTGATGAAGTCCTTGGTGAAGAATCCAACAAAGAAGAGCACATGGACAGAATAGCAAAAGGCTATGAAGAGTTGAAGAAAAACATAAGAGGATGAGTATTATGCTGTCTACTATGTTGGGAGAGTTCTGTCAGTTGATGGAGATGAAGTGGAGTTGAAATATCTAGAGCACCAATCATACTCTGCAAATTTTACTTGGCCATGGTGGGAGGATATTGACACTGTGCCTAATAGTTTCATATTCCATGGGCCAATAACTGTAACAGGAGCTATTCCCTTTATGTTGGATACAAAAGTCGTGGAAAGTGAATATGAAAACTTTAAAGTGTTCTCTAAAACCATGAGAGCCATGTAAAAACAGTGTAGTGAAGTGTAAATACTAAGTCTGCTCAGTTATTATTTCTTAATTAGTTATTAGCTAATTAGTTCTTAGTGTTAATAAAAATGAAAGTGCCTTAGTAAACATATATGATGCGTATAATAAAGTTAAAATGAACTTGTATAAGCTTAATGTACTGTAAATAGCATAACTAACAAATACTTGTGATGGTCCATATTCACCCCAGTGCCTGGTCCACATTCGCCCCGAAATGTTGCATGTAGCGGACTACAAAATGTCCTATATAGCTCAGTAAGTACAAAATATTATTTAATGTAACTCACATATTGTACCCCTGTATGTAGGCATGATACCATGTTAGTTTGAACAATTTTGGTTAGCAGGTTAAAAAGTTATTAAAACATTTGTCATTTTGTGGTCTGGTTCACCCTGGTTGATGCTATAAAGTTTGGGTAAGCACAGTAGATGTATAGTGGTGGAAAAGAGTTTATCTGACAACCTAAACTCTTAAGTTCTAATATATACAAATTAACTCGACATCATTTCATAGCCCATGAACAAACCAAGTATTTTCAAGATATGAAAGGATCTTTCAAGTTAGACAAGTCAATATTAGTTGCAGATTTTTCTAAAAACTATTCCCTTTTAGTCCAAGATGCTGCTCAAAGTTTCTATTGGGACAACTCTCAATGTACTTTTCATCCTTTTATGTACTGGAAGTAAAGTTTAAATTAGGGGTGTACCGGATCCAGAATCCGGCTGGAGTTTAGATTTTGGATCTGGTTTAGGTTCCTGCCAGATCCAAGGTGGATCTGGCTAGATTTGCCAGATCTTGAAGATTTGCAAACAAAGGAAAAGAAAAGCTGCATCTTTGTTATCCAAGTTAATTTTGTCCTAATTTTTAGTCTGTAATTATAGTCATTTCATCCTTGCCAAGGGAATCATCAGATGGCTTTGATGAGTTGTTGTTGTTGTTGTTGTTTAGCCAATCAGCCCACCCTGATTGAGCAAGCCGGCGGCATGCAGGTAACCGATCGCCCTCTCCGGAGTGGACCAGAGGTTCAGCGCACTCGTGATGTTGTGTTGTGTTCGTTGTTGTGCTAGAGTGGTACAGTCCGTCATAATGTGTTCAATTGTTTGTGGTGTGTCTTGGCACAGGTGGCAGGTGTCGTCTATGGAGTTGTCTAGTCTGTGTTTATATGTCCGTAAGTTGGGGTGATGTCCACATCGGAATCGTGCTAAGTTAACTCGATCCGATCTGCTCAGGCTGATCTCTGACCTGTTAATGGGCGGTGGCTTCGCACCTAGGACCGCATTTGGACCGAGTCGTGTCAGTGCTTTGTGGGTTAGGTGTGTGTGTATGTGTTTTCTGTACTGTGTGATGTCTGTGGGGCGTGGTATGGAATGGAGTATTTGGTTATAATATATGTCTGGTGTTACCTTAATGGTGCGAGGTGTTGGTGCATGATTGTACATGTAGTGGCAAGGGTGTTGTGGGTTAGTTGTCGCTGCTGCCATGAATTGTGTTCCCCTCATGTCTAAATGTTCCCTAACTTTTAGTATTTTTGTTTCTGTGTGCAGGTGTTCTATTGGTGTTGTTTGAGTGCATCCTGTAATGATACGAAGTGCGTTGTTTTGTATTGTTTGTAAGGTGTTTATGTGTGTGTTTGAGATAATGGGTGCCCAGCATGGGCTAGGATAGTCCATAACTGAGCGAATATATTGTTTGTAGATGAGTGATGTTGTTTCCTGCTGGTCTCCAAAGTTTGTTCCTGTTAGTACCCTAAGCATGTTAAGTCTTGACGTACATTTGTTTTTAATGTCCTGAATGTGGTTTGCAAAAGATAATGATGTGTTGTATGTGACACCTAGTATTTTGGTTCTGTGAGTGTATGGAATGTTGATGTTGTTTAGTGTAAGTTGTGGAATTACCTGGTGTTCTTTTGTGTTGCTTGTAAGCAAGGTGATGGTTGATTTTGTGGGCGCTACTTTGAGTCTATTGTGTGTGAGCCAGTCTTGTATACTGTTTATGTATGTTTGTAGGTTATTTGTAGCGGTGTCGATGTTGTTGTGGGTGGATGTTAGAGTGATATCATCTGCATATGATGATAAGGTAAGCTTGTTATCTATGGGTGTTGGAATGTCATGCATGTATAAGTTGAAGAGTGTTGGTGAGAGAACAGAGCCTTGAGGGACCCCGTTCGGAAAAAGCTTGTTTTTGGATGACTTGCCATTAAATGTGACATGTGAGAAAAGCTGGGCACTTGCGGGTTTTTTTGCGGTACTGCGGTACTACCGCACTACCAAACCGGTACCGCATAACGCAGTACCGCAAAGGATCGCTGAAAGTACAGGCTGTACTTTCAGCGATCCTTTGCGGTACTGCGTTATGCGGTACCGGTTTGGTAGTGTGGTAGTACCGCAGTACCGCAAAAAAACCCGCAAGTGCCCAGCTTTGCATGTGAGTATCTTCCTGAGAGATAGTTGCTCAGCCACCTTTTGGTGTTATTGTGCATGTTTGTGTTGAGTATTTTGTTTATGAGAGGGAAGCGTGGGATACAACAGCTCAACACAGAAATAAACAACAAACTCAAAGAAAAACAAACAGAAACATTCAGGGAATTCATAACAACACTAAACCACTCCACAGATACATACAGGCTATACAAGACTATAAACAGCATTACCCACTCTAACAGCGGCATTCACACCTCACACGCGGCTATCTGTCGCAGCCAAAATAATATCCCAACATACACACAACAAGCTAACATTCTAGTTAATCACTACGCAAAGATAAGTCACTTAAACAGAGACAACAACCAGAAACACGCAGACAGACAAACAGCCAGACACAAGAAAACCTACAGACTCGACACGATCATTACACCCTTCAATACAGACCAGACCACCAAGATCATCAAAAACATTAAAAATTCGAAGGCTACTGGACCAGACAACATATCTAACATACACCTTAAACACTTGGGCCCACAAGGAATACTAGCTCTCACAAATATCAGCACATATTCATACCAACACTGTATTATTCCTGACATATGGAAACAAGGTAAAATTATTACACTACTCAAACCAAACAAAAATCCAACAGAACCAGCTTCCTATAGACCCATTACTTTACTATGCACACCTTCCAAAGTAACAGAAAGACTAATCTTACAAATCACCAACCCACACATACCACTATCGCCTACTCAACATGGATTCAGACCTCACCACTCAACCACGACATTACTCGCTTTGATGAGTTGAACCAAAAAGCTAAATATTACTACTTCATGGTTCAATGTCTGGCTGCCATTATGGCTGTCTGGCTTTTTTATTTATATTTATTAACAAAAAAGACAATACAGGTACACATTAAGTATACAAAATACATGAAAGTATAGAAAATACATCAAATAACAGACATTTTCATGTTTGATATTTTGAAACACATCTAAAACTAATAAACATAGGTTGCAAAAGATTGAAAAACTGTACCCTAGTTAAGGATTCCTGGAAATTTTGAAATATTGTGATGTAAGAACAGAAGCTGTTCACCTGTCCTGGGAAGTAAACTCGCATGCTTTTCTTCAAAGACATTACCAGCTTCAGAGAGAAAACGTTCTGAATAAACAGATGAAGCAGGAGCTGCCAAAAACGTTTTTGCAATAGTGCTAATGTGAGGGAATTTTTCTTTTTTTTTCTTTTCACCATGTTAAGACTACTACTACTTTAGCTAGTTTAGAAATTGTTTTCTGACAAAAATTTCTTCACCTCACCTTCTATCTCTTCTTCAGTTAGCTTTTCTTTTTCTTTTTTTTATGACCCAATTCTGCATCATCATCATCATCGCATTCAGTAAAATAGTAGCTTAGGAAGCTAGCACTAACATCAGACTTCAATGTTGATGATGTCGATGGTTTGGCGATAGCCCAAGAAGGTGATCTACAGAAACTAAGGCTGACAAAGACCTGAAGATCCACTCTAAAGTTAGCCTGAGAGAAAGGAAAGAGTAGGGGGTTAAGAGAAGAGAATAAGGGGTTAAGTAAGTAGCAACACCTATCACTCGTGGGTTAACATTCATTCAGAAAAAGAGAAAAAAGACTCATCATCCATCGGCCACTGCCAACAAGTCGGAAAAATAGTTGAAGAGAATAGGAAAGGGGTGAAAGATGAAAAGAAGTAAAATAAGAATGCTTACAAACCATGCAGACACAGTCTTAACTCACTGTCATACCATGCAAGTAAAGAGTTACAGACATGCAAGTAAGGAGAGGATAAGGGAAAAAAAAAAAAAAAATAGGTAAAGTTAAACAAAAAGTGTGTTAGTTTACACTACGAGCTACATCTACGTTCATGTTAGTCTAATTTTTTTTTTTTTTTTTTTTTTTTATCAATTTTTTGCTGGCATGTCACAAGCTGGCATTATCATCAACTAACTCATCCTCGACCACCACCACCAGAGCTCCTGTTGCTAATTGTTTTTTATTTTTTTTATTTTAAACGTTAATATTTTTAAAATGCCTATCTAGATGGTTCTTAAACATATTAACGCTGGAGAGTTCACGACTGGCGGGGGAAGATTATTCCATTATCAATTACTTTAAACATAAAGAAGTTTTTAGTGATATTAGTAATGAAACGTCTGCCACGCAACTTAAATCCTTTATTACGAGTATTGCTATTATCAAAAGTGAACAGTTTGTCAAAATTTACGTTATTGATGTTATTAATGATTTTGAAAACTTCAATAAGCTTCCCCCTTAACACTTACGCTGCTCCCATCCTCATATGATGCTCAGGAAGTTTGTCGGAAGAATGCTCCCAGCATCATATGATGATCACATTTTTTTAATGTTTTTGCACAAAATCCCAATAAAAATAAATGATTTTGCATTTTAATGCTATTGATGACTCAGATATATTCATAAACCATCCGCAACAAACATACACACACATGCATGTATACATATGCACACATGTACACATAAACGAGCAAGTATTATGCTTACATTTGAGTTTTGAAGAATCTATGACTCAGATATATTCATAAACCATCCGCAACAAACATACATACATACATACATACACACACACACACACACACACACACATGCATGCATGTATGTATGTATACATATGTACACATGTACACATAAACAAGCAAGTATTACACTTACATTTGAGTTTTGAAGAATGTACATTTTATTTGTCCTCTTGAAAAATAATTTTTTATTCCTTTTGAAAAATAACTCCTTATAAAATAATTGTTCATAAAATAAATGTTCTTTTGATAAATCTACACTTTCCATTATACTTATTTACAACATTGTTTTACACTTTTACTGAATTTAGTATTTAGTAGTTGGCACGGGTGTGGTAGAGAACAAAGCACTCAAGGCACAATGCAACTTTGCATTCCAGACACCAAGTAGAAACTTTTCTAACATGTTTTTCTCTTTGTATTGTATGTGCGCATACATGACATTGTCATTGACCTACAGGTCTAATCTGCATATCAGATTTGTCCACCAGACGCATATTTTTGTTATAGTCCACAACAGCATCTGGTTTGAATTTTATTTCGTTTGTTCAATGATTGACCTTTCCTGAGTCGATCATTCTTCCACTGTGAATTGTTGTTAACATATGCACATCTCTTTTATCAGTCCATTTTAGTGCTAAATAAAGGTTTTGATTCCATCAGATGGCACTCTCCTTTTCTACTTGGGCGAAACTTGGGCATGTTTTTTCTATTTACCTTTATAGTTCCACATGATCCTGTTTTATTTACATGCAGATATTTGCATAGTGATGGGCTCGTATACCAGTTGTCGGTATACAGAATGTGGCCTTTATTCAAATATTTAGCTAAAAGTGTCTTTACAATCGCTCCAGAATGTCCTAGTGGATCATTTGCAGGATAATCTATGTCCAATCCAGTGTAAATGATGAAATCCAAGACAAATCCAGTTTCACAATCGCAAAGGATAAAAAATTTCACTCCAAATCTATGACGCTTGGAGGTTATGTATTGTCAAAAAATTACCCTCCCTCTGAAAAGTACAAGAGATTCATCAGTAACTAATTTTTGTCCTGGATTGTAAATACTTGAAAACTTTGATTTCATGAGAGTTATACAGTGTCTGATTTTTACAAGACGATCATTTGGCTGATTTGGAGGGCTGAATTGAATTGTCTGTGAAATGCAGAAATCTCATGAGTAATAAATATCAATCTCTTGACATATACTTGCGAAAGGAAGGTGTTTCAGTCAAGGAGTCTGAACCCCAGTAATCCTGCAGTCTATGTTTATTTATGTGTGGCATGAGCATTGTTAGAGCAAAAAGACATACAGTTCATCATTTTTTGTATCATGCTATCATTGCATCCTGGAAGATTGAGATGGGCCTAATCTTCTTTTCTCATATTGATAAAACTCATTTGTTTGTTCCACTATATTTTGCATCATAACATTGTCAAAGAAATACTCAAAATTTTTTATTTCTGAGCTTGCTTCATTTAGATTGCAACCTTGTTGAAGTCCTACATTTTCTTGAAAGTGATATCTATTAGACTGGCAATGTTGCACACTTTACCATGAAAATGAACTATTACTACTTGCTGTAATATCATCTCCATTGTCACTTATATCAGTTTCACTATAATCACTTTCACACTCACTGCTTCCAGAGCTTATTGCATCTAACGCAGCTCTTATTTGTTCATAACTTTCCAGTCTTTGTCGTTTAGCTGCCATAGTGCACTGAACATAAACGCTTGAAAACGTGTAAATTTTCATAAGATTCTACTCAACCATATTCCCAAGTTACCCACTAAATTTTGTTTCATTTGTAAGAGAAAATGTTTATTTATTAAGGGAAAAAAATAATTTAACAAAATGGTGCTTGACTTGATTTACAGTGGACCCCCGATTTGAGTACGTAATCCGTTCCAGCATGGCGTACTCAATTCGAAATGTACTCAAATTGAACTTAATAACCTATGGGAATTAATTAATTTGTTCCAAAACCCAAAAATTTCACCCCACCCCTACTTTTTCTATAGAAATTGGCCTACGAAATTTAGTAAGGTGTTTCTTCTTTTAAGAGTCTTTTGATGTAGATGTACGTTTAGAAGCCATCACTATAACAGTACACTATGTCACTATGCCACAATATAAAATACAGTATCAAAGTCACTGCATGTACGAATCACCAAATTTATGCTATATTTTCACTATTTATGCTGTAATCAACAGAAACTAACATAAATAAACACAAAGTACAAAGTCAGAAAACAAAATGTACGAAATTCTAACAGAAATCCCTAAGAACACCTGTACTATTCAAAACATTAGACCCTGAATGTTCCCGCAACGAACGCTCTAGACAAACTGAAACGCGTTCGGCGTCGCTGGCTGGCGTACTCAAATCGAGTTTTCTACTCAAGTCAAGTCAATAGGAGCCTATGGACGAGCGTACTCAAATCAATGCGTACTCAAATCGGGGGTCCACTGTATTTTACTTTAACAAAAGGGTAAATTTCCCGATTGTTTTGCGCACAGGTGGAAAGTACACGGTCAGGAATTGCGCATCCGAAGGGTTAATCTCCTAGTTTCGAGCGAATGCAAGTCTAACTCTTTAATCCTATCTTCATAAGGCTTGTTGCGCAATGATAGAATTAGTTTTGTGGCACGACGCTAAACCCTTTCTAACCTATCAATATCCTCGCACAAATAGGGCACCAAAACTGAATGGCATATTGTAAATGAGGCCTGACTAGGGACTTGTAAAGGGGCAATATAATATCCTTCGATTTAAATTCAAAATTACGAGCTATGAAGCCTAACATCCTATTAGCTTTTGTGCAAGACTCCAGGCACTGGTTCCTAACCTTTAAATCCTTAGATATGCGTACGCCTAAATGTACTTCCTCGTCAATGCTTGCTAAATCTCATCCATCGTGTATGTGTAATTATTGTTATGAGAACCTACATGCAAAACTTTACATTCGTCTATGTTAAATTGCATCTGCCACTTATCCATCCACTCCATAATCCTATTTACATCATCTTCGAGACTATTTCTATCATCCTCGTTAACAACCTTACTGCCTATTTTAGTATCATCCGCGAATTTTGACACATTACTAGTCAATCCTATACCTGTCATTAATGTAAATTACGAATAGCAATGGGCCTAACACTGAACCCTGTGGGACACCGCTACCTACATCGAACCACCCCGATTCACTACCATTAACAACGACCCTCTGTCTCCTAGCATGAAGCCATTCCTCTAACCCGTTAGCTACCTGGCCGCGTATACCATGTGCTTTAACCTTCGCAATTAATCTTCTATGCGGAACTGTATCAAATGCCTTTTTAAAATCTAAATAAATAACATCAGCTGCTCTATGCCTATCATATTCGCGCGCTATTTCGTTATAAAATTCTAACAAATTAGTTAAACAAGATCTATGGCATCGAAACCCATGCTGACTACTATTAATCAAATCTCTACTTTCTAAGTGATTGATAATACGTTCCCTAACTACAGATTCCAAAAGTTTACCTACAATTGACGTTAAGCTAATGGGCCTATAATTATTAGGTACTGTGTTGTTGCCTTTTTTAAAAAAGGACGTGACATTAGCTAATTTGAAATCTTCAGGAATAATCCCCGTTTCGAGTGACTGATTAAAAATCTTCGTTAAGGGGCCTACGATAACATCTTTCAAATCTTTCAAATGCCTGGGATAAAAAGCATCAGGGCCTGGAGCTTTGCTAATTTTTAGCCTATCGATATAATGCTCAATCTCACCCTCGTAAACAGTTATTTCATCCAAAATAGTCTCGCTACTAAATGGAACGATATTGTCCACATCAGGGACATTATTTACGTCTTCTATGGTAAAAACTGTCGCAAAAAAGTTTTTGAAAAATACCTGCCATTGCCTGAGCATCAGAAGCCAAAGCGCCGTTAACATCCACTAGAGGGCCTATGTTATCTTTTATCGGCTTATGATTATCAACGTATTCAAAAAACTTTTTTGGATTATGTTTACTATCTGCAGCTATAAGTATCTCTAAATTACGCTTAGCATTCCTAACTGATCTTTTAACCTGACGTCTAAGCTCAATATATCTATTAAAGTTAGCTGCCTTGCCATTGCGCTTATTAAGTCTATACGCTCATTTGTGAACTCGCCTATTTCCCTAGTCCACCACTTGGGCCTACCATGATTTCTAGTGTGCTTGTGCCTATGAGGAATAAACTTCCTTTCAATATTCATAAAACTTTCTTTAAACACCACCCAACGCAAATTTGTGTCATTACCCATAAATAAGTTATCCCACCACTACTCTCATCCTATCCTCAAAACTATCAAAATTAGCCCTACAAAAATCAGGGACTTCTATTACGTTACTATCCTTAGTGTTTTCTATCAATAACTTAAACCTAAGAATTTGATGATCACTACATCCTAAACTCTCACCTACTTCTAAACCTTCGACTATATTTTTGCCATTCGTCATCACCAAATCTAAAATATTATCATTGCATGTTGGTTCGGTAACCATCTGTGGTAAAAAGTTCTCTTCCATAAACTCAATCAATCTCAAACCCTCCTCATTACCAGTAAAAGTCTCATAATTAACATTAGGGCAGTTAAAGTCTCCGACAATTATACTATTCTGATTGTCAATAAAGTTACCGAGAAGTGAGTAAAATCTAGTATCTGTATTGAGGGGTTGAACGGGAGTTTTATAAACAATAAAATTAAAACTAATACTACATGCCATAACTTCAACACATATTGCATTGCTGCTGGAAAATCTAACAACCTCGGTAGCCCTAAGGGAATTATGAATGTACAGCAAAACGCTGCCACCAAACCTATGTAACCTATCATTAGTAAAGAGTTTAAAACCTGGTATATCAAGTTCCCCCAACAAGTCCCGAGTCACGGTATTTAACCAAGTTTCAGTGATAGCAACTATATCATAGTTGCTGGAATAAATTATCACCTTAAATTTGTTTAATTTATTTCTAATACTACTCGCGTTACAATAAAAGATTTGTTATTTTTTACCATGGGCTGGCGTTTTAAACTATTTTTCACGTCGGGCCTGCGTCCCTGCGTCCCTGGACCCACAATGTTTAAAGAAGGCTTCGACCTATAGTTTTCGCACGTTTTCATCTATTAATTTACCTAGCCGAGCATTACCTATTTCATTAAAATACACCCCATCTTTTATAAAAAGGCTAGGATCACTGAATTCGGACCACAGCTTTATGAAGGGTACATTTTCCTCAGTACAAATCTCTTCTAATTTATTATTCAAAAATATTGTTTTTGACATAATCCTAAGACCTAACCTGTGCCTAGGGGTAATACCTAGAACTAAAGACTTATCTGACCTAGCTTTCAGGGACCTATTTAACCCCCTATATCTCCCCGAAAGGTCAGGCACTCTCGTATCGGGCCTATACGAGTCGTTGCCTCCTACCATTGTCACCAACATCAAGCGATGGGAGGCAATGTCAATCCTATCCACTTTGTCTCTAACTCTGTCAACCCTGGCCCCTGGGAGACAGAACTTCCTCTTGGTTGGATGCCGTTCAACAAACTCTTTGTCCATGTGGCGCACTAAAGAGTCCCCAATTAAAATAGTTTCCCCCTCATTCACGTCCCTTTCCAAATGGGCGAAAGGGTTTGAAACCTCAATGGGGGGGGGGGATTCCTATCACCTAACGTACATGGCCTAGCTTCACCCTTAACTTCTCTAAATCCCTCCCCATCTACTACTCTCGGACCAACCTTAACTCTGTCCTCAACTCTATCCAACCTTCCTGACAAGCTACCTAAACTAGAAACTAGGTTACGCACCTCACCCTTCAAATTACTAATGTCTTCAACATTAGTATTGGTTCAGTTTTCATCAACTGTAGCCCTACCCATGCCCTCATCAAGCATTGCAAGTCTCTTACTTCATGTACACTGTGTTTTATGTCAACTATTTCCTCCATTAACTCGCAAAAGAAACAAACTGATCTCTCGGTAATTGCCATAGGACCGCCGTTATAATCTTTAAATTCCGAATACCACCAGTTTACCTTACACCTAACAAACAACGCTTTCTGCGATGACATCACACAGTTAAAAATTAGTTTATAACTGTCACAAGTTCAAACTAAATTAAGCTGGCATGCTATGAAAACTTCTAAATTGCTAAAAACCACCAATATTCAATTACCTAACTATGACAATGTGAATATAAATGCAAGTATATAAAATTAAAAACTTTCCAAAGTAAAATTCTTAGCAATATCAGAGAGCTAAGGAAATGCGTCCATTCAGTACAGAGTCTGGCTGACGAATTATCAGTGAGCTCAGGAAATGTGTCCGTTCAGTACAGAGTCTGGCTGACAAATGCTGCTGATGTACTTGATAATGAGGATGACAATGATTTACTCTCTGCATCTGAGTCACACTCCTGTTCTTTGCTTCTGTTCTTGATGGTTCTCAAAACTTCTGTAATTTCTGTTATCAACCACTTGTTAGCTTTCTGCTTTAATTCTGCATCAGGAAGAAGAGTAAGCTTGTAACGTGGATCGGTCATGCTACTAATTACATGTTGATGGCTTTCATACACATTCATAGTACTTGAACCACCTCTTCCTTTTTGCTTATCAGATGTACTACACATGAAACGTTTTTCCATAGTGTTTTTTAATTCCTTTTTCATGGGTTTAACACCACTGTCGTCTTCCACCCCGTTGGAAAGATACATACCGGGTGAACCAAAAGTAGGTGGACAGTAAATGATAACGTTTATTTTGAGAATACATATACAATTATATTTAATTTTTTTGTATACTATAATACAAAATAAAAAAAAAAATTAACTTATACCAATACAATACAAAAGCACTGAAAATTTTATCAATGCAGGTGCTGAAATTGCTGTCCATCACAATTTACACAGCCTTGAAGTCTACCTTTCACACTTCGACAAACATTTTTGCACAAGTTTCTTTGTGCATTAATTTCTTGAAATGCATCTCTGATGTAATTTTTCAAATCACCAACACTTCATGGTTTTCGACTATAAACTTTGTCCTTGAGTACTCCCCAAAAGAAAAAATCCATTGGGGTAAAGTCAGGTGAACGTGCAAGCCATTCAATTGGACCTCTTTGGCCGATCCATTTCTCAGGAAATGTTTCATCAAGATACTCACGGACTGCTCTTGAATAATGTGGAGGGGCCCCATCTTGTTGGAAATAGAGGTCATGTGAATTAGGCTGTTGTTGTAAGTGTGGAACAACTTCATTCCTTAGAATTTCGAGATACTTATCACCTGTGACTGTTCTATCAACAAAAATTGGTCCTAAAACACCAGAACTTGAAATACCACCCCAAACAGTGACACCAGGCTGGTTTAGTTGCTGCTCTAATGTTAAATGCATGTTCTCACTATACCAGTAAACACAATTATGTCGGTTAACATGACCTGATAATTAATTTGAAAGAAGCCTCATCGGTCCACACAATGTTATCTAAAATTATTGGATTTCCTTCAATTTCGTTCAGCATGATCTCACTAAATTGCAGCTGCCTGTCTGGGTCATCCTCCAATAAGCCATGAATTAGCCGTGGATGATAAGCTTTCAACCCAGTAGATTTCAGAATTTGTATAATAGAGGTTTGTGAAATGTCCAGTTCTGCTGAGGCTCTTCTGGTGGACTTTTTGGGACTGTGAACAAATGCTTCGGCAACAAGTTGCTTATTGTCCTCTGTGCAAACTGTTTTGGGTCGACCAGTTCTTGGGGCATTAAGAATTGAGCCAGTGGCATCAAATTTGTCACGAATGCGGTAAATGGTTTGTCTCTTTGGGGCTTGAGTACCAAATGTTTCAACCCATTTTGTTCTAACAGTTTCAGTATTTTGAAATTTCCAGTACTCTTTTAACACCCATTTTCTGGCATCAGTATTTAGATTATTTGCCATTATGGGTTCTCTGAACTATCTGAAAAGAAAAAAGATTAAATTTAAATAAATTTAGTTATAATATTTAATATAATATAACACAAACACCATAGTTATAATGAACACCATAGTTATAATATAATATAACACAAACCCTATTCAACCTACTGTCCACCTACTTTTGGTTCACTCAGTATGTAGTGCACAAACATGTGATACCACTGAAGATAACATCGACTTCAATTTACTTAGAGTATCTGTAATCATGTTAAAGGGTTGTGAAAGTCTTAGAACTTTTTCTAAGAGCTGCCACTCATTTCCGGTAAGTGATGGGACATCGGTGTGATCAGCTGTGTACAATTGCAAGCATCTTCTTAATCTTTCCATCCTTTGCAGCATCAAGTAGGTGCTGTTCCATCTTGTTACAACATCTTGGATGGGGAGCAGTGGCGTGACTATTTTTGGGTCTATTTCTTTTTGCAACCTTTTTATTCATTGCAAGCCAATGTTGAATGGCTGAAATAGGTGCAAATGTTTTTTGATTTTATCATGATGTCAGCCACTGAATGTTGGGAAAATATGGCTTCCTTTATTACCAGCTGCATCTGATGTAGGAAGCAAGATACACTTGCTGAACCAGTAAGTTCTATACCAAGCTGCCTATTATGTAAGCTGCATCTCATACAATCAAATGAATTTTGTCTAGTGGAATTTTCCACTTGGTAAGCATAGATTGAAATGTCACAGCAATGTTAATACTATTGATGGGACGATTAATCGGAATCGAGAATTGGAAGAATCGAGCATTTTTCAGGAATCGGAATCGAGAGAATTGTACCATGATTTCCGATTCTTAAAACGATTCTTTAACTTTTAATTGAACCAGTTTTGCAATGTAAACTTTAAAATTTAAATGAAAGAGGATAACAAATTTTATTTTTATTGTATTGTAGCTATACATTAAAACATGTATATCCATGATGTGTAATCAAGAAGATTAAAATGAATTGTTACAACTTACAGTTGATTTTTATTTTTAAACCAGTCTATTATAATTTATAATTTATATTACCATACTCATAATGTAAATAGTTAATCTTACCAGAGTAAAATATGACAATTTCCAGAAAAACAAGTATAGAATTATATTTAAAAATATTGAGAATCGGAATCGAGAATCATATCGGAATCGAGACTTTTTAGTGATATCGGAATCGGAATCAGAATCATTAAAAATTTTGGTATCGTCCCATCACTAGTTAATACCAGTATGGGAACCAGGGAAGTGTTTGCAATGAAGCACACAAGTCTTTTTTGACAAAATCATCCGTAATCCAGTGAGCTGTTGAAGATATAAATGACTCCTGTGAATACTGATTACTCCAAATATCCACTGTAAAACTTAAATACTGCGCCTCAGAAACGTCGTTTACTACTGCAGCTTGCAGCTTTTTGTAGGATTGAGGCAACTTTGTTTTGGCGAAGTATTTTCTAGAGGGGATAAGATACTTGGGTTGCAGGTGGGCCATAAGCTCTATGAATCCCTGGTTTTCTGTGATTGTGAATGGTTGATTATCCATAGCAATCATATTCATTATCTTTTGGTGTATTATTTCTGACCTTTCATCATTGTCCCAAAGTTTTCTTACTGAAAAACTCTCCATAATTGTTCTTTGCTCGTTAAGAGCTTCTATTTTTCTTTCTTTGGGTGTGGATGTGGTGTGTTCCGGTTCTGCTGCAGTCTTAGGTTTTTCCGCAAAATCCTTTTTAGCATTAGCGTAGATGGCCTCATGTTTAGTTCTCAGGTGTTTGTGGAGAGGGCTAGTGCTATACTGTTTTGGTGTTGTGCCCCATTTTATTTTACTTTTATATAACTTGCATTCAGCAAAACTTTCATTTTCGTTCACATGAAAGTAGTTCCACACAAAAGATGACATTATTTAATCTGAAAAATATACATACAAAATTGCAAATTAGCCTGTAAAAATAAAACAGTAGAAACTTGCAACCTAAAAGCTTAGGAGAAATAAAAATTTTTGAGAAAGTTTTGGATCTGGCTGGACCTTTTTTTGAGATCTGGCCGGATCCAAACATTTTGGATCCGGTACACCCCTAGTTTAAATGACCAGATAAAGCATCAGTTTTTGCTTTTTTCTGAATTAACTTAAGCATTCTACAGCTATGGTTCATACTTTCCTGTCAAAGCTACTTCCTTATCTAAAAATGTTGTTTCCAGACTTAAAAAAGGTGAATTATTTTACCAATGGTTGTGCTGGACAATATAAGAATCAATTTAATTTTATCAACTTGTGTTACCATGAAGAAGACTTTGGATTAAAAGCTGAATGAAATTTTTTTGCCACAGCTCATGGTAAAAGTGGCACTAAAGTGAGCTGTGGCAAAAGAAAGCCTTCAAAGAACTGTGGCCAACCAGATTTTAAAGCTGTGTTTGAGGTTCATCAGAAGAATCTCGGTGATAAGATTAAGTTCTTCTTTGTAGAATCCATTGAGGTGGAGAAAGATAAACTTAAATTAGAAGTAAGATTTAAACTGTCCAAAGCAATTGAAGTACACAAAGATTTCACTATTTTGTTCCAATTAGTAAAACTCAAATCAAAGTATATGTAAGATCTAATGATGAGTTAATGTTGTCCAAGAAATAGTGAAGGAGGGAGAAAAATCTGAGCCTGATTGGAAAGTTGATTTTGAGATTTTAACAACTGTCAATTATGTTGCATGTATACATGATAATTTATGGTTATGGATTGTTGAATACAACTCGGAAGAATATGGTGATTATGTAATTAATTTCTTACAACCTTCTTCTATTGGCCTGAGTTATAGCTACCCAATGAAAACATATTGCGCATGATGAGCACATCAACTCTTAAAGGTGGTGTAAGAATTAAATATTTCAATAAAAGGGAATTAATGGAGAGTTTATGCAGAGTTAGGCTTCTTCTACAGGCCAACTAAGGATTAATGTATATGTAGCTTTGCAAGATTGTAAGATACACTTAATATAAAAGTTAGTATGGTGAGGGTGGTGAAAATTGACTGCTTAGTTCCAAGCCTACTGTTATGTACTTAACCTAAACAAAGTGTACAGGTTGTAATCCAAGGCCAACATTTCTATCATAAATACTTTCATATTCATCATATTCCTATCATAAATATTTTGTTACATATTTTGATGAAAAATGAGTCATTATAGGCTACTTAGAAGAAAACATAATAAAATGGTCAAAATTTGCCTGTAATACCTGTTAATTTTTCTACCTTTAGTTCTATATACCAATATTTTATTTATTGTTTTATGCAGAAAAATGATTTGTTCTTAATTTTAGTTTTGTAAAATATTTTGTGGAGTGGTCCGCTAAAGGTAAAAATTTGATCTTAAATAAAAATTTGGTTACTGGTACATGACCTTTAGGTCATGTAACCAAATTTTTATTTATTACCCTACAACAATGAAACATATTTGAAATCCTCAACCAATCCTGATTTCAAAAATATCTAAGTTGACTGAAATATTCTAAGAAATAATTAAGATATTAGACCTTAAAAAAAAGGAGGGTCATGAGGTAACCTGAATTTGACCTAGCCCATACCTCAAAAACTATTAGATGGATCAGCTTAAGATTTGGAATTTCGTTTTCTCTAACCAAGTATACCCTGTATACCAATTTTCATAAAAATTGAAGAATTGACTCCTCATATTTGAAAAATCAATGGGTCACTTGTCCTGGACTACTCTAACATTTTTTGTTCTTTATTTTATTTTTTTTTTATTTTTTATTTTTTTTAAATTGGGGTCATTTAACCTCCTTCGCAACATTTAAGGTCATATGATGGAGGGGACCTACAGCTTTACGTGGGATCCGAACCACGGGTTCCTACATCATCTGGGCGCAGAGGATGGTCTCCCATCTAACTACTACCCAGACCCAATGTCGCTTAACTTCGCTGATTTCCGGGAAGCGGTGTTACGACATCGGCCACGACATAGCCCTTCTTTTTGGCATAGTGCAAAGTAGTAGACACATGAGAATTTATCTAATTGAAAATTAAGGGAGAAATGTGTATATAGAAATTGGACCATACTCAATACTCAATTGCTGTAGAGAATCTAAATTCACATGCATACATTTATATAAGGCTCAAATCTCCCTTTGGTTCAACTGTCAGTATATCTGTATATCTGGCCATTTAGAAGATACCCATTCTTAACGTCGGCCATACTCCAAACCTTTATGCCATACTTATCTGGTTTAGATGGCATGTATACTTTGAATGAGCATTTCCCTCGAACTGCGAGTAGAGATTCATCCACAGTTACATATGTGTAGGCTTTATAGTTTATTTGACATGCTTCAATAAACTTCTGCCAGACTTCGAATATAGGCACCAACTTGCCTTGTTCACCATTCCTTCGTTCTGCACAAGTAGTCATGTTATCAAATCTTATTGACCTTATTTCTTTGAAATGCTCATGGCTCATAGAAGCATGATAAATTGGTGGACTGGTCTTAGTACCAAATAATTCATCAACTGGGTGGAAGCTATCTTTGTCCAGCCCAGATCTGAGATGAAGTCCTAGCCATGCCATCAGCTCAATAGAATCCAGCTGTTTCCATTTTTCACCATAGAGAGCACCACCTTTTTGATTTGTTGCATCGAGAACCAATTCAACAATTTCATCTGTGATAAAGAAGCTGAAAGTAGCAGATGCAGCATGCGTAGGTACACTTTCATGAACACCACCTTCACGAACAACGTTTTGCCTCACATTTTGTCTAAGCTGGGGAGGCTCAGTGCACCACACAGTTATCTTTCCCTTACACAATATTGTCATCATCATCATCATGATCACTTGCATTGTCACTATCAAAACCACTAAAGTCACTGTCAGAAGATTGTTCAACATATTCATATTCACTAGCATCAGATAAGTCTCCTTCTGATTCACTATCATCTGACAAATTTGGTTGGTCTACATCTACATCTCCCTCTCCCACCCTGCTAGGAGCATAAAACGTCGATATTGGAATTGATGTTGCCATTAGAACGAAAATCTAAGAAAATTTATGAAAAAATCGGAAAAAAAAAATTAAAATAAATTAGTCACATTGCAGGCAAGGTGGGGTAAGGCAGACCCCATTCAAGTTTGCTACCCTTTCACTTCCAAATGGTGTGACATTTTTCTCTTATATTTTGTGAGTATATACCATACCTACATACAATAAAAGTCAGATGACCAGGCTCTAAAAATATTTGAATGAATGGCAGATTTTTGAAATATGCTTGGGGTCCAGTGGACCCCATCAGCCCACAAAGGGTTAAATAGACAAAGATCTTTTTCAAATGAGTGAAGCACTCCACATACAAAAGTAATATAGTAATAGAGGGAATCAAAAGTAATAGTAATAAACCCGTATTGACCCATGTCATATATATATAATATATATATATATATATATTATATATAATATATATGTTAAACACAGACCGTGCATGGCACAAGGAACTCTTCTGGGAGAATTAAATCCACTATAGTCCGAATAAGTAATGATAAATGACAAATACCATAGTTTTTTCCTTTTTCATGATTTTAGCCCGACGTGGGCAACGGGTCTCTCGCAAAGAGATCCATAAATATAGCTTCCCTCACCAGCTATCTGCAAAGCAGACAGGATCCAGCTTTGGGACGTGGATCTAGGGTTTAAAGCAAACCTAGATCCCTAACTCAGAACCTCTATATAAGTAAAAGACTCGTTGCATTCACGTCGTGTTGAATAAATCAAAGAAAAAGGGGTAACTATTGTATTTTAGCCAAAAAAACAAAACTTAAACCTCAACCGGGACATTGAGCGTCCACTTTTCAAGGCACGAAACACGTCCGTTTAGTATACACAAACTCAGAATGGTTCCCTGAGAACAATATATGTTAAACACAGACCGTGCATGGCACAAGGAACTCTTCTGGGAGAATTAAATCCACTATAGTCCGAATAAGTAATGATAAATGACAATACCATAGTTTTTTTTCCTTTTTCATGATTTTAGCCCGACGTGGGCAACGGGTCTCTCGCAAAGAGATCCCATAAATATAGCTTCCCTCACCAGCTATCTGCAAAGCAGACAGGATCCAGCTTTGGGACGTGGATCTAGGGTTTAAAGCAAACCTAGATCCCTACACTCAGAACCTCTATATAAGTAAAAGACTCGTTGCATTCACGTCGTGTTGAATAAATCAAAGAAAAAGGGGGTAACTATTGTATTTTTAGCCAAAAAAACAAAACTTAAACCTCAACCGGGACATTGAGCGTCCACTTTTCAAGGCACGAAACACGTCCGTTTAGTATACACAAACTCAGAATGGTTCCCTGAGAACAATATATGTTAAACACAGACCGTGCATGGCACAAGGAACTCTTCTGGGAGAATTAAATCCACTATAGTCCGAATAAGTAATGATAAATGACAATACCATAGTTTTTTTCCTTTTTCATGATTTTAGCCCGACGTGGGCAACGGGTCTCTCGCAAAGAGATCCCATAAATATAGCTTCCCTCACCAGCTATCTGCAAAGCAGACAGGATCCAGCTTTGGGACGTGGATCTAGGGTTTAAAGCAAACCTAGATCCCTACACTCATAACCTCTATATAAGTAAAGACTCGTTGCATTCACGTCGTGTTGAATAAATCAAAGAAAAAGGGGTAACTATTGTATTTTTAGCCAAAAAAACAAAACTTAAACCTCAACCGGGACATTGAGCGTCCACTTTTCAAGGCACGAAACACGTCCGTTTAGTATACACAAACTCAGAATGGTTCCCTGAGAACAATATATGTTAAACACAGACCGTGCATGGCACAAGGAACTCTTCTGGGAGAATTAAATCCACTATAGTCCGAATAAGTAATGATAAATGACAAATACCATAGTTTTTTTCCTTTTTCATGATTTTAGCAACGAGTCTTTTACTTATATAGAGGTTCTGAGTGTAGGGATCTAGGTTTGCTTTAAACCCTAGATCCACGTCCCAAAGCTGGATCCTGTCTGCTTTGCAGATAGCTGGTGAGGGAAGCTATATTTATGGGATCTCTTTGCGAGAGACCCGTTGCCCACGTCGGGCTAAAATCATGAAAAGGAAAAACTATGGTATTTGTCATTTATCATTACTTATTCGGACTATAGTGGATTTAATTCTCCCAGAAGAGTTCCTTGTGCCATGCACGGTCTGTGTTAACATATATTGTTCTCAGGGAACCATTCTGAGTTTGTGTATACTAAACGGACGTGTTTCGTGCCTTGAAAAGTGGACGCTCAATGTCCCGGTTGAGGTTTAAGTTTTGTTTTTTTGGCTAAAAATACAATAGTTACCCCCTTTTTCTTTGATTTATTCAACACGACGTGAATGCAACGAGTCTTTTACTTATATAGAGGTTCTGAGTGTAGGGATCTAGGTTTGCTTTAAACCCTAGATCCACGTCCCAAAGCTGGATCCTGTCTGCTTTGCAGATAGCTGGTGAGGGAAGCTATATTTATGGGATCTCTTTGCGAGAGACCCGTTGCCCACGTCGGGCTAAATCATGAAAAAGGAAAAAAACTATGGTATTTGTCATTTATCATTACTTATTCGGACTATAGTGGATTTAATTCTCCCAGAAGAGTTCCTTGTGCCATGCACGGTCTGTGTTTAACATATATTGTTCTCAGGGAACCATTCTGAGTTTGTGTATACTAAACGGACGTGTTTCGTGCCTTGAAAAGTGGACGCTCAATGTCCCGGTTGAGGTTTAAGTTTTGTTTTTTTGGCTAAAAATACAATAGTTACCCCCTTTTTCTTTGATTTATTCAACACGACGTGAATGCAACGAGTCTTTTACTTATATAGAGGTTCTGAGTGTAGGGATCTAGGTTTGCTTTAAACCCTAGATCCACGTCCCAAAGCTGGATCCTGTCTGCTTTGCAGATAGCTGGTGAGGGAAGCTATATTTATGGATCTCTTTGCGAGAGACCCGTTGCCCACGTCGGGCTAAAATCATGAAAAGGAAAAAAACTATGGTATTTGTCATTTATCATTACTTATTCGGACTATAGTGGATTTAATTCTCCCAGAAGAGTTCCTTGTGCCATGCACGGTCTGTGTTTAACATATATTGTTCTCAGGGAACCATTCTGAGTTTGTGTATACTAAACGGACGTGTTTCGTGCCTTGAAAAGTGGACGCTCAATGTCCCGGTTGAGGTTTAAGTTTTGTTTTTTTGGCTAAAATACAATAGTTACCCCCTTTTCTTTGATTTATTCAACACGACGTGAATGCAACGAGTCTTTTACTTATATAGAGGTTCTGAGTGTAGGGATCTAGGTTTGCTTTAAACCCTAGATCCACGTCCCAAAGCTGGATCCTGTCTGCTTTGCAGATAGCTGGTGAGGGAAGCTATATTTATGGGATCTCTTTGCGAGAGACCCGTTGCCCACGTCGGGCTAAAATCATGAAAAAGGAAAAAAACTATGGTATTTGTCATTTATCATTACTTATTCGGACTATAGTGGATTTAATTCTCCCAGAAGAGTTCCTTGTGCCATGCACGGTCTGTGTTTAACATATATTGTTCTCAGGGAACCATTCTGAGTTTGTGTATATATATATATATATATATATATATATATATATATATATATATATATATATATAGATATATATAACCACGAATGAAAAAAGAAACACAAAGGGGTGCTTCGTGGTTTTATTCATCATAAATACTTTTCACGTGTCACTTTCGTGAAATAATTTTTCTATATTTATATATATATATATATATATATATATATATATATATATATATATATATTATATATATATATATATATATATTAAATAGTGGTGGACTGGATGTCAGTTTTTCAACATCCACGGATGTGATCTTTAATTTCAATATCTGCGAATGCGGATATTTAGTTAATCAATATAATATATAATATAGAATTATGAATATATGACATAATTTTTCAAATTTTGTGATATTACTATTATGGCAGGCAACGCATAAGAATTAATATTAATGTTTTCATTATGATAAGAATAACTTTCTCAAGAGTTTCAGCCACAGGAAATTCAATGAAACAAGTTTCATTCAATTTTCTGTGTTACCAGCTATTTATATTTTCAGGTTTATATATTTGTTTGTTCATTAATAACACTGGTCAACAACAATTTTGTCACAAGGGTTTTGATGGGTGTTCTAAGTGTACTTTTTCATGCTGAATCTAAATATGAAATCAGATTTTTTTCTATCAGGCTTAGTTTACTTGTGACGCTATGTTCATTTTTTCCTCATTTAGCATGATCACCGGATAAAAAAATAACATTATATATAATTAAATATATAACAATATTATAATATAAAACATTATAAAAATAATAAATATAATAATATATTATATTAATTAATATAACTATAATAAAATATATTAATATTAATTAATATAACTATAATAAAATATATTAATATATATGTTGTATTAATTTTTCTATAAAATTAGTACAATTTATTCCTTTGGGGAGAAAGTTCTGATAATGCTGGCAGGATAAATTTGGTCGGAGCAGCAGACTGTGCAGGTTGAAACATGTTTGTACCTGTTCAGACATGAGCCTAGTTTCTGTGTGTAGAGCAGCTCCAAGTCAGTCTGCTTGTAAATGTCACAGTGTTAACAGCTAGTGTCTGTTGCTTCTTGTTAATTTTACATCAGTGTTGTATTCATATAGATGTTTTGTAATGCCGCGGAACTGTCTGAATCATCCTAATTCCTTTTGTTATGCATGTGGTGATCTAACTTTAAAATCCCAGAAACGTAACTTTACACCATTAGTAAAAAAATGCTATGAACTTTATTTCAGATGTAAAGTAGGCAATCAGGACAAGAGTTGGGCCCCTCACATTTGTTGTGTGACATGTGTAAGACTACTTACAGGATGGCTAAACGGTTCACGTCACATGCCATTTGCTATTCCAATGATTTGGAGGGAACCCAAAGATCACACAACAGACTGCTATTTCTGCCTGGTAAATACAAAGGGGATCACTTCAAAAACAAAGAGCCTTATGAAATACCCTAATCTACCATCTGCAATGAGACCAGTTCCCCACAGTGCTCAACTTCCAGTACCAAATCCTCCTGAGCATGTAAGTTTAAGTGATGAGGAATCAAACGTAGCTGTAGCATATCACAAGGAAAAAGATGGACATTTCTGATCCAAAATTCCAGGCTACCTGTTCCTCCAATGAACCACATTTACTGTCACAAGGAGATCTAAATGACCTAGTTCGTGATTTGAAATTATCTAAGAAGCAGGCTGAACTTTTAGGTTCAAGATTAAAGGGTTGGAATCTACTGCAACGTGACACTAAAGTTTGTTTTTTCCGCAGCCGCCATGATGAATTCAAAGAATGGTTCTCCCATGAAGATGGACTTGTGTTTTGTAAAGATGTTAATTCAGTCATGGGGGCTCTTGGTCATGAACATAACGTGGATGAGTGGTGATTGTTCATTGACTCCTCAAAAGTCAGCTTGAACGCAGTCCTTCTTCACAATGGAAATAAATTTCCTTATGTACCTATTGCACATGCTGCAAACATGAAAGAGTCATATGACAACATGAAGTTGCTTTTAGAAAAGTTTCAGTATCAGAAATATAAGTGGAATATCTGTGGAGATCTGAAGGTCATTGCACTTTTGCTAGGGTTGCATCTAGGTTACACCAAGTACTGTTGTTTTTTATGTGAGTGGGACAGTAGGGACAAGCAAAACCACTACGTTAAGAAGGATTGGCCAAAACACACCTCACTTGTTCCAGGCAAGAAAAATGTTGTGAATAGTTCACTTGTTGACCCTGAGAAAGTGTACCTTCCTCCTTTGCATATCAAGCTTGGACTTATGAAAAACTTTGTTAAAGCGATGGATAAAGCGCAAACAGGATTCACATACTTGAGAAATAAGTTTCCCCGGATCAGTGATGCCAAGATTAAAGAAGGCATTTTTGTAGGCCCTCAGATCAGAGAATTGTTAAGAGATGAGAGATTTGAAGGAGAGTTGAATGAAGTTGAGAAAGCTGCGTGGCAGAGTTTCAAAAGTGTCTGCACAAATTTTTTGGGAAATCACAAGGCCGAAAACTATCCTGAAATAGTAGGAGATCTTCTTAAGTCTTACCAAGCAATGGGGTGCAATATGTTATTAAAGGTTCATTTCTTGGACTCTCACTTGGACTTTTTTCCGGAAAACCTGGGTGCGGTAAGCGACGAACATGGTGAGCGTTTTCATCAGGATATTTCTGTCATGGAAAACCGTTACCAAGGCAAATGGAGCCCCAGTATGCTGGCTGACTATTGCTGGACTCTTAAGAGAGACATGCCTGAGGCAAAGCACAGCAGAAAATCAAAACAAGCTACTTTTTAAACTACAGGTATGTCTTTTCGATCATATTTTAATAAGTATGTAACTATATGGGTTTTTAAAAATTAAATTGCATGTCACACAAAAACCAGACCTGATAGAGAAATTTTACAAACTTATTTGGATTCAGCACAGAAAATACTATAAGAATAAGGTATTTTCATTCTTGGGGGACGAAAAAATTTTTTTTTGTTGCCCAGTGTAATTAATACTTTACGTGAAATGTGCATGACTGGGCCTTATAAGCAATGTTCCCTCTAAGGTGTGCGCGTGCACACGCGTTGTGAAACCCGCGCACACAGCAAAATAAAATGCGCACAGGTTCAAGCGTATCATGAGTCACGACAGTAAATGAAGTAATTTCAAAAATATACCATCACACAAGGTCTGACCATTTGCATCAACATACTCAATAGTCGCTCTTTTAAGTATTAACCCCTTCCGCCCGACTTCGCCGACGTCCGCGCAATTCCGCAATATGGATTTTTTTTACTCTATGTATTTGCATTTTTTTCTTTTATACGTTAACGCATTGAATATAAACCTCCTCTTTCTTATTTTTGCATAAAAACGAATAATTATCTCATAATTCATAAAAAATAAAATTAGTTTTTATTTTATTCCTATTTTGTGAATGGATAAAATCCTGTATTAATCTTGATAGTCTATTTTAAATTGCTAAATGCTAAAAATTGTTTTGAGAAATGATAACTAAAATAGTCATTTTCAATTAGTTATTTTTATTTTATTTCTTTATTTTGTTGAATTTTATTTTACTATTTTTTATTTTATTCATATTTTTAGAATGGATAAAATGTTTTCTTTTTTAAGAATGTATAATATTGTAAACAGTTTTTTAATAGTCATTTAATAGTACAGTACTGATCGACTTTTTAATCTAGTATATATTTTCCATTGGAATCAATGACACTCCGCCAATGTCCTACAAGCTTTTCAATGCCATGTTTATAAAATTCAGGCAGTTTTGAGGCAAAAAACGTATAAAGACTGATGTGCAGGTCATCTAAAGAAGTATACTGTTTCTCGTCAAGATAGTTTTGCAGACTCCTGAAGAGATGATAATCTGAAGGCGCAAGGTCTGGAGGATGTGGAAGTTTTTCCCACCCAAGCTCCTCAATTTTTGCAGAAGTGATCCGTGCGGTATGAGAACGTGCGTTGTCGTGGTGGAACACCATTCCTTTCCGATTAACCGAAGGAGGTCTCTTTTCTTTTAGTGCTGTGTTCAATCGATCCAGTTGTTGACAGTAGACTTGAGCGGTGATTGTTTGGTTGTGTGGTAAGGTTTCAAAGTGTATTACACCACCTTTATCCCACCAAACACTAAGCAACACCTTCCAAGGGTGAAGATTTGGTTTTGGCTGTGGTGTCGCTGGTTCTCCGGCACAAACCCACTGTCGACGGCGCTTAACATTCTGGTACAGTATCCACTTTTCATCACCAGTCACTAAACGGTGCAAAAATGGATCTTGGAGTTCACGGGAATGAAGAGCTGTGCTAATGTTTACCCGCACCCTCAGATTGTCGACCGACAATTCATGTGGCACCCATTTTCCTAACTTAGGCACTTTCCCGAGTTGTTGCAAATGTCAATGGATGGTGGATGGGGATGAATTGAGTTTCTGGGCCAATTCTTCGACAGTTGTTAAACAGTCTTCTTCAAGTGTGGCTAACAGCAGGTTATCATCAAACTCAGCAGGGCGTCCAGAGCGTGCTGCATCTGTCAAACAGCAGTCACCATTCCTAAACTTTTGAAACCATCTTTGACATTTCCTCACATGCAGAATATCGTTGCCATAAACGTCCTGAATGTTTCGCGTTGCTTCAGTAGCACTATTTCCTTTTTTGAACTCGTAAAGCATTATATGCCTAATATGTTCTTCTGATACCGCCATGTTTATGAGGGGTTCACATAAAGCAAAACATACGTGTTCACTGGTCAAGGTCTGTAAAGTATGTAGCGAAACACGATAGATCTCCTCTTAGATATAACCTTCGGAAAATTTATGCTTAAACCGAATAGGACTAGTTTAAACTTAATCTATCGTAAAAAATGACATTACTTATGGGACGACCTGATATATATTTCATTTTGAAGATAATAGTGCTCAGAAAAGTTTGCACAATTTTTCACCATGAATCTAAATGTATGCACAACGAAAATTTCTTGCGCACACGGACTAAAAAAAATTAGAGGGAACATTGCTTATAAGCTACTTTATAAGCTAATTTAATTGTAAATTGCATAATTTATTAGAGGTAATATCTGCGTAACATCCACGGATGTGGATGTTAAAAATGATGCGGATGCGGATATCCAGTCCACCACTATATATATATATTTATATATATATATATATATATATGCTGCAAACCCACAAGAAAAAAGAAAAACGATTTCAAGGCCTTTCGTGTATTCAAAGCTACACCTCGTCAGGGTGTAGCTTTGAATACACGAAAGGCCTTGGAATCATTTTTCTTTTTCCTTGTGGGTTTGCAGCATTTATTCATTTCACGTGTTTTATTGTGAAATTCATCCCATATATATATATATATATATATATATATATATATATATATAATATATATATATAATATATATATATATATTATATATATATATATATATGGAGACATTCTGTCCAGCAATAATTACAGGCCTATTGCTGTCACTTCCTGCTTCTCAAAACTATTAGAAAAACTCTTGTTACTCTGATTAAATGATTACCTATGGACATCTAATCAGTTTGGTTTTAATAGGTCCCACTTAACTGACCTGTGTATCTATGTACTTAAAGAAACAATATCTAAATACATTGACAGTAATTCAACTATTTATAGCTGTTTCCTTGATATAAGTAAGGCATATGCTAGAGTGAACCACAATATTTTATTTAAAAAACTAGAAGACAGGAAGGTTCCCATGTACATATTAAATTTATTGAAATTTTGGTGTTCCCACCAGTCTTTTACCATTAGGTGGCGCAATGTACTATCTGAATGTTTTGGCTCCTTTTGCGGGGTGAGACAAGGCTCCTTGCTCTTCCCTATGCTGTTTAATGTGTATATTGATGGTTTAATTGCTTCACCTAATGAGGCAACACTGGGATGTTGTACTGTATATATAACACAAGGATAAGTAACTGAGTTTATGCCGATGATATGGTGTTAATAAGTCCCTCTGTTAAAGGTCTGGATTGGCTACTAAAAGTCTGCGAAGTGTATTCGCAGAAACATATTCTTTTTAATGTTACAAAAAACTAAGGTTACGGAACTTCATCTTAAAAGCTGTAATCAGCCAGCTGATATTAGGTTTGAAATGAAAGGTGAAGTAATTGAGGAAGTACAAGAGTTTAAGTATTTGGGTCATACTATTACCAGCTCCTTGCATGATAACTCGGATATAAGAAAACAATCTCAAAGCCTTTGTGCTAAAGCGAATATGACTATAAAGAACTTTGGGTTCTGTACAAGTGAAGCTAAAGACATTCTCTTTCGTACTTTCTGCAGTAATATATACGGACAGCAACTCTGGGTGAATTATAAGAAAGGTTCTAGTAGAACCCTAAATTTGCTGTACAACAGGTCTTTTAGACTCTCACATAAATTACCCCTGAGATGCTCAGCTTCGCAAATGTTTGCTACCCACAATGTTCCAAGCTTCCCAGAGGTAACAAGATGTCCTCAATACAGTCTGATGCAAAGAATTTAAAAATTCAAACCACACAATTATTAGTGATGTACCGATTAATCAGCATCAGTTAATCAGCTACTTTTTAGGGAATTGGCATTGGCATCAGCCTAATTTGGCTGATGATTAGGGCAATTCTTAAAAAAAAAAATTAATGAAATATCAAAGAATAACATTGAACAATGCAGTGCTTTATTTTTAATAAATACGGTATATTATTTAAAGTGAAAATTTCTATATTCAGTCAACAAATGAATTTAGAAGTTGGGGAAAACCAGAACTAAATACTGGTACCATATTTGAATCTGAAATTGGAAAAAAACACTATATTCTGGCAACAGAGGTTCAAAAATTCTAAACTCAGTTGTAAATATTGTTCTGTGGTGTAAGGTGATACTGTAGCCTATATCGGTAGTTATTTGTGTTTGTAAACAAACAAAAGTTAAGATGAAACTTAAGGCAAATGTAATATTTGTAGTCAGTTGATTTCAAGAGGTAAATCAGGCAAAGGAAGTACAACAACAAATATGATTAAACATTTAGAAACAAAGCATCCAGTTGAATTAAATGTTAATACAGCTAAGAATATATTTCATTCAGAATTCATCAGTGGAATGAAATAGTTGACCACCAATAAACTCTTCCTAAATACCAGTAAAACAAATTTCATGATTTTTACTAATAAAAGAAATGGGTGCTTTGCTGTTAATGGGAATACCCAACTGCCCACCACCAAACTGTTTATGTATTTTTGCTCTCGTCATTTTTGTTTAAACTAACGAAAATATCACAACTTAAGCTAAGCAATCATCAAGGGTGTACAGTTGACCTAACCAGGCATTCAATTGGCCTAACTGGGCATTGAATTAACCTAATAGGTTAATATAATGGAAAATGCCTGGTTAGGTCAACTGAATGCCCAGTTAGGTTAATTGAATGCCTGGTTAGGTCAACTGTATGCCTTTGATAATTGGTTACGGTAGGTTAAGTTGTGATATTTTCGTTAGTTTAAACGAAAATGATAAGAGCAAAAATGCATCATAAACAGTTTGGTAGTCCCGATCAGGGTTGTGGAGTCGGTCCAAAATTTTCCGACTCCGACTCCACACATTGTAAAAAATCTAAAAATCCGACTCCGACTCCTCACATTTTAAATATATGACTCCGACTCCTCTAGTGTTTCACTCTATAATTATCATAATAATAAGACATTTCATCACCACCACACTAAGTGTGAAATTTTATATTTTATATTTTATATTTAAATAAATATTAATTGTATATTCTGAAAATGTAAAAAAAAAATATTAAAAAAACTTAATCTAGGGGCTATCAATGAATAAGGTTTATTGACCAAAAAAACTAAATAACCTAAATGTTAGTATTTAGGATTTAGAAATTAAGGGTGACACAGGACACAGAAATTGGAGTCGGAGTCGGAAGTTTTTTTCCGACTCCGCCCTGAAACGTGCGACTCCACGACTCCGACTCTCCGACTCCACCCTGAAACGTGCGACTCCACGACTCCGACTCCACAACCCTGACTCCACAACCCTGGTCCCGATAATACGTAAGTACCAAATTTATTAATCATTTAAATGAAATTAGTTAATACGTAAGTGATAATCAGTTAGTAGGGGGCTAAAATGTCTGTCATCTAAAATTGGAGAAAAAACGTCGCTGCTTTTGGTACATTGTTGCCACATGAATTCCGCAAGATACGAGTCCAGATGATGGCGGGTGGTTGGGTATTCCCATTAACAGGAAAGCACCAAGAAATGTATATCTTGAACTTAATGTTGATTAACTCTCCATAAAGGAGTGTACTGTAACAAAATTTCTTGGTGTAATGCTAGATAAGAAATTGCAATGGAGTGATCATGTAAATTATATTGCGAAAAAGATTTCAAGGAGCGTTGCTATAATGTTTAAACTTAGAAATGTAGTCCCTAAACAAGTTTTATTGACTCTTTATCAGTGGCGACTCGTGGTATAAATGTATGGGGGTGCGATTTCATAAAATTGTACGACAACACGGACTCACAATAGGCTAGCGCGAATCCAACTGCCGCTCACAAGAGTACTTGTATTAACATATGCGGCTATGCCAGACGTACAATTCTAGTTAATTACAAATAAGTAATAATTTCAATAAAATACATATAAATGGTTTATATCATTATTACTGAAGTAACTATTAGTAAAAATAAAGTTGTTATTATAAAAAAAATTCGCGATTGTACTTATATTTTCATTACAACAGTAAAATATAATTTATATTTACTTGAGCGAAAAATCTATCGCTCCATTCGGCTGCAATATTATTTTGTATTCAAACAGCGGAATTTTTAAAATATATTTCAAGAATATTTAGTTTAATATTGCTACGGTGGCGGCGTTGGCCGTAGTCCCCAAGTATCTGTGTTTCCAACCACCCAGCACCTTTTCACGTTTCTTGGTTCGGAACAGTCAAGAGACTGGGCAAAGATGTAATCTCCTCTGGTATCTAGGAAGGCTTCTCTGGTCAGTGGTTTATTTCCAGATTATTCAGGTCCAACTCGCACATTAACTGTAAAGGACTTCCCCTAGTGCAGGTGTCTCAATCTGACTCTCCACTGAGTAAGAGACCCAACCGCTCAGGGTCCAAGAAAGGGCTAGAATTCAAAGGTAGACCTAATAGAAGTAAACTACTTGTGTTTTTCTCTTTATTATATCTGAAATAAACAACTATTCAGTGTGACAGTATAAACATAACAAAAGGACTGGCAATGCACGCACTTGACAAAACACCTGGAGCCCCAATAACCCTTAGTGAGATTTGGCAGAAAGGATAGAAAACAAGTGGGAGACAAGTACCGGAAATGACTTGCACAGAATGTTAACCCTTGTCCCAGCTTAACTACCCTCCAAACTTGACCCCCCCTTTTATGACCTGAGTTCCAATTCCTTTATTGGCTGGCTAGTTAGTAGGGTTAGGGTCACAGGCCTGATTTCAGGGCAGATCCAGTGGCCAACAGTGGTTGACACAAACTGCGTAGCTCCCACTGGATGGGACCCACAATCCAAGCCTGATGAATCCGGACCACGTGAGTTGAATCCCAAACTGGTTGCCTAGACAACACAAGATTATTAGTTACATGCATCTAGCACCATTAATCACAATAATAACAACATAACAGGCAATTAACCACAAACATTAACTGGAATCATGACTTCATAATTGATCACTGGAAAACATAATTTACTCATGAAATCAAAGCACATAAATAATAAATAACCAACATACAAAATAACTACAAACATTGACAATTATGGCAAACCTATCTCACATGAGTTAATCAACCTATAATCATTGCCAAACAAGCATGGGCAAAAACCTAACTCTGGAATAATATGACTGGTGACCTATAATAATGATAATTGGTTCTCTAGCTAGTTACATGACAAGGTGGCAAACCTATCTATACTCAGTCAGTTTCAACAACCTATATGTATGTCTACCCTTAATAATAATAATTAACCATGATAATGATGGTGAAATACAAATGAACTCTAGCCAAGGATTACAAAAACTCCTACCTTTTAAAGGCTTTCCACACTTCCTTGGCTTCTGACAGGAGGTCTGTATTAAGGGTCTATTCAGGTTTCATAACCTTAATCCTAATTACCATTAATGGTTTCCTAACTACTCCTGTGGGGAAAGAAAAACTTGTGAGAGGGACCCAGATAGGACTTGAAAACTAGGGTGAAGCTTTTTTTGAAAAACTCCACAACCCCCAAAAAGGGGAATTTGAAAATCACGGGGGGGTTGTGAGAAACTTCACAACCCCCACATTCCTTCCCCCTAAGAAAAAACCCCCTCACAATTCTTTCCTCCTTCATGGTCCCTAACAGGATAATGCATCGCTTGACAATCTAAACATGGGAGTATACATTATAAAAGTTATTGCATCAAAACCATGCTGACCCTCCCAGTTAGCTAACCTACACTTACATTAAAACTCATTAGTACCACAAATTATTACAGACTTATCTAATAACAATTGCTTTACTCAAACTGGCCAATTATAACAGAGGGAAAAACCATTTCATAACTAGGTCAACTTAGCCAAATGCCCAAATCTCATTATTACAGTAATCCATTTGGTACCACTAACATTGTACATTAATTCCCAATATGTACATGGTAAATACTGGCAGTTTTTTTTTTTTTTTTTTTTTTTTTTTAAGCACCACTTTTGTTTCACTTAATCTACACATTGTTCACGGGTATCACCTCCTTGCTTCTGGCACAACCTACAGTTTCTACCCAGAAATCCTCCAACCCCCTTTTTGGGTCACAACATTCACTGGGTTTTTCTTGCTTGATTCACTTCACTGCCTCTATTTCCCTTGACCCTGGATCAAGAGACCAGGACCCATAAATTTGACTGTAGTGTTCTTCCCACACTATACCATGGGGGAAATCTGGCTATAACCCCTTTGTTCCTCCACCACTTCAGCCAGGTGTATTCACTCAAATCCTCTGGGAATTCAAGTTGGGAGGGTTTTTTTTTTTTTTTTTTTTTTTAAACCAGAGTATCAGTAGGAACAGTGAAGAAGAAAAGAAGGAAACCAAATCAAGGCTAGAAGTGCCACTGTATTCCGGTGAAAGGAAATCAAATGAAAGAAAAGATTGGGCCAAATCTTCACTCTAACCTCCCCTTGTTCTTTTTTTTTTTAAACGACTGGAATGTCAATTAGTCGCAAGTCAGTAGCATGCATCATCCCATATCTTTCCCTCAGAAGTTTCTCCAGGCTGCTTACTCCCCTAGAACACTTAATTATTGACCCCTTCAGAACAAAAGGTTCACTAACTACCCCTCCCCTGGTTATACACCCAAAAATAAAGCAGAAATCAATGAATAATCCATTCTTACATCCCTTTCGAGTGCCGAGTACATTGGGTATCCTCTCACAGGAAAGAAAACTCCAAATCTAGTTATCTTAGAGTGTATTTTATAACAGATTTACCCACAATACTTCACTTCAGTTTACTCGGTTGCCTCTGATTCTGTACTCAAGGGTCTGTGGTTGTACATTTGGTAATTCTGCAGGATTGCCACAGGAGCGTGTGAATGGCCGGTTGAGCCCTGACTGGGGTAAGTTAAGTTTCTCTGATCGTGAAGTCTTGGTCTCAGCTTGGAAATGACGATGATGGCTAGTCCAGGCACGAACCTTCTGTCTATACTCATTTAGTATCTCCTGACATGTGGTGAATCCTGACTGCACAGGGCTAAAACTAACATGGCAAGACTGAGATTGAGGGACTTGAGGTGAGCCGGGCATGGAATCAGTGAACCCAAGGAACGAATTCTCCAGAGTACTCAATGCATCATTAGCTACATCTAGCGACTGTTGTACAAGTCTCAATGATTGCTGGGCCAATTTTAATCCATCCAATGGAGCATCATCTTCCAGTGTGTCCAGATATTCATGCGAATCTGTCACATTACCCTGGACCTCAGTTTCCCAGACTCATTTTCAGAACCAGCACCCCACAACTGATTTTCTTGAAAGGGGGGTATGGTTTGGGGACTCATGAGGCAAGACTCACTCATGGGAGTACTGTGAAAATTGATTCTAATGACCCTACCAAAATCGGAGAATTCTCATAACCAAGTGAAGGTATATCATTACCTTCTGACTCCTGCATAGTTCGAAAAACTTGCTCCCCCACTGGAAATGCCCCGGCCTGAATCTCCTCAACGGGTGTCTGAAAATCTGTCTCCCCCGAATGCTGAGTAATTGGAGGCACATCTCCACAGTTTAGCTCCACTGGCGGACACCCTTCCATTCCAGCAGTTGTCTCAGCACTAAAATTACTAGTCCCATCATACTCCCAATACTCTACCAAAGGGTCTCTCCAGGTAATACTTTGTCGCGCATTCAGGAGTGTATTCAACCGGTGATATTTCTCTGAAGAAGAGTTCCTCATCTGTATCCGAAGCACTGGTCCCAACACTGGAGTTCCCCATGAAAGCTACCCGGGATTCCACTTCAGGGGTACCAAAGCCCTCAAAGGAATATTCAGGGCCATCATCTAAAGTGGTGCCACCCCTATGCCAGGGAAAGGGTATGCGTGCGGCACTTGATGGTAAGTCCGGGATCCAGGTCTCAGGCATCTCAGGTACTTTCTGCAATTCCTGTTCCCTCCTATGCTTCTGTAGATATTTTGGGGGTTCATGCCAGGCCTTCAAATGGGTATGATGAGCTTTTATAACTCGGGGGGTGCCCTCAACAGTTGATGTGGTCAATTCATAGGATACTCCATTACTGTGTACTTGACTAACCTTGTAAGGCCCAGTATACTTGGGGGAGAACTTCCGTGAGGTGCTCCGGTCACTGGTAATGATCTTCTTGACTACTTTCTGGCCAACCTGGAAGGGTGCAAACCGTGGATGGCCCTCCTTCCATATTTCTCGCAATTGAGGGGGAACAACTACAGTAGCAATATTCTGGTGACGTTGTTCCAAGAGACAGTCCGCAGGGGTGGTCTTTATTTCAGCATGGAAGGTATTGTTATAGGTAATCACAGCTGTTACCAGATTTGTATCCCATTCCACTCCTGTTTGTCCCAAGCTCCTCAAGAACTCTCCAATTGTTCTATTTACACGTTCAACAGCACCATTGCTAGCAGGCTTAAGTGGACTAGTATAAACATGCATAATCCCATAGCGATCAAGGAACTCTTGGAACTCCTCCGAACGGAATTCAGGTCCATTGTCTGTCAGGAGCCTCCGAGGAATTCTTAACAAGTTGGGGAATATATCATGCTCCATCAACTGGATAATGGTAGATGACCTTTTTGTTCTTAATGGGCGAGCCACAACCCACTTGCTAAAATGGTCAACCATCACCAGACAACCAAGGTACCCTAGCTGGGTGCGTGGGAAAACCACAATATCAGCAGCCACTAATTCAAAAGGATGTTCAGTTTTTATCTTCAAGGTTGGTGGGATGATAGGCTGACTAGCTACTTTATACAACTGACAGGTTTCACAGGTAATACAGATGTCACTAGCTACTTTATACAAATCCGGGTGCCACACAAACAGTCGCAACGCTTCCACCAACTTATTACGCCCAATATGTGCCATTTCCATGTGGAAACTGAGGGCCATATCCACGAGCAATGTGGAAGGTACTACACAGCTAATATACCCAGTCCTACTTTGATGTACTATCACCCCACTCCTTAACTGTAATTCCCGCCAGTTCCGCTTAAACGGCCTCAAGGCAGGTTTTCCCTCTGGTAGGGGCTTTGACTGGGCCAATAGCCCATGCACCTGTCGCAACAATCGGTTCCGTTTTTGCATTAGAATCACTGATTCTGAGTCAAGCAACTCTCGGTTCACTATCCACTTCTTGCCTTCCTCAAATACTGAACCCAACTCTGGCTCCTCTGCTTCGATGTCTGGTACCTCTTCCTCCATACATGTTGCCTCCTCTAGCGCCTCCACTCCAAAACATTCCACTAACTCTGGGTCTCCATATGACCATGCAGCTACATCAAACTTCATTTCAATGTCAGCCATAATTAGATAGTTTGAACCTAACAAGAAACAGTACGGGAGACTATTCTCTGGGGCTACTGCAAAAGGTAGTTGGATCTTTTCATCTCTACCCTGAATAGTCAATTTTACTAGTCCTTGACAGGGTACCAATTTCACACCAATCCCAGTCAAGATTATCTGGCAAGGCTGTACTGATACTTCTTCCTCTTCTCTCGCTTTTAAACTCTTGACCACTGACTCGGATACTAAGCTAATCTCTGCTCCTGAATCCAACATAGCACAGTAATTGACTGCACCCAACTGTACCCAAGTCCAAGCAACGGGTCCTCCCTGGTGTCCACAAGTGACCCTTTCACCCCTGGCTTCCCGATCTGGATTCTGCAGTAACAAATTCCCTTCACACTGCTCTATATCACTTTTTCCCGCTACCTCCTGGCCAGTTTCCTGCTCCATAGTGTCCACCTGTTCCACCATCAACTCTGCTGGCTCAGCAAACCACTTGTGTGCTATCAGTGGATTGTAATGTACTCCAGATATACACTGCAAATGGACCCTTCTTTCTGGGGTATCAGGGACAGTTACATCCATAACGTACACAACTGGCTTTACACCATAGTGAACCCAAACCCTCAAGGAATAACAATGGCTTGCGGCTAACAGTACTTCTGGAGTTACCAACACTCCAGGTTGTCTCATCATCTTCAGGTCTTTTATGCGGCGGGCATTATTTGACAAGCGATACCTCTTGGGAAAGGTGATCAATTCATCCATCAGCTCTCTCCGTAATTCCAATGGGTGTTGTGGAGGATTCCAAGGTGGCCCATGCTCGTAATGATGATCCTGCAACACTTGTACTAGGCTAATAAACAACGAATCACCACCTCCATCAACTTTCATGAGTACTCGCAGTCCAGGTGGTAAGCGATTAGTGAGGGTTCTGTCATCCGTTGGTCACTCCCAGCAGGTGGTATTCGTGACAATGCATCTGCAGCTCCATTCTCAGTCCCAGGGCGATACCGAATTTCAAACTCAAAGTCAGCGAGATCTTCATAAGTTCGGGCCAATCTACTATCAACAATCTTCATGTTGCTCAGGTATTCTAATGGTTGATGGTCTGTATACAGTACAAAAGGCACACCATATAGAAATGGGCGAAATGTCTTCACACCCCATCTTAGGGCTGCCAACTCCCGTTCTATAACTGAGTACATTCTCTGGGCCTTGGAAAAGGTCATTGATGCATAAGCAATCACCTTAAAATCACCATTCTGTTGTTGTCCCAAACAAGCACCAGCGCCAACCCCGGAAGCATCCACATACAGTTCCAATTTTTCAGCTTCAGGTCTGTAATCTGGATAGGACAGTTGCACTTCCTTAACCAAGGCCTCTTTCACTGTTGTAAAAGCCTTGTCCATCTCCAGTGTCCATTTCAATTTTTCTCTTGATCTACCTCCAGTTAAATGAGACAAAGAACTTGTTATCACTGAACAATCTGGTACAAACTTTCTCTGGAAATTCACTAAACCCAGAAATTCCCTCATCTGTCGAACAGTTTCTGGTTTTGGGAACTCGTGCACCTTTCTGCATATATTCAGGGGATTTCCGCAAACCTTCTCTCCCAACCAAGTGTCCCAAAAATGCAACCTCAGGTTGGAACCATTGACATTTCACAGGTTTGACCTTTATGCCAGACTTCTCCAGAGTATACAGGACTTTATCTACCAGTTGAAGATGTTCTTCGAACGACTCGCCCATTATTAGGATATCATCAATGCAGATGATAACTCTACTTCTTGGAAAACCCTGTAACACTTCTTGTACCATCCGTTGGAAACTAGCAGGAGCATTCTTTAATCCAAAACTCAGTCGCTTAAACTGCCAATGCCCTCTGGTGGTTGAAAAAGCAGTGCTCTCTCGGCTCTCTTCAGCAATTGGCATTTGATAATAACCTCGGACCATGTCTAGGGAAGTGAAGTAACAGGTTCCATGAAGACTAAAAACTGCATCCGTTAAGTTGGGCATTGGAAATCGGTCTGGTATGGTCACTTCATTCAATTTTCGATAGTCCACACACATTCTAATTGAGCCATCCTTCTTCCGGATAGGGACAACAGGTGAACTCCATGGGGAAATGCTAGGTTCTATGATATCAAGCAACAGTAATTCCTGGCACTGGGCTTCCACCGCTTCTGCGACTGGTTCTGGGAATCTACGGGGTTGTTGTCGGATAGGGGTATCGTTATACAACTCTATCCGGTGTGGTACACAATTCACAAAACCTACATCATCATCCCCTTGACTCAACACTTTCTCCCGGCACGCCAACATTTGTAAGACCTTCTCCCTCTCTTCGAACTTCAACTCGGGTGACATGGTTATTTCGGTCCGTAGGCGTTCTTCTGTCCAGCCTGGTTGTTCAGCTTGGGCCCCAGTCATGAACGCCTCAATCCTCTCACTATCAGCTACTGTAAAGTCCAGTTCTTCTTCATAGACTATTGATCTTATAGTCCCTATCCGTTCACCCGCCTTGATTCTCTGGGCTTCTGGGGTCAGCTTCATTACCAACACTTCTGTCATCCCAGCCAATCCATCCACTAGCCCAGGGTGACCATACACTTTCCCCTGGAGTCGGGAATCTCCATCATCATCCTCAAAACAGTACTCCAGTCTTCCTTCACCTTCGATTACATTCAAGCAAGGAAACTGTACAGGAACTCTGTGATATTTGCAGGTACTTAATTTCACATCGGCTGATGCATAACAGGAAACATTCCGGATCACCCTTCTACATGTGCATTCTCACTCCTCAAGTAAATTTCCTCCATATGCCCATCTTTATAAGCTCGTGTTATCCTTTTTCTTTTCACATTAACTCGGAGACTGTTTTCAACAAGAAAATTCATTCCCAATACAACTGGGAACTTCAACCTTTTTACCACTGCAAACAGAACAGGCTCCATTTCCACTCCATGAATCGATAACCCCAGCGTAATCACCCCCAGTGGTTTAATATGGTTGTTCACTCCAATCCCTCGAATCCTCAAGTTACAGCTCTGCATCTCTGGAGTTAACTCCAGTTCCTCTACCACTGAGTGATCCAAGATTCCAACTGTAGCTCCGGAATCAAGTACTGCCAGGTAGTTCTCCGAATGTTCAATCCGTATATCCACCTTCAGTAAAGATTGAGGCGCTAACTGTCCAGTCATCTCCTCATCCAACCCATCAGTGTCCAAGACATTACTATTTATCAAATACGTTTCGGGAGCATCAGCTTCGGGTTCATTATTCTGGTCAGGGGGTTGCTCCCTATCAGACTCTTCAGGAATATTTACACTCTCATCCAGACCAAATGGACCTGGATACCCTAGGTTATTACTAGCAGGCTCGCAACTAACGGGGGACCTATCAGGACAATCAGTACCAGGATTTACAATCAATGATTCATTCCTCCCACCTAAAGATGGGAAAAGCTCTGTTGCCTCATATCTCTGGGAGACAAAAGGAACTGCACTCGCATTCATTCTCACAGGCAAAACTGGGTTGACACACACTGGATCTCCCCCCATCTGTACTTCACCCATAAATTCTTGTTCTGGTATTAGGCCACTAGTTAGGGGCACTATTCGTCCTGCTAGGAGCTCTGGGGGTTCCCCTCTGGCCTCAGAGCTCACTGGTTTAAAGGGTGCAGTTCTTGATTTGGCTCAGTCCCTCGTGGGCTGGTCTGGTTAGGCCCAGGAACTGGTTCCCTTGAGATGGTAGGACTCGGTGCTCTTGAACTGGGCCTACTCTGCTGGCGTGATCGCTGGCTATGACCATACCCATTAGGTGGGTAAGGGCATCGTGACACCCAATGATCCCGCTCACCACACCGCAAACACACTCCTAAACGCCGATGACAATCCCGTTCCAGGTGACCTCTCCTTCCACAGTAATTACAGTTCACCCAGGGATGATCAGATGGTGGTGGTGGAGGGGTGGTTAGATGGCTGGCTGGTCCTGAACCCTGCTGCAAGGCCCGCAACTGAGGGTGAGACTGGTGGTTTTGTTGATTTGGGTTCCTTTGGGGCTGACCTTGATCACTAACTGACCTTGTATTCTGGCCACCTGGTGGTGGTTGGAATACCAAAGGGGACATTCCTATGTTCCAGGCCTCCTGCAGGCTGGGGAGAGGTCTAGATAAGGTTAAAGATTTCCCTGGAGGTTCCCTCTCACTAGCTGCCAATTCTCTCACTGCTGGCCAATTCAACTGGGTCCCAGCTCCACGCGTCAGTCGTGCCGTGGCCAGGGCAACTTCAATCTTCACGGAAAATGCATCTGGAACAGTGCTAAGAAATTTTGAAATCAGTTCTTGGCAATTATCCACTTCTACTTCGGGCATTGCAGCCATCCACACAGTTTCTAACCTGGTTGCATACTGGTATAAGGTCTCACTGGGTCGTAATTGAGCATTAGTAAATGCCTCTCGCTTGTCTCTTGTCACGGTAGAATGGAGTTCTCTGTAGTAAGTCTGCAGTCTCTTCCTGACAACTCCGTATGGCATCCCTGGTCGGTCAATTAACTCAAAACCCCCTCTCATCTGTCCCATAAGACAATGTTGGCAGTGGTTGGCTGGGTGGGTGGGGCCCCTTTCTTGCGGTAAATGTCCCTGGTTCATCTTCCCCATTTGTCTCCCCAAGCTCTCGGTGAAACTTCATAGGAGGTCTCCGGTTGACTGTTGGTCTGGGCTGGCTTTCTGAAGCCTGAAAAGTAGGGGGTGATTTGGCCCACCTTTGGGCTCCTGGTAGTCGGTTCAGGTCTTCGGCTTCTGTCCCAGATGAATCACTCTCCTGGGAGGGACCCATCATTCTCTTTTCTCCCCAGTTCATAGCAGGGTCATTGGCTCCATCGTCTATTTGAAACCTGGGCTGTTCAGGGCTGCTCACTTGTTCTAACCAGGTGGCTACTGTCAATGCCACTCTTCTGAGAGCATACACATCCTGGTCAGAGGTTGTACCCGCAGTAGTAGACTGGTAATTCAAGAGTTGATCCTCAATATCTCTCAGTGGGGATTGGGTGGCGGATGCCACTACCCCCTCACCAAGCTGTCCACTAACTTCTTCAGCAACCTCCATACTCTGGGTCATCTCTGGATTCGACATTCTCCCCTGTTCCCCTTTTAAACTTTACTATCTTCAACCAATCTCTCAACTAATCCCGCTGGGGATGCCAAAAAGTATGCTACGGTGGCGGCGTTGGCCGTAGTCCCCAAGTATCTGTGTTTCCAACCACCCAGCACCTTTTCACGTTTCTTGGTTCGGAACAGTCAAGAGACTGGGCAAAGATGTAATCTCCTCTGGTATCTAGGAAGGCTTCTCTGGTCAGTGGTTTATTTCCAGATTATTCAGGTCCAACTCGCACATTAACTGTAAAGGACTTCCCCTAGTGCAGGTGTCTCAATCTGACTCTCCACTGAGTAAGAGACCCAACCGCTCAGGGTCCAAGAAAGGGCTAGAATTCAAAGGTAGACCTAATAGAAGTAAACTACTTGTGTTTTTCTCTTTATTATATCTGAAATAAACAACTATTCAGTGTTACAGTATAAACATAACAAAAGGACTGGCAATGCGTCGCACTTGACAAAACACCTGGAGCCCCAATAACCCTTAGTGAGATTTGGCAGAAAGGATAGAAAACAAGTGGGAGACAAGTACTGGAAATGACTTGCACAGAATGTTAACCCTTGTCCCAGCTTAACTACCCTCCAAACTTGACCCCCCCTTTTATGACCTGAGTTCCAATTCCTTTATTGGCTGGCTAGTTAGTAGGGTTAGGGTCACAGGCCTGATTTCAGGGCAGATCCAGTGGCCAACAGTGGTTGACACAAACTGCGTAGCTCCCACTGGATGGGACCCACAATCCAAGCCTGAGGAATCCGGACCACGTGAGTTGAATCCCAACTGGTTGCCTAGACAACACAAGATTATTAGTTACATGCATCTAGCACCATTAATCACAATAATAACAACATAACAGGCAATTAACCACAAACATTAACTGGAATCATGACTTCATAATTGATCACTGGAAAACATAATTTACTCATGAAATCAAAGCACATAAATAATAAATAACCAACATACAAAATAATAACTACAAACATTGACAATTATGGCAAACCTATCTCACATGAGTTAATCAACCTATAATCATTGCCAAACAAGCATGGGCAAAAACCTAACTCTGGAATAATATGACTGGTGACCTATAATAATGATAATTGGTTCTCTAGCTAGTTACATGACAAGGTGGCAAACCTATCTATACTGTCAGTCAGTTTCAACAACCTATATGTATGTCTACCCTTAATAATAATAATAATTAACCATGATAATGATGGTGAAATACAAATGAACTCTAGCCAAGGATTACAGAAACTCCTACCTTTAAAGGCTTTCCACACTTCCTTGGCTTCTGACAGGATGTCCGTATTAATGGTCTATTCAGGTTTCATAACCTTAATCCTAATTACCATTAATGGTTTCCTAACTAAACTCCTGTGGGGAAAGAAAAACTTGTGAGGGGACCCAGATAGGACTTGAAAATTAGGGTGAAGTTTTTTTGTGAAAAACTCCACAACCTCCAAAATGGGGAATTTGAAAATCAAGGGGGGGGTTGTGAGAAACTTCACAACCCCCACAATATCTTAAAATTAATATATTTTTTATCTGTTAAATTAATATTTATCGTTTCAAGCAAGGGGGAGCGACTGCTCCATCGCTCCTATACGCCAGTCGCCACTGCTCTTTATCATACTCTTGTTCTTCCTTATATAACATGCTGCACCTTTGTTTGGGGAAACTCCGCTAACAACGCATTAAATGATATTTTTGTCATCCAAAAACAAGCAATAAGGTTGTGGTGGGATTGGTTAACCTAACGGCCACACCATACAAAATATAGAAATTTTTTCTTTAGGGCCTTCACACAACAGGCTGCCCACCTTGAAGGGTTGTTGGATCCAGGCTCTCCGCCCAGACCTCCAATTCCACAACTGCTGGCTTGTACTACCAACAGTTTCTCACACAGCATTGGCCATTCACAATTTCTTTCCAGGAATTTTTGTGTTGCAATAAATCTAAAAAAATAAAGACACATGGGATACTTGAGATAGCTGATAAAGTTTGGTTCCTTAAAATAACCTCTTTGGGCCAGATAAATTGAGTAGTTAGGATTTGCTAAGCACTGAACAAACTCAAGTTCAACTTGAACTCTTAATTTCTGAGCTTCTTCAGTCTCCACTGCACATTCTCAAGGAGAAATGAGATGCTTTCTTTCATCCAAGTTTAGATTTGTGCTCCGCACACAATTGCTTCAGAGCTCAGATCACTCTTCTAGTATTTAAGAGAACTTCACTTTGCTAAAATGTTTTAACAAACAAGTACTTTATTCCTCTTATAAATATTCTACTTTTTATTTTCTGTTTTAACATTTGATTCAGTTTTGACACCTCCACAAACACCAGATTGTTTTCCCCAATTCTCAGCACTTTCTAAAAAAAAAACTTGAGTTTTGACACAGGCCAATTCTTGAAATTTATTAGCTTGTAAGCACTTCTGAATATCATAAGCTTCTCTCTGACAAGGATCACCTTTCATGTAATTTTACTTCAAATATTAATTTTTATAGACAGTATTTGTGGATAGGTCCCGCAAGCAAATAAACCAAGGCTTTGCTAAAATGTTGTAACAAACACGTTCTTTATTCCTCATTGTCTTTGAAGTATTTTTTTTTTAGTTCAGATATAGTGGGGCTCATTCCAAGAGATCTCATTATCACAGTCAGCTGGTCCAAACTTCTGATTTGTCCATTCCATGTATACAGTGAAAAGCACTCATAATATATGATAGTAGGGTTTTCAGCAATATCCTCTTGATCTTGATTTTCTTGGGCTTTGAGAATTACTTTCAAGTTTATAAATATAGATCCAGCCGAGTTCTTTATTTTACAACTTACAGTATGTTATTTTAACAGGTCTAAAATTCTTTGTTAATATGTTTTAATGAACAATTACTTTTTCTTTTGCTAAAATCTTAACAATTTAGTACTTAATTCCTTTCCCTAACAGGTTTTAACAAGCAATTACTTTATTCCTCTGGAAAGAAAGAGAGAATCATGAAAATCCTATCTATAACAAGTATTTCAATCACAAACTAAACAAATTTAGTACATAAATAATAATAATCAAGGCCAGGGGGGGAAGGGTTCATCCTCTGCAAGGTTATTATCCAGTGCTGATTTCCTTGATCACTCTAGTGCATTATTTAAAGAGCTAAACCTACTAAAGCTCAATGATATAACCAAACTGGCACATTTTATTTTTATTTACGAGTGTAAGAACAAAATTATTAGGTAATTTGCAATGGGTAAATAGATATTTTGTAACTCATCAAGAAATCCACTCGTATCAGACCAGAAATAGATCAAAGCTTGTTATACCTCTATTTAGATTGTCCTCATCTCAAAAACTACCCATTTTCATTGGATTGAAACTATGAAATGATTTGCATGCTGATATAAAAAATATTGTGAATGTAAATTTTTTTAAAACCAAGTTGAAATCCTGATTAATAATGGCATACTAACAAAAATCTAGGATTAATGTCCACTAATATTGTTTAATATTGTTCATTAATATTGTAATACATGTTTTAACTATTAATACTACTAATTTACTTATTTATTTATTATTATTATTAATTAATAACAACTAGCTGCTTATTTTTAATAAGAGCTGAGTAAAGCCTAAAGCTTAAGGGCCAAATAAAATAAAATAAATAATTGAGCTTCACAATTATTCATGTCATTGTAAATTGAAAAAATGTATTTATTTTATTATTAATAAAGGTTATTCTATTCTTCTCCTAAAATTATTATTAATAAACGTTAATTTCTTAATTTAATCGCATTTGGCCATGCATAAATAGTTTGAAATAGTCTTTTCACTACAAATATAAGGGAGCGCAAAGACAATTCAGTGCAAGTCAGTACAGTTAAAAGTTTAGTTAAAAATAATAAAAATAAATCGCAATACATAAAAAAGAGAAATTTGTATATTTATATATATGCTAAATTGGGTCTGTATCGAAGGAGTGACGTTTCAAAGGAGTGACGTTTCAAAGGAGTGACGTTTCAAAGGAGTGACGTTTCAAAGGAGTGACGTTTCAAAGGAGTGACGTTTCAAAGGAGTGACGTTTCAAAGGAGTGACGTTTCAAAGGAGTGACGTTTCAAAGGAGTGACGTTTCAAAGGAGTGACGTTTCAAAGGAGTGACGTTTCAAAGGAGTGACGTTTCAAAGGAGTGACGTTTCAAAGGAGTGACGTTTCAAAGGAGTGACGTTTCAAAGGAGTGACGTTTCAAAGGAGTGACGTTTCAAAGGAGTGACGTTTCAAAGGAGTGACGTTTCAAAGGAGTGACGTTTCAAAGGAGTGACGTTTCAAAGGAGTGACGTTTCAAAGGAGTGACGTTTCAAAGGAGTGACGTTTCAAAGGAGTGACGTTTCAAAGGAGTGACGTTTCAAAGGAGTGACGTTTCAAAGGAGTGACGTTTCAAAGGAGTGACGTTTCAAAGGAGTGACGTTTCAAAGGAGTGACGTTTCAAAGGAGTGACGTTTCAAAGGAGTGACGTTTCAAAGGAGTGACGTTTCAAAGGAGTGACGTTTCAAAGGAGTGACGTTTCAAAGGAGTGACGTTTCAAAGGAGTGACGTTTCAAAGGAGTGACGTTTCAAAGGAGTGACGTTTCAAAGGAGTGACGTTTCAAAGGAGTGACGTTTCAAGGAGTGACGTTTCAAAGGAGTGACGTTTCAAAGGAGTGACGTTTCAAAGGAGTGACGTTTCAAAGGAGTGACGTTTCAAAGGAGTGACGTTTCAAAGGAGACGTTTCAAAGGAGTGACGTTTCAAAGGAGTGACGTTTCAAAGGAGTGACGTTTCAAAGGAGTGACGTTTCAAAGGAGTGACGTTTCAAAGGAGTGACGTTTCAAAGGAGTGACGTTTCAAAGGAGTGACGTTTCAAAGGAGTGACGTTTCAAAGGAGTGACGTTTCAAAGGAGTGACGTTTCAAAGGAGTGACGTTTCAAAGGAGTGACGTTTCAAAGGAGTGACGTTTCAAAGGAGTGACGTTTCAAAGGAGTGACGTTTCAAAGGAGTGACGTTTCAAAGGAGTGACGTTTCAAAGGAGTGACGTTTCAAAGGAGTGACGTTTCAAAGGAGTGACGTTTCAAAGGAGTGACGTTTCAAAGGAGTGACGTTTCAAAGGAGTGACGTTTCAAAGGAGTGACGTTTCAAAGGAGTGACGTTTCAAAGGAGTGACGTTTCAAAGGAGTGACGTTTCAAAGGAGTGACGTTTCAAAGGAGTGACGTTTCAAAGGAGTGACGTTTCAAAGGAGTGACGTTTCAAAGGAGTGACGTTTCAAAGGAGTGACGTTTCAAAGGAGTGACGTTTCAAAGGAGTGACGTTTCAAAGGAGTGACGTTTCAAAGGAGTGACGTTTCAAAGGAGTGACGTTTCAAAGGAGTGACGTTTCAAAGGAGTGACGTTTCAAAGGAGTGACGTTTCAAAGGAGTGACGTTTCAAAGGAGTGACGTTTCAAAGGAGTGACGTTTCAAAGGAGTGACGTTTCAAAGGAGTGACGTTTCAAAGGAGTGACGTTTCAAAGGAGTGACGTTTCAAAGGAGTGACGTTTCAAAGGAGTGACGTTTCAAAGGAGTGACGTTTCAAAGGAGTGACGTTTCAAAGGAGTGACGTTTCAAAGGAGTGACGTTTCAAAGGAGTGACGTTTCAAAGGAGTGACGTTTCAAAGGAGTGACGTTTCAAAGGAGTGACGTTTCAAAGGAGTGACGTTTCAAAGGAGTGACGTTTCAAAGGAGTGACGTTTCAAAGGAGTGACGTTTCAAAGGAGTGACGTTTCAAAGGAGTGACGTTTCAAAGGAGTGACGTTTCAAAGGAGTGACGTTTCAAAGGAGTGACGTTTCAAAGGAGTGACGTTTCAAAGGAGTGACGTTTCAAAGGAGTGACGTTTCAAAGGAGTGACGTTTCAAAGGAGTGACGTTTCAAAGGAGTGACGTTTCAAAGGAGTGACGTTTCAAAGGAGTGACGTTTCAAAGGAGTGACGTTTCAAAGGAGTGACGTTTCAAAGGAGTGACGTTTCAAAGGAGTGACGTTTCAAAGGAGTGACGTTTCAAAGGAGTGACGTTTCAAAGGAGTGACGTTTCAAAGGAGTGACGTTTCAAAGGAGTGACGTTTCAAAGGAGTGACGTTTCAAAGGAGTGACGTTTCAAAGGAGTGACGTTTCAAAGGAGTGACGTTCAAAGGAGTGACGTTTCAAAGGAGTGACGTTTCAAAGGAGTGACGTTTCAAAGGAGTGACGTTTCAAAGGAGTGACGTTTCAAAGGAGTGACGTTTCAAAGGAGTGACGTTCAAAGGAGTGACGTTTCAAAGGAGTGACGTTTCAAAGGAGTGACGTTTCAAAGGAGTGACGTTTCAAAGGAGTGACGTTCAAAGGAGTGACGTTCAAAGGAGTGACGTTTCAAAGGAGTGACGTTTCAAAGGAGTGACGTTTCAAAGGAGTGACGTTTCAAAGGAGTGACGTTTCAAAGGAGTGACGTTTCAAAGGAGTGACGTTTCAAAGGAGTGACGTTTCAAAGGAGTGACGTTTCAAAGGAGTGACGTTTCAAAGGAGTGACGTTTCAAAGGAGTGACGTTTCAAAGGAGTGACGTTTCAAAGGAGTGACGTTTCAAAGGAGTGACGTTCAAAGGAGTGACGTTTCAAAGGAGTGACGTTCAAAGGAGTGACGTTTCAAAGGAGTGACGTTCAAAGGAGTGACGTTCAAAGGAGTGACGTTTCAAAGGAGTGACGTTCAAAGGAGTGACGTTCAAAGGAGTGACGTTCAAAGGAGTGACGCTTCAAAGGAGTGACGCTTCAAAGGAGTGACGCTTCAAAGGAGTGACGCTTCAAAGGAGTGACGCTTCAAAGGAGTGACGTTTCAAAGGAGTGACGTTTCAAAGGAGTGACGTTTCAAAGGAGTGACGTTCAAAGGAGTGACGTTTCAAAGGAGTATAATTATTAAAATTTTATTTAAAGAAACAAAATTTGTTTGAATTGTTAAAATTAAGATTTTATTTCAAAAACTAGAAACCTAACCTAACCTAACAGTTGCAAGCCTCTCTTCCCTCTGGATTTGTTCTTTCTTCTTTGTTGGTATTTTCGCGCTGAATTGTCTTGCGCTGAATTGTCGGGTCACGAAATGTAAGTCCATTGTCAAATAAGAAAAGAATCAAAAGATAAAGAAATTTTGGCACTGAAAGAAGAGAGAACATTCTTCATCTGATGACCACTGTACAAAAAAGAAAAACCTTGTTTCAACCAACCTTGTTAGAAAGTTTTGAAAAGCAAAAACTGTGGGACATAAATGATAGTAGATAATGAAAATGCATAATCTTATAGGAGAAATGATAGCTGTGGACATAGAGCCATTCTCTTTTGTAGAAGATAGTGGATTTTAGAGGCTGTTAAAGAATGCTTGTACAAATTATTCATTACCATCTAGAAAATACATTAAAGAAAATACAGTACAAAATATTTATGAGTGAGTAAGAAACAGAATTCAAGAGTATAAATACAGCATCTTGTATTTCCTTTACCAGTGATGGATGGACCACTAGCTCATCTAATACAGATTTCATGAGTTTAACTGGTCATTGGCTTACAGAAAGTTTTGAGCAAAAGTCTGCAGTAATAAGGGTTGTTCCTTTTTTAAAATCCCATACAGCAGCAAATATTAGTGAGTGTATTCAAAAAACCATGGAAGATTTTCAAATATTCCAAATAGAAGTTCATCTTGTTGCTGGAGATGATGCAGCCAACATTGCAGCAGGGGTTTCCCAAGCTGGTCTGCAATCATTGCCATGTTTTTTACATTCACTCCAACTTCTGTTGAATGATGCTATATTTGAGCAATGTTATGTCAAAGATATTATTGCAATTTTCAAGCATATAGTTGGGCATTTTAATCATTCACCTTCAGCCTTTGCAAAATATCAGGAATATAAAAAAAGATATGAAGTTCCAGAGCACAGGTTTATTCAAGATCTTCAAACCCGATGGAATAGCCATTATTTTATGCTGGATAGAACTCTGGAACAAAAATCAGCACTTATAGCTTTTGCAAGTGATCATCCAAAAATGCAATGCTTAGATTCAAACCAATGGCAAATTTTAGTTGAGTTGACAAAAATTTTGAAAAATTTGGTAGATGTCACAGAGAGGATGAGTAAATGGAATGCTATTCCATCGGAAATAATTCCTAATATAAGAGTCAAGTTTTTTAAAAAAGCTACTGAAGAAAAACATTTTGAAGGACTTGGAACAACCATATCTACATGGAACAACTCAGCAAAAAAACAGATTCCAAATGTATTTAAAAGACAAAAGTTTGGTTTTAGCAACATTCCTTGACCCAAGATTCAAGGAAAGATTTTTTGAAGAAAAAAACTTTGATACAGACATCAATAAAAAAGCATTGCAACTTGGCTTGCAGAAGTAGTTGAAATGATAGAATCATTGGAAGTTTCTTCTAGCAACTCGTCTTCCCCCTCCAAATCTTCTGAGTCTGCGGGAGAGATGAGTGATAATGAAAACTTTTCATTTAATTTTAATTTCCAAAGTTGCTTTAGTGATATTGCGAAAGGTAAATCAAATGATAAAAAAAAAGTTAAAAAAAGAAACTGAAACTTTGGGTAACTAAAATGAAGCAGAGAAAGCACAGTCACAAGAAGGAAAAAGAATTGAAATATTTTTTAAAAGTTCAATCAGAAATCAGTCACTATCTTGATTTGAAAATTATTGACCATTCAGAAAGTCCTCTTGAGTGGTGGAAAATAAATAGTAATAGGTTCAAGTATCTTCCCAAACTTGTTTTAAAATACCTAAGTGCGCCTCCTCCTTCAGTTGAGAGTGAGTGTCTGTTCAGTTGTGGTGGTTAAATATATTCCCCCAAAAGAAATATATTAAATGCAGAAACTGGCAAAATTCTTGTTTCTTCATTACAACTTACAAATTCTTAACTTCCAACTATTAAATAATTTTAAATTAAGGGTCACATTGATTTTTTAGTTTGTTCTTCTAAACTTGTATAAAAGTTGTATATACTGTATTGAATAACTAGTGATACCGACTCTACTTAAAAATTTATATTTTTATTTTTGTTCTGCACGCTATACTTATGATTCAGTGGGTTATTATATTTTTAACTTTTCTATTTAAAGCAGTGTTTCCCAGCTGGAATTTCCCCATGACTGCCGTTTCAGGGTCTTTGGCCGGTGTGACCCCTATTCATCTTATAGGAGTACAGAAATTCATGAAGCGGGGTGTTTTTTTCCTTGTTTTGCGCACAAATCACTACTACAGGGGTAAACAAACTGCGACCCACTGTTTGGGAAACACTGATTTAAAGGAATTAACTTTTATGGAGTTCAAAAGTGTTAACAATATCAAAAACTATATTAGCTGTGTACAAAATAAGGTTAAAAGTTCATTATGATTTATGTTTATACTTTGCATTTTTATTTTATTCATAATCTATAGACCTATATAGGTACCATATAATTATTGTTCATAAGACTTAAGATTTATTGGATAATAAAGTATTTGAAGTGTTATTTTAAGCCTTTTTTACATGGAAGGGTTAACAACAGAATTGTTTTCTCTCCAGGAAAGTATTTTTATAGCAAAATACTGCATGACAACTGATAATACCATCATAAAAAACAGAAAAATTAAAGCTCTTACATTTTTCATCTACATGAAAAAAAAAAAAAAAGCTGCAAGGAGATCTCAGGATGCAGCACTTCATTCATCTTTAAGGCTCTGTGAAACTCATGAAGAAACCTTAATAAGAAAAGAAGGAAAAGACTGCTGAACATAAATGTAAAGAGGATGTACTGTCAGTGAAACAATACTTACTGACTTAAGTAAAGAGTGTCTAAAGGCTGGAGAGAAGCAGGTTAGTAGTGATACTATTAGATGGAGGTTATTTGAGACTAAAGTAAATGCTAGAGTGAGTAAAAGAAAGCCTTTATCAAAAAAGAACATTAAAGCAAGATTTGATTTCATAAGCCATGGGTGAAGAGCAATGGGCCAAAGTTTTGTGGACTGATGAAAGAGTTTAAATATTTGAAAATCATAAAAGGAAAAAAACTGTTAATAGATGCATAGAAGAGGAATATAAATTAGAATTTTAACTCCAACTATAAAAAAAGGTGGAGGGAGATAAATGTTTGGGGCTGCTTCTCTTCTAAGGGTATTGGAAAGCTCCATTGAATCGAGGGAAATGAAAATGGACACCTGGCTCAACAATTTTTTAAGCAGTTTTCAAAATAGCAATGCCAGCCACTAAGACACTTCATGAAGACTGCTAATTTTATCTTTCAGCAAGATAATGATCCAAAGCAGGGCTAAATCCCTGAAGCAACTGCATGACCAGTATAAAGCAAGGGTTTTTCTATGCTTGAGTGGCCCTCTCAAAGTCCTGATTTAAACCCAATTGAACACCTTTGGGATGAATTAGACAGAAGAGTAAAAGCAAGAGAAGACAAACCAACTAGCAAAGATTATTTATTTGAAATTTTAGAAGAGGAATGGTTCAAAATAACACCAGAATTGTACAAGAAGCTTGTTGATTCACTGCTGCATCACTTATAAGAAGTTGGAAAAAACCAGGGAGGTCACACAAAATATTAATTTCAATAAAATTATTTAAATGAATTCATGGTTTTTGTTGTCCTTTCCTTAACCCTTAAACTGTGGCTATTAGAAAATCTGCCTACTGCTGTATGTACAAAAAGCATGTAAAAAATAAACGAGTATTCTTATAAGATTAAAGAGATGGTTGCAGAAGAATGAAAAAATACACCATTTATCTACTTTTGTTCAGCCATGGTGGAGTGTTGAAGTGAGCATCTTGAGGGCTGCCAAGGAGGCCTAGTGAGACTCCTGACACAGTTTCTGAATGTTGAACTTGGCATGCAGTTTAAAAAAATTAAGGCGAGAAAATCTGTTCTCATATGAGGCATGTTGCAGTTGCATAATTGGACTCATATGAGGCATGTTGCAGTTTAATGGTTAAATATAAATGATTAATTAACCAAAATACACTAAATGCACGAAAATATTAGTTATGATTTTAAAGTAAATGAACTTTTAAAATGTTTACACAGTTATGTAAACAGCTGAGATGAAATCACATAATACTATTGTGGGCCAGTGTATATACTGTATACTGAAAAACTATGCAGTGTTAAGTTTTGGGGCCACGAGATTTTAGTGAACTCCCCATTTCATCTATTAAACCTATCAGGCTGGGTCTTGCATCTGGGTTAGGTGGTTATTTTAGGTTCATTAGTTATTTCCTGTATGACCAACTTTCAACCCATCAAGGGTCTGAAAAATAAGTGGCCCTGAAACTCACTATTTATTCAGTAACTTTATTTTTAGTACAGACTGATGCTAAAAGAAAGTACAATACAAATAACCTGATATCCACCCCCAATGAGACCTGCAGGTAGGTGGATATTCAAAATAGTCAGATATCTGGATGGAATGTTTTTAAACAAGTGTTTCTGCTTATTCAGTAGATTCTTGTTCATTATTTAGTTAGGATTACACTGCTATTATACTGTACATTGTTTTTTTTTATTTAATTTTGGTTAAAATTAATGCAAAAGATGCTAACCATCTAAGAAGAAGTGATCTGAACATGTGCCGATAGTGGATGCAATTCCCCTGGTGACTGACTCATGAACTGAAAGGTTGGATAGCTAAAAATGAACTGATCTTAACTTGTATTGGAAAAGTTGGATAACTGGACAAGTTGGTTATCTAGAGTTGGAAAACAGGTTTACTGTAGGTCTATTTCTGATGTCTCTCTCTATAAAGGAATAGGTAGCATGTTAAAAGCTTTGTTCTCTGCTTTTTATTGTTGAATGAAAATTCCTCAGAAACCATCCTTTAATGAAATTCTAAAACTGTACAGAGTACCATATTTTTCGGTGTATAAGATGCACCCCTATTTTCAAGGCCTTTTTTCAGGAAAAAAATTATGACCAACTGCCTAGTTGTCAGAAAATGTCCGTAATTTTCTACCAGTGAGGCTGACTTTTGTTAAAGCCCTCCATCAAAAGTATGGTGATATGTTTTCTTTCACCCATACTCATTATAGGGTAATTCTATGAGAAATAGACAAATGAAATACACGGTCACCTCTTCAAAATTCATGAAACTTGGTGTGAGGGTTGGTTTAGGTCCAAATTATAAATTTCTGAATTTTTTTGAAAATTGGTCAAGTTGGTCAAATTTTATGGCTTGACCAAATTTTGGTCAAATGAAAAAACCAATAATTTTCAAACGTAAATATCTCTGCTCCTAATTGTGGTAGTGTAGTAAGTCTTAAACGATAAAATATGTAAAATTAACTGTAGTTTCTAAATATGTATCATTTTTTTAGGGTAACAAAAATAAAATTATGATTTTTTGGAGTTTTTTTTTTTTTGCGATTTGGCAGCGAAGATATCATTTTTCGAAAAAAAGACCAGGAATAAAAATGTTTATTTGATGTATGTACACCATAATAAGTAATAAAAAGTCAGCTTATCGACGATTATTATGAAAAAAAATGACTTAAAAAAAAAATCCTCCAAATTTTAAATTTTTTTTACTTTCTTTCCAGATTTTCAGTATATACGGTACCTAATTTTCTAGTATACGTAAATTTACCTAACCCTTAAAATGCCTCAAAACACAAAATTTTGTTGCGATCCTATGAAAAAACACTCAAGAACAATTTTCTGTAACATCAAAAAAGTAAAACTCTGCCATGGCAGCTGCAAGCTATGGAATTTTGGAAGAAAATCAATTACTATGCAGCAATTGCTATGTCACAATTAAAAAGAAGCCAATTGTATTAGAACATGTTCAACGTTCATCCAGAGAGCTGGAACCTGCGCCAATACCTGAGCCAGACATACTTAACGAATCTATGGAGCGAAGCAGTAGCAATTCCACAAATCCACCACTATTGGAAGAATTTGTCTTTCAAGACAGGCAATTTAATAAAGATTTGCTCAGCGACAATATTTTACCTTTATTTGATGAAAGCCCTATTAAAACAGGTAATAAAACAATAGAGACTCTGTTCAGGACATTCGTTTCTTAATGCCAAATTCATAGTTTTCTGTTTTTAAATATTAGCATCAGCACTTGAATACATATATACAAAATATTTGATATTTGATTATTTCACGCAACCTAAATTTATGAATTTGTTTTACAGCTGGATTGAAGCCGGGACAAAAACAGATAAAGGCTTCTATGAAGTTGTAGATGTAGAGCTTTCTTTGCAAAAATGTCTGAGTGAACCTATTACTTCTATCAAAGGTACTCAACAATTACATCGCTTCGTCCCAATTTCCAAGAATTTGTTGAAGGTTTATCCACTCTCTCAGAGTGCACAGTCAGTCGAAATAAGAGAGCTCATTAGAGTTTCTGCTTCGGTTCAAGAACATAATACTGTCTCAACGCGAAATTGAAACAGGCTCTTTTGTGGGTTTTATGTATGAAAATAAACTATGGCTCGGATTAGTCCAGTCCTTTGACTGTGAATATGATGATTTTCTGATAAAATTTCTCCATCCTTCGGGCGTATGTCCCTCATACGTTTTTCCTGCACAAGATGATGTTTGTCACGTTCCAACAGAAAATATATTTGGGAGTATTGAAGCAAGTTTACGAGGAGGAACAAGAATACAATACATTTTTCCGCTTCAAGAATTAAATAACTTTTCAAAGAAGATAAAATAAATTCTATCGAATGTATACTATTTAAGATTGTCTATATAATATTTCTAAAATTTTTATCAAAGATTTGTGTATCTACTTAATAGTTATAAAAATCTTTTCAAACTCTTTTTTCTTATTATTATATTATTAGTGTCTAAAATTTGGATTCACTGGATGAGAATACTCTCTTAATTCATTCTCAGAGACTTGTGTACGTGTAGTATTAGGAAGAGTATTTTATACTCTGATAAGTGCTTTATAAATTAAACATTATTATTGTCAATATATTCTGTCCCTAAATATAAGAGTGGTTATGTATGTACATTGTACATGTATTTTAAAAGATTTTTTCTCCTTTGGTTTATCTACATATATTTTTTATATGAATTGAAAATTGTCTTTTTTTGGACCAACAAGTCTGTAATACTGTAAATCTTCATTGTCTGAAAAAAAAATTTATTACTTAATTTCAAACTCAGTTTTGAGCCTTATAATAAACTATAAGCTGACTTTTTATTACTTATTATGGTGTACATACATCAAATAAACATTTTTTATTCTTGGTCTTTTTTTTCGAAAAATGATATCTTCGCTGCCAAATCGCAAAAAAAAAAAATAAATTTTTTTTCCAAAAAAATCATAATTTTATTTTTGTTACCCTAAGAAAATGATACATATTTAGAAACTACAGTTAATTTTACATATTTTATCATTTAAGACTTATTACGCTACCACAATTAGCAGCTGAGATATTTACATTTGAAAATTGTTAGTTTTTTCATTTGGCCAAAATTTGGTTAAGCCATAAAATTTGACCAACTTGACCAATTTTCAAAAAAATTCAGATTTTTGTAATTTGGACCAAAACCAACCCTCACACCAAGTTTCATGAATATTGGAGATGGTGGAGTGTACATTTGGCACTTTCATTTGTCTATTTGCCCTGGAATTACCCTATAAGAAAATAGTATTAAGTATAGGGGAGACTATACTATATGTTATGAAACATAAAAGTAAATCATTATGCAATATGTACTGTTTTTCTTGTTATCAGTGGGTTGGGAAGAGTAGAACTTAGTGTAAAATTGGCCAAACCAATACACAGTCAGGAGGGACTAAGAGATGATGAATTTTTGTAAAAATCCATCAGTTGTTCTAGCCCATATAAAGGTAATATTATGACCTTGGGTGTATAGGACGCAGGGTGAATTTGAGACCCCTTTCTTTGGAATAAAAAGTGGGTCTTATACACCGAAAAATATGGTAGCTAGGCCTGTCATTTATAATATAGTCCCATTCCCTGTAGTTACATTCGTTTGATCTTAAATTTACAACATTGTTCATCATATGATTGTAAAGTTTAATTGTTTAATATATACTGCTTGAAGGTAGATTAATTAACGTGCCAAGCAAAAGTTTATAGAGTTTTGAGATTTACAAAAATTATAGTGATTGTTGAGAGAGAATTTAGAAGTAGGGACAATGGGTAAATTTGATGTAATGTAACTAATATTTGTCATGTATTTATTTATTAGGTACTATACAGTACTTCCTGTATTAGTAATTTAATAAAATGTCCATCCTTTTGAGAAGTACTTTAATGAGCATTTTATGTTTCAGAAAATTAGAATGAATGAATTTTTACATTTGTCTTGGATTAATCATAAATCAGCTTTGACTGATACTATCTATGATCTTCGTCATAAAGTAAGTATGATATCAACCTTAGTAATGACTTCTATAATTATCTGTAGCTAGCTAAATTAATAGAGAATTTCAATGTATGATATAACAAGGTCTTGTTTCATTAATACTGATTTGAATAGCCCACACTTACTTTGTATAGGTGTTGTGGTTCTTAATTTATTCATTCAATATTTATATAGGTATTTATTAGTGTATTTGACTGTATTAAAATGTGACTGATGCAAAATCAACTGCTTGTAGAAGCTATTTGTTTGTACAAGAGGAAGGTGGAAGATACTTGAATGCAATTGGGATTTTAAATATTAACTACTTCAGTCCTTCACTGTATCTGGTACATCATAGCAACCCTATGGCCTTTATCACATATTTTGTGAATGGGTTAATTTCAGAAGGTGGTAAAGAAAATAGTAAAAGCCTGAGAAAAATAAGACATTCTGGACAAATAATTAATACAGATTGTAATCATCATTATGACTAGAAAGATTAAACTGTTCATGAATCAGTAATAATGCAGATGGCAGGCTAATTTAATATCAGAAGTTTCTAAGCATAGGGGCTAAAGTATTTTCTTACAAATACACAATGTGGAATAAGCAAGGTGAAAATTTGCATAGCCATACTAACAAATGTCACTGAATAAATTTGTGACAGTAGTAGAACATGAATTAAGTGATTAGCATATGATGTAGGGTACGCTGTTTCAAGTATTTTTATTAGTGATTGGAAGGTTAGGGCATAAAATTGGCTTTAGATATTATTAGTGAAATTTCTTCTAGCATTGAATCAGTTTTTGTAGGACAGAAGCCAGTAGGCCTAACTAGTTGATGAAAATATGATGAGAGTACCATGCTAAACCTTAGTATGTTAGGTTAAGGTTTAGGATATTAACCACTGGAGATTTTAGCAGGCAATACCTAAAATAGGGAAGATTTTAATTTAAAGTAATTGACAGGTGAAGTTGGCTGTTCATAGTGGTGGTAACTTTCTGCTCAGTATGTTAATAATGTGACTAGAGCAGGAAATATTATGCGACAGTTGATGATATGAAATAATTGAGTTAGTAGTAGAAGAGAATCTAGGAATAAGTGATTATCATTTTATTCACTTAAGGAAAAATAGATTATAACCAAGATTTCAAATCTTCCTAAAAGTAACTGGAAGAGTGGCTGAGTTTTATAAAATTTGGCCTGATTTCAAGAATGGTATTCTAGGTTTCTGTGAACTCATTTTACTCTCTGGAATTATAGTATCAAGAATAAGATAAAGCAAATAGCAAAACATGGTGGAATAGGAAGATAGTTTGATGGAATAGATAGGTTTAATTAGGTAACTTAACAATGAAGGTAGTGTACAAAATGTTGATCATTACAGGCACTTGAGGAGTGGGTTAAGTGGCTGAGTTAGAAGGAAAACTGAACATAAATGATTACACTGGTATGCATATGAAATTTTTTTGTCTGCTGTGAGGGTTTTTTCAACTCATATTATATAATTCGACCATGCTGAATTCGAAAATGACATTGGTTTTCCTCAATCAGGTCAGGTTTTTTCTCTATTGGCCATTTATTATAAGTCCAATTTTATCTCCAAATTTATTGATTTTTTTAGCTTAAACACTAGATACGAGTAATATTATAAGAACACTCGTGAAAAATGAAAACATTGTGTGAATAAATACTTTTATTCATACAATGAATATGAAAAAAAGTTTATTGAGGAAGGAATGAATTTTTTTTGGCTTTCTGTCTGTGTTTTTCTTCGGGCACGTCTCGTTTCAAACACCAGCAATAGTCCGCCAGCATATTGATATCCCAGTTTCCCTGGTACCTCTCTTCCATTATTTTGATATCTTGGTGAAATCATTCACCCTGTTCCTCACTATAATCCCCATAATTTTCAGGAAAATATTCTAAGTGGGACCACAAAAAGTGCATTTTTATGGACATGTGCGACCCATGAGCTTTGAAAGCTTCCATCAAGTTTTTGACAATGGACTCATATTCTGGACTTCTACGCTTGCCAAGAAAATCAGTGACAACTGATTTGAATGCCTGCCAGGCATTCTTCTCAGTTGGAGTCATTGTGTTTTCGAACTGAGTATCCTTGATCAAAGTTCAAATTTGAGGACCATCAAAAACCCCAGCATTTAGTTTAGCATCAGATATATGAGGAAATTTACTCTTGAGATATCGGAATGCTGAACCCTCCTTATTCATTGATTTGATGAAATTTTTCATCAAGCCCAGCTTAATATGAAGTGGTGGGAGCAAAATTTTTGTTGGTGGTACAAGGGGCACTGAAATGACATGCGACCCAGGTTCAAAATTCTCTCTGGATGCCCATTCATGCTGTGCATAGTGCTTCTCATCCACTCGGCTATCCCATTTGCAGAGGAAACATGGGTATTTCGTGTATCCCCCTTGCATTCCCAATACAAATGCCACAATCTGAAAAAAAAAAGAAAATATTTAAAGAATTTAGAGAATTTGTTCTATCAGATAAAAAAATCTATGCATTGGACTGTATCACTTCTGTGAGGAAGTTAAGTGTTCTTATACGCTCTCAAATAACCTTTGGAAAAACAACATAGTCAATAGCAATAGTTTACTTATGATATTAGTATTACCTTCAAATCTCCACAGATCCTCCAGTTATGTTGGTCGTATACGAGAGCATCCAGTAAAATTTTCATGTTATCGTAGCTCTCAGTAAGTTGTATGGAATGTGCTACAGGGACTGATGCAACCCTATTCCCAATGTTGAGAAGTACTGCTTTCAAACTTCGTTTAGACGAGTCTATAAATAGCCTCCATTCTGATGCGTTATATGGCAGGCCCAAGGATTCGATTAGCCCCTCAACATTGCAGCAGTACACTAAGGAAGAGGTATTTTCGTGCACTGCAAAAAACTTGTGGAATTCTTCCTCTCGTTTCCTATACTAGGAGAATGTTGTTCCCGGAGCCAGCAAGTTGTCCTCTTGAAGTCGTGAGCCCAAGATCTCGGCAGCTAATTTGGAAAGTCCTAAATCCCTGGTAAGATCATTAAGTTTGGCCTGGTTGAGAGGCCTCGGCTCATTTGAAGCGGTATTTTGAGGTATATACGACTGGGACTGGTCATTGGCATTGGTCATTGATTCATCATCAGAATCATCGAAGTCCAGGGTTTGAGGTGGGTCGGGTATTGGAATTCCAGGACCATGGGGTACAGGTCTCATAGCAGAAGGAATGTCAGGGTATACAACAATGTGTTTATTCTTCTTGTTAACTCCTGAAAATAGAAACACAGAAACATGGATATAAAACTTTCATATGAAATAGAAGAAGCATTCAGACAGTGGTGGCTCGTGAGGGAAGGCTGTGGTCTGTAAGATATGAAATAGGTCGATGGAGTCTGTATATTTTCTTTTTCATTCATATTGTCCCTTCAGGGACAATATGAATGAAAAAGAAAGAAAATATATAATCATTGTATATGTAAATGTAACTTGTATAACAATATGTATGTGTAAATGTATTTTCTATAACAATATGTACATGTAAATGTATGATTACCATTATGGTGAATATTATGCTATATATGGTGAATATTACATTATGGTGAATATTATGTCGTTTCATACAGGGATTTCAAAATATTTAAGAAAAATAAATTTATAAGCCCACCTTGGAGGTTTGTCATGCAGAAATAGCAATCTGTCACATGATCCTTTCCTTCTCTCCAAATCATGGGAATTCCAAAAGGCAAAGATTTTGCTCTGCCTTTGCTCCATCTTCTCAAATTTTCAATGCATGTCTTGCAGCACATATGAGGGGCAAAATTTTTGTCCTGGTCCCCTAGCTTAATTCCAAAGTATGCTCTATACATTGTCTTCACAAATTTAGTGATTTGGGACTGGTTATTTGGCATGGTAACCGTCCCACATATGTAGCAGAATCTATTGGGATCATTTTTACACGCTCTATTCATTATGAAATATTTTATCTATATGCCTGAAAAGTAAAAAAAGATATACAAGTGAAACAAGTGATGATAGATGTTACTGTTCCAATTCCGCTTTGACAAAATCATGAAAAATTCTATTTTACTTATGAGGCCATAGCTGGATAACCTGAGCTGACTGAGAAAAATGGATTGCAGATTCGAAATCAGCAGGAAAAACTCTATAAGAATCACTTACAAAACCCTTGACAGCAAAATTGATGCATACCAGTGTTATTAGCTATAGATAGTAACAAAGATCCTTTCTTTTGCATTTAAGTACAATAATTAGAGGAATAATAGGTCAGCCTTGTAGAATACAGTAGCTACATTTAGACAACTTAGAATGGCAAGGAAATAGTTTGAATTTTGAGTAATTGTTTAATTTGTTTCACTTTGAAAAGCCAAGAGCAAGACCATAATAGTTTGGCTGGCAAGGTTTCATGTCAAGGAGCGTGAAATCAGGAACAAAATATATAAGTAAAATAAATAAATCAGCAAGATTTACTGCTGTTTATTATAACTCTCAGGGAAGGGAAAGATAGTTTTGTATTTGTGAAGCGTTTTGTATTTGTCTGGTAGGTTTCTTAGATAAGCTGAAATAGACCTAGTAGAAGATTGGGAAAGAGCAAATGTGGTACTTACCCCTGTCATTGAAATTTCAAATACACCAGAAATTTTATACAGTAGGCCCTGAGACTAGTGATAGTAAATGTAGATCCCTTTTAGATAAAATAAGGATAATTTTCTTCTAAGACTCTCAGCATGGGATCTTTGGTATGAGAAGGATCTTTTTTAACCTATTAAAGACCACTGGTAGATTTTTCAACCAGCATTTCTTGATTTTTAATTTTTTCTAGTTCTTAATGGGTTAGCAAGTGTTCAAATGGATAAAGTAGACAATGTAGTAGTAGCTAGTTCATTTTAATATCCATAGACTAAACCAATGGCTTCCTTGACCCTTTTGGCAAATTAATAAATTGTATGGACATAAGCCATTTTTTTTTTACACTTAAATTTTTATGAGGTTAAGATTTTGCAGTTCAGGTACCGGTATGCTTAGGGTGACCAGATGTCCTGCAAAATCATTTTGCAGGACTGTCCCGCATTTAGAGTTTCTGTCCCGCAAAAAACATTGACCAATGCGGGACAATGCAATGTCTTGCATTCTTGTATTTATGCAATTTTCGTACAAATGAAATGTAATTTGTATTCATTATCTTAGATCTGGCATCCGTGCATCCCCTCATAAACGTTTTAAAATGTTTTTGAAACCTCCAGTATGACAGACCTCGATGGCCGACACTCATCAATTAAAATTTTGAATTATAATGGTATTGACAGTAGGTGGGTAGAAATATTTACACATTTCAAAAGTCAGAAAATTCCCTTTGAAAACATTTCCAAGGTAATAGAATTCTGTTTGAGTTTACCTGGATCAAATGCTCCAACAGAGAGGGTATTTTCCATGATGAGTAACTGTTGGACAGAAGAAAAAAGTTGGTTAAATATAAATACTCTAAAAGCAGCATTATTAACGATATGTAATTACGAGATGAGTTGCCTTGAATTTTGTGAATATCTGAACAAAAATACATCTTAAAAAAAACCATTTCAGTGCCAAGTACAATTAAATAAAATGTTTTTCAATAAATTAGGTAAGTAAACTATATAAAATTACTTTTTGGTAGTACAATTATTTGTCCATTATATATCTTTGAAAGATAAAGTAAAATGCCTATAGAGTGCTGCAAAATGCTTTTAAAAGGTATTGCTTGACCTCTGGAGTGTTATTGAGATATCATATGAGTATATTAGTGTACCACTAGATCCATCCTGCATTGGGATCGCAAAAATCTGGTCACCCTAGGTCACTGTATGCTGCATCAGCATTTAGAGAAGTGGGGTTGCTAATTTTCTTTGTCAAAAGGGAGTTGCCAGAGGAAAAAGGGTTGAAAAACTGCTCTAGGGCCTAGGCTATTCAAATAAAGGTGTAACATTAATTAATGTAAAAAATTTTATAATTTTTACACACTTGGTTTTATAACATTTAGCATTTATTTTATTGGCTACTAGTTTGGGGTAAAGTATTTACTTGTATGGTACTTGATACTTAAGTACCAATTTATAGGTAGCTACTTACAGCTACATGCATATTAGGGTGGTCCAAAAAAAATGAAAATGATAAATATATTTCTCATGACATTTGCCCATATTCCACAACCACTAACGATGTTGGAAATAAAAAACTGGATCAATTCGTGCATATTTAGAGGTGGGGCAACTCGAAGCTTTAGTATATCATTATACAGGTTGGGGTGGCAAATTTCTTCAAACTTGTGCCACCCTTAAATATTAATAGAATTAGCTCAAAATCTGGTCTCAGGTCTTTTTCCATATAAGGAATGAGAAAATGCATCAGCTCTTATTTGTGCATTTTAATTTTTTATATTATATATGTGGCTCACCCTAATATATATATACTAGGGGCACTCAATATATTTTCCCCCACCCTTTTTTCTTAGCTAAATAATAGGCCATGGGGCTGAAATGTCTTTTGGGCTGTAAGTTTGAACTTTCTGCACTTCACATAACTGGATTTTTCCAGTTTGAACCTCCCCTCCTTGTATAAAACTGATGGTTAACGCAGTTTTGAAAATGGTGTCTGACAGTGATGTGCATTGTAAACAGAGAATTGTTATTGAGTTCTTAACTGCAGAGAAGGAAACAGTTGGAAATATTCACAAACATCTACAAAATGTTTGTGGAGATGCTGCTGTTGAACGAAGCACAGTTGGATGCTGGTCTAAACATGTGAGATTATTGGAGAGAGAGGGAGAGCCAGCCTTGATGATGAACCACGCAGCAGTCAGCTGGCATCGGCTATGACATCTCACACTGTGCAACATGCTAACAGCATCATTCGATCAAATTGGCACATCAAATACAAGGAGCTATCACTGGAGCTAGGAATTAATGAAGGAAGTGTGAATACAATAATTGAGCAACTGGGATACTCAAAAGTGTGTTCACAGTTTGTTCCTTGCGAACTGACTGACAAGATCACAAAGCCCACAGAAAAGAAATTGCTTCTGAGTTATTGGTTCAGTATGTGACAGAAGGGGATGACTTCCTTTTTGAATTGTGACTGAGGATGAGAGTTGGGTACACCACTTTGAACCTGAAACAAAATGCCAATCCATGGAGTGGCATCACGCAGACTCCCCAACCAAGAAAAAGTTCAAAATGGCTCCCTCTGCAGGAAAGGTTATGGCCACCATCTTCTGGGACATGAAAGGGGTGATTCTGGTGGACATTATGAAGAAAGGACAAAGAATTAACTCAGAGGCATATATTGCTACCCTACAGAGACTCCAGAGACGTATAAAGCGAGTTCGACCAGAGAAAACTGGAAGATGTCCTTCTTTTGCATGATAACGCAAGACCACACAATAGTTTGCAAACAAGAGAGGCCATCACAAAAATGCGCTTGACTGCGTTACCCCAGTACCCCACCCTCCATACAGCCCAGATCTGGCACCTTCAGACTTCCATTTGTTTGGGCCAATGAAGGATGCTGTTCATGGAAGAAAGTTTCAGAGTGATGATGTTGTTGTTGAGGTTAAGAAGTGGCTCCAGTGGAACCCAGTGGACTTTTACCAGCAAGGAATAAAGGCCCTTGTTTTGAGGTGGAGGAAAGCTGTAGAAAAGGATGTAGACCAGTGGTGCACAAACTTTTTTTGATGTGAGGGCCAAGCGAAGAAAATAACTAAATGTATTAGCCTACTCACTTTCCATCTAAGTCATAAATTGGGTCACTTTTACATTTTAACTTTTTCATTGAATTGAAAAGACCCGTGGGGGACACATTTGGCCCGCGGGCCAGGGTTTGTGCATCACTGATGTAGACTATGTGGAAAAATAAAAACTTGTAAAAAGGGTATGTAACTACTTGTGTACATTCATAACATTCCTGTACCTATATTGAAACTTGTTAAAGATAAGATATCTGTAACTTTGGCTAAAATTATCAATCAAAGTATTTCCAAAGGAATATTCCCATCACTGCTAAAAACTGGTTGTATAACAACCCTTTTTAAAGGGGGGTGATCCTATACTAGCAACAAATTACAGGCTACTGTGTTCATTATCTGTGTTCAGCAAAGTTTTTGAAAAAATTGTAAAAAGTAGAATGCAGTGATATTTAGCCTACGATTTATCTCTGAATCAGTAGGGCTTCTGTAATAATAAAACAACAGAAATGGCTATTTTTAAATCTTATGGAAAATGTAAATATAGCAAAGGAGAACAAAGAAATAATGATATCAATATTTATGGATTTGAGTAAGGCCTTTGATGTAATAGACCATAATATTCTACTTGTAAATTATATTGTTACAGCTTTAGAGGAGCAATCAGTGATTGGTTTAAAAGTTATTTGTCCAATTGATATCATTTTATATCAGTAAATAAGGTTTGCTCAACTAAAGCACTTGTCAAACATGGTGTGCCACAGGGCTCAGTTCTGGGTCCACTGTTATTTTTATTATACCGGGTGTACATAAAGTCAGGATCTATTTTTGTGAAGCACTTGGAAATTATATGGAATTCAATCATAAAATGATAAAGTGGTAACATTTATTAAATAATTAAGAGTAGGATTCGACGTGACACCCATCAGTATCCCTGCACAGCTCAAATCGTTCCGTAGCATTTCTAAACACATTCTGGAGCATTTGCGGGGTTATGTTATCTGCAGCAGTTGGTATACGTGTACGTAAGTTTTCAAGACTCGTAATCTTCGTCTGATAGACGTGGGATTTGATAAAGCCCCATGCAAAGAAATCTAAAGGGGTTAAATCTGGTGATCTCACTGGCCAAGGTCTGTTGCTTCCGCGTCCGATCCAGTGATTTGGAAAACGTCCATTTAGATAATCCTGAACAATTTTGGCATAGTGACAAGGAGCACCATCATGTTGATAGACGACGGGGATAGGATTGTTAGTACCATCGTCTATCAACATGATGGTGCTCCTTGTCACTATGCCAAAATTGTTCAGGATTATCTAAATGGACGTTTTCCAAATTGCTGGATCGGACATGGAAGCAACAGACCTTGGCCAGCGAGATCACCAGATTTAACCCCTTTAGATTTCTTTGCATGGGGCTTTATCAAATCACACGTCTATCAGATGAAGATTACGAGTCCTGAAAACTTAGGTACACATATACGAACTGCTGCAGATAACATAACCCCGCAAATGCTCCAGAATGTGTTTAGAAATGCTGCGGAACGATTTGAGCTGTGCAGGGATACTGATGGGTGTCACATCGAATCCTACTCTTAATTATTTAATAAATGTTACCACTATCATTTTATGATTGAATTCCATATAATTTCCAAGTGCTAAACAAAAATAGATCCTGACTTTATGTACACCCTGTATATGTACATCCAGTGATTTGGAAAACGTCCATTTAGATAATCCTGAACAATTTTGGCAAAGTGACAAGGAGCACCATCATGTTGATAGACGACGGGGATAGGATTGTTAGTACCATCGTCTATCAACATGATGGTGCTCCTTGTCATTTTGCCAAAATTGTTCAGGATTATCTAAATGGACGTTTTCCAAATCGCTGGATCGGACACGGAAGCAACAGACCTTGGCCAGCGAGATCACCAGATTTAACCCCTTTAGATTTCTTTGCATGGGGCTTTATCAAATCACACGTCTATCAGATGAAGATTACGAGTCTTGAAAACTTACGTATACGAACTGCTGCAGATAACATAACCCCGCAAATGCTCCAGAATGTGTTTAGAAATGCTGCGGAATGATTTGAGCTGTGCAGGGATACTGATGGGCGTCACATCGAATCCTACTCTTAATTATTTAATAAATGTTACCACTTTATCATTTTATGATTGAATTCCATATAATTTCCAAGTGCTTCACAAAAATAGATCCTGACTTTATGTACACCCTGTATATAAATGACCTTCCATGTTCATCTGATATACTGAACTTCATAATGTTTGCAGATGATACAACTCTTTTTTCTTGCAAAGATGTTAATACAGCTAAGAATATATTTCATTTGGAATTCATCATTGTAATGAAATGGTTGACCACCAATAAACTCTTCCTAAATACCAGTAAAACAAATTTCATGATTTTTACTAATAAAAGAAATGTATATCTTGATGAACTTGATGTTAATGAAATCGCCATAAAGGAGTGTACTGTAACAAAATTGCTTGGTGTAATGCTCGATAAGAATTTGCAATGGAGTGATCATGTAAATTATATAGCGAAAAAGATTTTAAGGAGCGTTGCTATAATGTTTAAACTTAGAAATGTAGTCCCTAAACAAGTTTTATTGACTCTTTTTCGTACTCTTGTTCTTCCTTATACAGGGCATTCGGAAAGTCACTGTGCACTTATACAGGGTGTTTCTAAAGTAACCATCTATTTTGCGAAATAATATGAATTATAAAAAAAACACCTTTAAAACATGAAAATATATATATATATTTGTAAGCTCGGCACACATTGTTGCTCTTCGTGGATAATCTTCTTGTAAGTTGTGGAACACTTGAATGTGGTATGGCTTTTTCTTTAAATCATAACGTAGAATTCTGTAAACCGTTGTTTGTGGAATTTCTAATCTGTGGGATGCCCTCTGAATCGATAATTGTGGATCCTCTTCGAATGCTTCTTGAACAGATTCGATTCTTTCGTGAGATCATCTTGGCCATCCAGATCTATGCTCGTCATGCACAGATCCAGTTCTCATAAATTTGTTTACTAATTCGCGAATAGCCTGGTCTCTAGGGCCTGTTTTACGAAACCTTCTCTCAAACTTCTCTCTAATTTCATTGCACTTCATGCCTTTTATCCTGCATGTTACTACATAAACCCGTTCTTGCACAGTCATCATCAATGATATGGGTCTGAAAATAAAATAAAAAAATAATTAACAAAAAATCGTGTTAAGCAATTGAAATATTATAAATACATGAATTTTGTATAACAATGCGCATACCATTATGCCAATATAACAATTGTTTAAAATCCCCCTATTTCACCAAAATAGATGGTTACTTTAGAAACACGCTGTATTTATTTAATAGCATACAATAGTATAACATTGCATATATGATAGAGGTTATGGAACTTATAGAAGGTGTTGAAAGTAATGTCCTTTAACAGCAATACAGGCCTGGACCCGTCTTATTTTATTTTGAAACACCTTTGTCAGTTCTTCTTTTGAAATATAAAAAAACATTAATTATATAAGTGCACAGTGACTTTCCGAATGCCCTGTATAACATACTGCACCCTTGTTTGGGAAACTCCGCTAACAATGCATTAAATGGTATCTTTGTCACCCAAAAATGAGCAATAAGGTTATTATCTGATGCTGATTTCCTTGATCACTCTAGTGCATTATTTAAAGAGCTAAACCTACTAAAGCTCAACGATCTAACCAAACTGGCACATTTTATTTTTATTTACGAGTTTAAGAACAAAATCATTAATTTGCAATGGGTAAATAGATATTTCGTAACTCATCAAGAAATCCACTCGTATCAGACCAGAAATAGATCAAAGCTTGTTATACCTCAATTTAGATTGTCCTCATCTCAAAAACTACCCATTTTTATTGGATTGAAACTATGGAATGACTTGCATGCTGAAATGAAAAATATTGTGAATGTAAATTTGTTTAAAACCAAGTTGAAATCCTGATTAATAATGGCATACTAACAAAAATCTAGGGTTAATGTCCACTAATATTGTTTAATATTGTCCATTTAATATTGTAATACGTCTTAACTATTAATAATGCTTATTTATTATTATTAATTAATAACAACTAGCTGCTTATTTTTAATAAGAGCCCAGTAAAGCGTAAAGCTTAAGGGCCAAATTAAATAAAATAAATAGGCGAGCTTCACAATTATTCATGTCATTGAAAAAATTTATTTTATTATTAATAAAGGTTATTCTATCTATCTATATCTATCTATCATTTCTGGAACTTACAAGGAGACTTGGAAAGAAAGAAAAAAGGTGCGGCAAAATATATTGAGTGGCCCTCGTGTGTATATATACATATACTGTACCATACATGATACAACTCAGAATGGTCACTTGAAAAACTTTTGTTACACACTGTGCATGGAACAAGGAACTCTTCTAGGGAAAATTAAATCATCACCTGGTCATGACCCATTGCTTACGTTGGGCTTCCATCATGAAAAAGACAAACTTTAGTATTTGTCATTTACCATTATTTATTCAGACTATAATGGGTTTAATTTTTCCAGAATAGTTCCTTGTTCCATGCATGGTCTGTGTGTAACATTATATATATATGAGTATTAGGGATGTACCAAATACTGAATATTTGGTGCAAAACAAACTATTTGTCTGCCAAATACCAAATTCTGAATATTAGTGTTATTTTGGTTATTAGGCATCACTATGAAAAACTGAAGCCTTTATATCAGTTTGACAGCACATAAAATTAATAGTAATTGTAAGCAAAAGCAGCATGTTTTAGCTACCAAAAATCTGCCAGATTCCCATACTCGTGAAAAATTTGTAACTGCATTGACTTCTATATTGCAAGAATGGTCAATAAAGAGTGGTCCTGTGCATTCAGTTGTGCATGACAATGGCTGTAATATTACTAAAGCTGTTAATGTTCTCAAAATTACTCATGTTGCTTGTGCGAATCATACTTTAGCACTTGCAATTGATGAAGCCCTTCTTAGCCAGAAGTCTGTTTCAGAGATATATGCAATTGTGTGCCCAATCTGTTGCATTTTAATTATTCATCTCCAACTTTTGACAGACTTAAGGAATTCCATAAGCAACATAATTCACCTGAAAACAAACTTATAAGAGACATTATCACCCAATGGAACTCCACATTTTATATGATACAACGCCTTCTTTAATGAAAAACTGCGGTTGTTGCATATGCCTCAGACCATGACATACTGTAGCAACCTTCAATAATCATCACTGGACTCTAATTCAGTGTGTTGTAAAGCTTCTTAGTCGATGTAAAAAATTAACGAATGACTTTTCCTCTGATCTTCACATGGTGTCTCCCAATGTAACAGGTCTCATGGTATTTTTGCCTAACATAGTAGCTAACTGATGATGCAGGTGTTCATGCTATGAAAAAGAATTTAATAGAAAATTTACAGAATTGTTTCGGGCAGTGGAAGGCAGACATTACTTGTATGATTTCCCACATTTTAAATTCGTTTCAAATTTGCTTGCATAACAGTGCTCGAGTTTGTAAAAAATGAGATAATCATTGTCTGTATTACCTAAAGCTAGTCCTGCACGTAATATAACCTATGGCAATGAAGCAACTGAGTTCGTTTCACAAGAAGATCCAGAGCCTTTGAAAAAGAAGCCAAAGGTTAATTTATGGAGTTATTTTGATGAAGTTGTGCCTCCACCTATCAAAAACAGTCAGAAAAGTTGCCAAAAAGAATTAGACATCTATTCAAAGGAGGCACGAGTCAGTCGCGACACAAACCCTCTTGATGGGGTTGCCAGAATGGTGAAAGATTCCCAAAACTACTGAACAGCTGGGTTTTGGTGTGTGCCACCTGACATCACTGGGTCTCGATCCCAGGGCTGATGGATTCATAGTCAGTGATGCTAATCACTACACCACTGAGGTGTGGTGTGTATAATGTATATATACAGGAGGGCCTCATTATCCGAGTATTCATTATCCCAGTCCTCACATTTATGCAGCCAAATAATTGTAGAACCATATGGATAAATTCCCTACACTTAAGAGGTTTCTGCAGATAATGTACGTGGAACATGGAAGTGTAATGGAACACTTTAAATTTCTCTCAGATTCGCTGTCTTGCTCACATTCCCCTGCCTCCAACACTCCACCACCAACCCCAATGCCGCATACACACACTCTCACTAACCATTACCAGTGCCGAAACTGTCTGTGGTTTTCTGGTGGTTTCATTCTGATTTTGTTAATTTTTTGCACTATTGTTGCAGCCATGACTTCAAAGTGTACTGCTAGTGGTTTAAAAGTGTATTTTAGAGTTTAAAAAGTTATTTTACAAATGTTTTACCATAATTTTGAGTCATTTATTTTGTTAAGGTCCCAATTAAAACTTTTCATTATTTCTTATGGGTTTTAGGTCCCCACTTTAAGTGGATTCACTTTGTGGTGATTTCTTGGTCCCCATTATCCTGAGATAATGAGGACTGCCTGTATATTAGGGTGATATATACATACTGTATATGATAAAAAATTGAAATGCACAAATAAGAGCTCCTGATGCATTTTCTCATTCCTTATATGGGAAAACCCTCAGACCAGATTTTGAGCTAAATCCACTAATATTTAAGGGTGGCCCAAGTTTGAAGAATTTTGCCACCCCAAACTGTATAATGATACTAAGGCTTCGAGTTGCGCCACTAGGGTGTGTCGAATTTTTCAACTTTCAAATTCCAAATATGAGGGGTGCTAAAAAGTTGCAGCATGACTTAGGAATTCTAAAGATATTTTTGTTAATTTAATATAATTTAGTTTTGCTTGGTAAGAAGCTACATAAAAATAGTGACTTTTTTTACTTTTTTGTGGAATTATATAATAATTATTATATTAATAATTATATATGCTGTATATATAATGCACTGCTGTTTTTGCTTATTTCACAGGTTGAAACATATTCATCAGTGTGCTGAAGATTACTTGTCCGTCAGTGCTACCATCCTAACCAGTGGGAATTGACCTACAATGGCTTCTAAAAGGAGGACAAGACTGGGGACATTCACACATATGAGCAACCTAATTGGAACTGGTAGAGAGTTGTTGCCCTCTGAACTCCCAACTCTGTGAGACGCTCTGAAATATGGGCTACTGCTAAGAGAACAAAGTGGTGAGGATGTGAGAAACTACCCAGCAGCCAGTCTTGCAAAGGACATTTACCCTAAAGTGCTTGAAAAGTGGGAATGAACAAACTTCTTTTGTAGCCCCCGTTGTAAATTCACGAGTCACAATCTTAAACAAGATCCAAGAGAGCTGGTAGCAGGCCAAAAACATATCTCTTGGGAGAGGAAAGCTACATGTCAAAGAGCCTTTCATTGCAAAACTTGACAAGCTTTTTGACATCCTTAGTTGCAAGTGTAAAATTGTTCTCTGCTCTGAATTTGGCTGCCTTGGAGATGCTGGTTGCAAAAACGAAACTCACATTAACTGTACATGCCCTAGGGAGATGAAGATCCCTGTGAAGGAACTTGCTTTCATTAAAGGTCAGAGAGACAAGTCTGGTTCTATTGGACCACATCAGATTGGCTTGCCAGATCAACCTGAGCACAACAGACAAGTCAAAAAGCAGAAGTGGCAAGAAGACGAAAGAAGAAGGCTTGCTGAATATAAGTAGACAAGTAAGCAGGATGTTTCAATGCCATCAAATGAAATAATTTTCTCTGATGATGAAAATGAAGAACAAATAGCTGATGCTCAAGATGGAAAGGATGGAAGTTATGAAGTGACATTAGAAATACCAAGCACATCTTCAACTTCCAATAAAAAGCCAGAGTACAACACATTAGAAATACTTAATGTTGCTATGCATAGCATCAGATATGGTGTTGGCCTGTGTGCCACAGCTGCCATCACCACTGCTGCCTTTATGGATGCTGGCTTGATCACTGAAGAAGACAAGAGACTTGTAGTTGATCACAATAAAGTCAAGAGGGCCCAAGAAAAAGTTATGAGATCCCTGGATCAGGAATTTGATGATCTTTGCAAGAAGGGTGAAATTGACTGCATATTCTTTGATGGCCGTCAAGATACAACTAAAGTTATGCTGAAAGCAGACAATTCAGATCGTCAGTTCCCCAGCATCATCAAAGAAGAGCATTATTCTGTGTGCAGTGAGCCAGGTGGAAGATATCTCTACCACTTCACTCCTGAGAAAGGGTCAACGAGAAAAAAACCTGCTGAAGTTATTGCTGATAATCTTGTAGATTTCATGAAGAAGAAGGGCATTGATAAAAGCCTGCAGGCCATTGGAGGTGATTCTACAAATGTTAACACTGGCTGGGAGGGTGGTTCCATGCATTGGGTAGAGGTCAAGCTTTGCCGTAAGCTGATCTGGTTTGTTTGTGCCCTCCACACTAATGAGTTACCCCTGCGACACTTGATCATAGCACTGGATGGGAAGACCTTGTCTAACAACAAGTGGACAGGTAACATTGGCAAGATGCTAGACACTGCAACTGAACTTGAAATTGATCCTTCATTCACCAAACTCAATTGGAGAGCCTCTTACTTCACTGAGTGACAATGTCGTAAAGGATCTCTCTACTGATCAAGCGTACGGGTATAGGATCACACAGGCCATAAGGACAGGAGAACTTCCCACAGATCTGGCCCCTCTTGAAATTGGTCCAGTGAGCCATTCAAGGTGGTTGACAATAGCAAACAGGCTTTGTCGCATATGGGTTTCAAAACATGGCCTTAAAGGCAAAACCCTCAACAACTTAAGACTGATAGTGGAATACATTGTTGGTGTGTACTACCCCTGTTGGTTCAACATCAAAGTAAAACACACTTGGGTGGAAGGCCCACGCCACATCTTGTTTCAGCTGTGGCTAGTTAGGCTGCAAAAGAAGGCTGTAGTGGATGCTGTTTTGCCAACCATCAAGCGCTCAGCATGGTATGCATTCAGCAAAATGATAATCCAGACACACCTTGTGCTCAGATGACAGTGAGGAGAGGAGAGCTGGTGTCCAAAAGATTGTTGACATGAGGGGTGGAGATGATGACACACTTGGAGATCTTTCTGTACGTCCCAGGAAGACACCTTCCATCAACCCCAGTGCTTCTTCTGTGTTGTGTTGGAGCTGACAGACTGGTCTGACAGGGTATTTGAACCTCCTTTGACATGTAAACTGACTACAGCGGAAGTAAAGAAGTTCTTTGACAAGCCTATGCAAGTTCCACAGTGGCCTTGTCATGCTCAGTCAATAGAGAGGTGTGTGAAACAAGTCACAGAGGCAGCAGGCAGGGTGTATACACATGAGAAACGTGAGGGCTATATCAGAGGCCAAGAAGCAAGTCAGCGGCTGATGTCCAAGAACGAATCAAAGCAAGACTTGATGAAACTTGTTGTTTAAATATTTTTTTTTACTGATGTCATTACTTTCTAATGTTGTTTTATGATTACAAGGATATGTTTTATGCAGAGAAACTAAATTTTTATAGCATTACCTGACATTTTGAGAAGCTAAAATTAATAAATGTTGTTTTCCGAGAGCAATTTATGTGCTTTTTAATCAAATGTAGATTTACCAAGCTAAGTGTTGAGCAATCACAAAAATAATAGCAGATTTGAATTCTTCACATCCAAAAACATATTTTTAAAACCCCTCAGTGAAGGAATTGGCAAAAATTAATTTTCACCTCCCAAATTGACACACCCTATTGCGCCACCTCTAAATATTCATGAATCAATCTAGTTTTTTATTCCCAACATCATTAGTAGAGCCCAGGTAAAGCCTAAAGCTTAAGGGCCAAATTAAATAAAATGAATAGTTGAGCTTCACAATTATTCATGTTATTGAAAAGAGTGTATTTATTTTATTATTAATAAAGGTTATTCAATTAAAAAAAAAAAGTGGTGTAGAATATGGGCAAATGTCATGAGAAATATATTTTTCATATTTTTTTTTTGGACCACCCTAATTATTATATACTGTATACTTGAACTTGACATTTCACAATTAGTCGTACTTGAAAAAAATCCAAGTACTATATTTTCAAGAATTTCTCAAGTACTGTATTTGAGATGCAAATCAGGGATGGGGAGTCGGCCAAAAACAACCGACTCCCGACTCCTGAGTCGGTATTTTTAAAAACCGACTCCCGACTTTCCTTATCATGCTGATCTACAACCTTATAAATATTGGGATGTTTGTTTCGTAGATGGCGTTTCAAGTTTGAGGCTCTAGTTGGAGCATTAGCATGTTTCCCAGTGTAAGCACTAATTTTTGCATTACACTCTTTACCATCCTTTTCTACTTGACAAATAAAAATACTTTCATCCTCATTTAGCTTAAAATATTGAAAGACTGCTGATTTTCTACTAGGCCCACGACTCATTACTAATAGGGGCTAATTAAATTAATAATTAATATATTGCTAATTTTTATATGGTACCTAGTATCCTAAAATAGAAATATGAAATTCATTTGCTAAGATTTACCAGAACAATAAATCAAATGTGGAAATGTGAATCTAGAATTAGTTCAGGAAGATATTTATTTAGGGCAGAGTAGTATTCTGGTAAATTGTTGGCATATAGAAATTGAATCAAAGAGTTGGGAGTCGGTCGTTTTTACCGACTCCCGACTCTTCAAAAAAGCCCTGACTCCCGACTCCCGACTCCCCACCTCTGGATGCAGTGCAAAACTTTTTCCCACTCCATTTTAAATACTCAGCTGATGTATAGTTTCACTAATAGCCTGTATGTGATATAGTGCATGCATACATTCTTTACTGATAAAGACATAACATGTTTATTGTTGATGTAACCATGAGCATTACAATGTATGCAGTATGTGGGCCTTGTGAAGTGTTTTAATGTTTTTGTGTATTGCAATAAAATGATCAGTAAAAATATGTAAATAAACTTTTTACTCATTTCTTCTGCAAGAGTACTTGTACTTGATCATTAAGTAGCTTCTTGGAGTTATTTGACCAAATTTCCTATCTCAAGTAGCTACTTGTACTTGAGAAAAAGTACTTGACCCCAAGCCTGTTGGCTACTGTATATACTTAACTATATTTTTGGTTAGAAATATAAACAAAGCCAGAAAAAGTGGAATCTGTGCTGTAGTGTGTAGGTTATGGCAAGTCATTCCAAAAATCTACTACATGATTAAAAAAATATTTTCATATAGCTATTTAGTCTACAAGTCATTTTCTGATTATAACCAAGTTTTTCCATTAAACTCTAATAAGAAAAGTTATATCTAAATTATCCAAACTTGAAACCGATATCGTGATAATCGATTGCCATGGGAAAAAATCAGCGATAATTGCCGCCATTTTTTGGAAAATGATAATTGTCATAGACAAGTTTTTAACAAGTTTTTAACAAGTTTTTGATGTAAAATTTTATAATTTCCTATAAATTCAGCAGTGAAACTGTGTGATAATGTTTTTCTGTTAATATCAAAGTGAAAAAAATGTTGATTGTTGTATGCTACTCGATTCTATGGTATGATTGAATGATGTGATTAGGGCTGCAAGTATATTAGGTTTTTTAATAAATTCAATAAATTCATAGAATCAGCCATGATTATTGTTCATTCATTCCACAAACAAATCTACAGCAAGAATCCAGATTTTGAAAATAAGAGACATGGGTGAGTATTGATATGTCATGTCATGCCGAGTCAAGTAATATAGGATGGCCTGTTAACCATTACGAAGCAATGACATGAGCAAATCATGCATGCAAGCATTGTCTGCAGTTAGTTGCTGCACACACACACACACACACACACACACACACACATACACACACACACACACACACACACACACACACACACACCATGGATTCATTTAATCATCAAATATCGTTAATATCACGATTATCATCACGGAAAATGGCAGCAATTATCATTGGTGATTTTTTGGCAATTTCCAAGCCCTATACTGTAGTCATAGTAAAAAGGAGAACTTTATATCTGGCAACCTACTGTCAAATCAAAAATAAACAAAATGGATGCAGCTACTAATAAAGTAGCCCAGTTTGGAAGTATTTTACAAGAATAAAAAATGAAACTTGCATCTTATGTAAAATTTGTAATGTGAAAATTTTGAGAGGAGGAAAAGCTTCCAAAACTTGTAACACATCCATCATGCAGAATCCCTTAAAAATTTATGTGAAACATATACTAAGATCTCTAAATTGCATAGTATGCATTGCAAATATACAGTATTTAAATAGAAATTAATAAGTGTGTAGCAGCCATGAAATTAAAATGCTTTTGTTTGCAAACCTAAGTAAGAATGAGTTCTTATAGTTGGCTGACTACTTGGCAGTCAGCCATAATTCACAGTTGGTACATCAAGTAAAACAGAGCTAAAATAATAGTTTTAAATACAGTTCCCCCTTGCTGTTTGTGGGTTCATGCTTCATGGATTTTGCTGATTGGCAGTTGACCATTTATGACCCCCTTTTTGCCATTTGTGGGTGCAAATTTCACATATCTATGGATTAGCATGACTAGGTGAAATCTTGCGTGTATGGCTGTAGAGGTGTGAAATGGCAACTAACCTCACTCAGCTGACCATTTGTGGTCACCCCCCCCCCCCCCCCCTTCTATTATTAGTGAAATTATGTACGATGTCTGGGTCTAAAATACTGTTTTCATTGTTTCTTTCCCAGTACTGTTTAGTAGTTGAACACTTTCTCAGGCAACACAACAAAAATAAGATGAATATATCAGAGAAACACCAAAACTTTACAGCCACAAATGGGAGCAAGTCCTGTAGCTACTGTCCCTGATCACTTAACATCTGTTTCCAATTTGAGGGTGCTTTTACTACAGTACTTGCATCACCCCTTGCAAACCCTCTGGTGGTACCTATATTTTCTCTAATACAGTATTAGTAGAAAACTGTTTTCTAATGCTATTTACCCTCATAACCAAAGTGAATTTGTAGATAGTCTGTGCACTAAAATATGTCAGCAAATTAGTATTCATATTTTAGAGGGGGTGTCTGGGAGTCCCCAGAACTGTAATTCCCCTTTTCCCATTGAACTTTTGTATCATTTTTCATGGATTTTGAGCTTTGTGGGGGGTCTCCAGAATGCAATAGTCATGAATGGTGAGGGGTGACTGTACCAACAATATCTTCATCATTTTCAAATATTTTAAAGTTCTACTAGGCCAATCCTCTCTTACTCTTTATTATTTTATTTATAAAAACTAAAGAATTTCTTTGGATCATTACTGCTATTTCTAGCTAGATTTATTTCACTTATGTCTTTTTGCTCTCCCTAATAAAACTATTTAACTTGTTTCTTAACTGCCTATAATTATCCAAAACCAAAATACTATCACCACCTTTAAATGCCTTTTTTTCTATTTTTAATTATTTTGGCAATTTCCCTATGCCACCACAAAGGTTTCTTAATCTTGTTATTCCAAACAGTTCTGAAGGGAATACATCTGTATTGTATATCCTCTGAAGTTTCTTTGAATCTGGACCACATCCCAATAGTATTTTTATTGGCAAATTCATTATCCCACTTTACTGAGCTAAACAATTCCCAAAATTTACTATAGCTAGCTAATCACCCTATTACAAGCAAGGAACTAGATAGTCATTGTTGACTCAGTCCCTATTTAATTCTATTTTAAAACATGATCAAATGGTCACTATACCCTAATGACTCTCCTACTGGAAGTTTCCTGATAAAGTATTTTATGTTTTTACAACATATAAACAATAATTTAGGACTATACAGCAATACCTTGCACAGCGCGGTTAATTGGTTCTGGAATTTGTCTGTGCTGTCCAAAAGTTCGTCGAATGAAATAGTACCGAAAAGAAATTAGAAAACAATAGGAAAATTGCGCGCTTAATTTTAAAAAATTGACGAAAATACAAACCGTGCTACATCAAAACCACGCTGTTCAAGGTATTACTGTATATTTATTTGCTTTGTAAACAGATTTTCTGTTGGACAGAGAAAAAAAATGCAAAAAAGTGAGCTGCTTTTTTTTTATTTGGCAACACTACCAGTACAGTAATTGTACCATATAGGCCATTTCACCTAGGCTACTTTTAATTTTTAAGTAGGCTCTAATCAACCTCATGGATACTGTAGGGTAGACTTCTTGAAGTACTATACATTAGGCCTAACTGAATAATAGGGTGGAGTGAAAAAATTAAAAGTGCCAGGATCAAAATTGAGGGGGTCTGGATACTTGTCTTTTGTCCAGAATTACACTTTAAAACTGATATTGGGTGGTTGCATACAAAACTGTGACTGCTACTGCCCAATTTATACAAATCTTGGATTCTGGACATGATAGAAAGAGAATTTAAAAACTGTTTATGATGTATTTTTTTTTTTTACCTCTGAAGCAGATTAAAACATTTGCAGAGGGCTACAGGGTCAATAATGCATCAAAAATATCTGTTTATATTATTTTTGGCCAAAAATTGCTATTTTCATCTTTTTTTATTTTTTATTTTTTATTTTTTTATTTTTTTATACACAATTTTCTACTGAAAATATTACAAATCGACTTAAGATTAATCTAAAGTATCACTCATTAAACAAAGTAATGAAAATAATCATCTGAACAGTTTCAGAATATTGTATTTTTGTATTGAACATTTTCATCAGTTTTCTTGATTTTATCTTTTGTTGAATAATGCCACACAGCGTTCAAATCCTACCACAGTTGAGGAAGCCTTTGTTACAAGTTTAATGTGCCTCTCGACAGCCTGATTATGACAAGGCTGGTTGAGTTTCAGTGCTTCCTTTCTTATGTTTGAGTTCTTCATTGGTTAGAGATACTATGATAGGGGGCTCATGAATGTCAGGTGAATTTAAGTTTATCATTTTGAGATACCCTTGAGCTTCATTATTGATTTTAGGCACCATGAATCTCCTGACACTACCATCTCTCCCAACATTCAAGTCAGGTTGTGACTCTGGGACTTCAATATCCTCAACTGAATCAGTTATTAGGTCACCACCTTCGAAGTCATTGGCTATCACTGTTTCAAATGATTCATTCCCTCTGACCAAAAGTACCTTGTTAATCGCGATGTTGCGGATTTGTGGGTCTGAATCAGCAAGCATGGCAATTAATACATTCTCAGGGTGAGCATAGTATGCATTTCAGTGGAGGGTTTTTAGGGCTATCTCCATGGCTTCCTTGTGAGGAAATTTCAGGATCCTTTGGAGCATATCATAAAAGTTCTTAGCACCATCTGTGTATTGATACTCCTCCTTGATCTGGAACCAACTTGGAAAATAGACCAAGATACAAAACACTGCAAGTGTGACCAGAATTTTGGAAGGCTTCCTTTGAGATGTATAAAATCTGAGGATTCTACATACCAGAGTCAACCACCTTGAATGACAGATTGGTCCAACTTCAAGGAGCTCAAGATCAGGATCAACACAGCCAAGCATAACAGCCATACAGATTTTGTAAGCATAATACTGATCAGTGCTGAGGTCCTCCAGTACTTTGTTAGGAATAACTGGAAATTTTGAATTCATAATTGGCTTGAATGAAATCACATCCCACTGAGATACACTTCCATGAAATTTCAATACCTATCTTTCCTGAAAATGAGTCTGGACTCTTTGTTGTTCCATCCAGAGTAACAAAGATGTGACAAAGGGGGAGCTCATTACAGTGTAGTAGACAAATGCTCCATTGCAAAGGTCCACTAAGCAGTTCTTCCAGGCATCTGATAGCTCCACCATTTGAACTGGTTATTGTATTGTCCCATCAGATCCTATCATGGCAAGTTTGGTTTGCAATTCAATGTCTTTGAGGGCCTTGTATATCTCTGTTGCAATAGTCAACCCCTTGTCATTACTTGGAGTCACATGTCAGAGGTAGAAATCATCTGAAATAGTATTCAGAAATTAGAGACAATTTTTTAGATATTTCAGGGTTTATATCAATTTTCCAATTTCTATATCCAAAATTATTCTTAATAAATATTTTGAGTAATATCTGTGACAAAATGTAAACTAAAGATCAGAATTTTAAATCTTACCAGGTTCTCCTTCAATTACATAGTGCTCTTCTAACTCAGTTCTTCTGTAATATTCACTATTCACTTCAACTGTCACCATTGTTGCATCTTTGTGCCCATCTACATAAATAGCATCCACCAATTCAAACAATTTATCCTCTTTTTTTTATGGCTTTGATATTTTTCACATTCTCTTAGCTTGTTCCTGCAAAGTTCATAGTGCAAATTTACTCAATTTTAAAGACAGTTATTTAAGCAAACTCCATTGGTTTTGGCTAACACTATTTAAATTTCAACACTTGTTTGAAATGTATTCCTTTTTGCGAAATACTTGATTTGAATCAGATACTAATTTACAAGATAATTGGACTGTTACCTGTCAATTATGCTCATCTTATCAGTAGTAGTGATAATTCCATAATCCTCTAAAACTGCTGATGCAACTGTTGCTCTGGCTCTGTCACTTAATTGATACTTTGTAAAAGATATTTATTTTATATCACATTAATATTCTAACAAGATGTTCATTGGACAGCAGTGTCCAAGATTTGGACTCTTAACTATTAGCAACATTACATGGATTATAAATAAGTTTTTTGAAGGTATTGTTAACAGAGCAACAAGTGTGTTCAAAGCATACTCATATTTTAAACTAGAGCTACAGTATACATGTCACACTGCCGAGTGAAGTTTGGTAGACTACTACTATTTTGTTCTGTCCTGGATTCCTGTTGTTCAGTGACACCAGCTGTTTCATCATGTGATTCCAGGCTGCCCTGACTTGAGAGACTGCCAAGATCACTGTCATGTATTTGCTGTTGAGCTTGATGGAACAACTTGAAAAATTCTTCTGAGCTCTTCCCTTGGGATAATAAAATACAATATGATTACGCTATGATTATGATAGTTTACCAAAGATGCAAAAATAAAATTTTATAATTTGTAGCACAATCATTTCAAGAAACCCAGATTTTCAGTGGCCATTCATCAAGTTTTTAATTTATATAGATCAAACTCACTGATTCTTTTCCTTTGCTTGCTCCTGCTGTACTACTCTCCTTTTGTATCTGATGTCTGCTGATGTAAGGCATTCCTTAAAACCAATGCATTGTCCTATTCTAGCTGTTTTCTGGTCCTCATAGAAAGCATAGTCTTCTGTCATTTTGAGTTGATACAAATGTTCCAAATCTCTTCTCCAATTTGAGTCCTCACAGAAGATGTCAAACAACTTGGAAGTTTTTTCAATGAAGGAAGAAAGATCACTGGTACTTGTCACCACATTTCTTTTTTGGATATCTATCAAACCTACAAAATAACCAAAACTTTAATATTGTGAATGTAAATTTCATTTATAAACCCTAAGTTAAGTTCTCATCAAAACAGAATTTATTACTGATCATTCTTATGATTTGCAAATCACTGTATTGCATGATTATGTTAATAAAATTATTACTGTCACAAACAAATAAATGTAGCTAACTACGAAATTTACAAAAGTATGACATATTTTAAATCTTTTTATAAGGGACTGAAAATTTGAGTCTTACCTCAAAAATTCTTTAACTAGATCCTGAATCTTGCTGGTGACACTGGGGCATGAAATTGGATAGACATTGCATTGGCTGGTTGTCCAGTTCTCTTCTGCCATTACATGTTGGATGACCTCTTTACCAAGAGGAAGATTTCCATTGGGGAATGAGTCTGTGCTTGAAAATCTGTGACCTCTATCAAGAATTTTAACTGTCACTGCGTCTTAACATTCTACTATGCAGTATTTTTTGGCAATAATGTTATGAAAATGCATGTATTTATCAATTTATAAATTCAACCTGAAAAGAAAAATATAAAATATAATTTCAAATAAAATATTTTGAGAGAAAGGGCTAAAAAATTGCATTTTTTGAGCAAAAATGATGAAATATGGATTTTTTGATACATTATTGACCCTGCAGCCCTCTGCAAATGTTTTAATCTGCTTCAGAGGTAAAAAATACATCATAAACAGTTTTTGATTTGTCTTTCTATCATGTCCAGAACCTGAGATAGCTCACTGGGTTCAAATTTTGGTCACACGCACGTATGATTTGTATAAATTGGCCAGTAGCAGTCACAGTTTAAAGTTTAATCCTGGACAAAAGAGAACTATCTAGACTCGGGATGTACTAGATCACAATATAGCCAGATAACTGGATACTGGATATCTGGCTTTTTATTTTTGCTAGGTAGCTACAGGAAAATCTGGCTGGATCAAGAAATGGCCGGATACCAGATAATTGCCAGATATTTGGCTGGATCATGTATTCTTAAGGGCATAAAATTTTAAAACTCGCAATTAGCTAGTGGTTTAATAAACTTTTATGGTTCCTACTAATTTTACAAAATCATAATTCTCTTAAAAAAAAAATGCAGATTAGAAATTTTGTTTGTTCAATAAAAAATAAAATTCATAAACTGAAAATAAGACTTGAACTTAGAAAATGTTTGTCATAATATATATATATTTCTTAAAATATATTATATAACTATAACTGTAAATGATAAATGTGGGTTAAATATAACTGTGAAAATATATAGTTATATTTTTCATTATGTTTTCAGTAATTTCTTATTTTTCATCATGAAAAGTTTCTCAGCATTTTCCAGCAACAAGTGGTTCCTGTTTTCACTATAAATCTTGCGTGCTGCATTAAATGATCTCTCAGAAGTGACTGAGTTGGGTGCAGCACTTAAATACTCGTGTACAAGTTTCTTTAATGATGGATATTCTGATATATGATTGTTGCACCAGGTTAAAGGATCTTTTTCTCTAGGTATTAATGGTAGTAAATATTTATCTAGATCCGCTTTATAAATATTTTTTTTCTTTTGCTTTCTTCCTTCATTTGCCAGTTGTTTTTTATCCTCAGAATCTGGAGGTAAGAAGGTGAAGGTATACTCCTCAGATTCTTCTGTAGCATTGCTGTTGACAAAATTTTCTCAATAGATAAGCTAATGATGTCATTTTAATTTTTTCATAATATACAAATTGGGGACACTATGCCTATGGCTTAAAATTATAAGCTATTGATAGAAAATAGTAAGGATAGTAATGTAATAGAAGTCCCTGATTTTTGCAGGGAGGTCATTCCAGGACAAATCAGGCATTGCCTGAAACCACATCCACTTAGATTTTGCTTAAAATTGCTATACAGGATTGTTTATGCTGAAAAACACGAAATTTCAAGTTTCAGAGCAATCAGAGTAATGGTTCAAAAGTTATGGGCTCCCAATTTTGGTGGTTGGGGCTGGCCCCTTAATTTTTAAAACCCTATAACTTGGTCCTAATTGAGCTAGGAAAAAAATTTAAAAACCATTTGAAAGCTCAAATCCTAAAGAATAATTGAATCTAAGTAATAAAATGCATTTAATCAAATAGTTAAAAAGTTATATAAGTTTGATTATTTTTTGGGGGCCCCCACCCCCTATGATATAGATATTCAAGATTTTTTTTCGTCATTTTGTACCTCAATTACTCTTCTATATGACTTAATCAATGACATTGTATATTTTTACCTCTTAAGTTGTGTATTTTTCCCCTTCATTAGATGGTGGTGGAGGTTAAAAAACATTCTATTTGCTGGACTTTGAACTTCCACCATTATGCCTGTTTTACTTATCAAGCTTTCTCATAAGATGTTTTCCTTGACTTGCAAGTGGATTAAGTATAGCTATAAGATAAACTTATTAGTGTTTTTCCTAAAACTCAATAATAATAACTCTCTCTCAACTTTGTTGATCTACAAAGGCAAAAAAAATACTGCTAGTATAGTTGTTTTATTGAACAAATTAAGACATTACTTGAATAAAAATAATTGCTATACAATACATTAAATCTGAAACATTTTTGGTACCTAGGCTAATTCTCAGTATCATGTACCGTATATTAGGAGTTGACATATGACATATCATGAAGGATGTTTTTGGCTTCTACCCAACAAACATCATCTTTATTAGTTGGGAAATAGTATCTATTGTTTTTGTTGGAAATAGTAGTAGTTAGAAACTTTATTTTATTTTATAATCTTGGAATTCTTCTAAATAATCTAAAATGATTCCTAGATATTTTCTACCATCATAAATACATGCAACATACTGTACTTTTCCACAGGAAATTTTTGCTCATTTGATAAATCTGGACTTGTGTCTGAGTCACCTTTCAGAGGTCATAACCCTAACAACATTGTAGTCATTGGAGTCTGAAGCTAAATAAGCTTTAATGTGACTGAGACATTGGCACAATTCTGTGAAAACCTTGTGTGTCCTTCACTGTCACTGCTTTTTCAAACCTACTACTGAGTTCTGTTTTATTATGATTTATTTGTTTTTTTGTAATGAATTTAAACTTGATGGACTCAATTTTGTGTACAAAAGTCATCGAAACTCTGTGGAGACAAGATGTGTCATGTTCTTTGCAAACCAGCTTTAGCTGCTGCTCTCTTCACACTTCCTCTAATGCCATCACAGGCATTTTTGCCATGATTATTGGCAAAAAAGTTTCACTCTGCCTTCATACCAAAATCTGTTTCATGATGGCATGAATTGCTAAAATTAAAACTGTTTTTGTATTGTCCAGCACAACCTTCAGAAAAATATTTCATTGTTTTCACATGGAATCTCACTTTAATGTCTTGAACTAAAAATTGTTGAAATGTATACACTGCTGTGGTGTTATGATCTAAACTATCACTAATGATACAATAGCTAATGTGGCTCAATTTACCATCTTCCATTTTATATACAACCATTGGGTGTAATGTAACTTGTTTGTTTGTCCAATGGGAGCTCTGTGGTGCATCTTGAGTGATGAAAGAATAGTTCTCAGAAAAGTCTCCCAGTACTAAAACTTCATCTTCACTGAGTTTTTGCTTAAGGGTCTTCATGTAGAGGCTTTGACACTTGGCTATATAATGATGACAAGTAAGAGAATAAATTTATTCTGAAAGTTTTTCAATGAATTCCTCCACTGTAACAGTTGCATTTGACAAAGTTGCCCTGTCAGTGCTGGTCCACTGGTCATATTCAGTTGAATCCCTGGAAGTCAGTACATTTAATGTGTTCAAATAGTTATCTCCACCAGCAACACCAGGACATTCTCTACACTGGTGTAACATACATTTAATGTTGTTCACATCGCAGACACTTTTTTGAATCAATCAATGAATGATAAGTCCTTGTCACCAATTGCTGAAACCATTAATTTGGGGTTCTGGTGATAGGTACAAATACAGACTGTGTGTGTACCTGTACCTCCAGCAATAGCACACCATTTGGGTCTAAGAGCTGCAAATGTTGAAAAACTTATACTTGAGTCAGTTTCTTTATACCTAAGATACAGTTCTTTCAAATTACTGAGTAAGAGATGCTTTTGTTTGTAAATTTTGTTTCCATCTTTGTCTCTGACACTAACACAGTCCTTTTTTCCTGGATACGCCCGACTAAATTCTAGGTCCTCATAAAAAGCTGTCACATTAGAAATAGTTTCATCACTTATCTTTTTCTCTTTACTGTATTTAGGAACATTTGGCAATATTCTATTTTTTTAGATCATGTATGAGGATAGAGTAAGAATCTGCAACCTTCTTTGGTAGGAAGTTGTAGAGTTGAATGCTTCAGCGAGCTCCTTCATCATAGTTTTTGTACCTATTAGATAAATAAAAGGTAGGGGATGTCAGAATTTTCTTAAAATGAAATTATGAATTTAATGTACTCTAAGATCAGGATCTAAATAGAAAAAATATAAGAATATCTACCTTCCATGGATATTTTTTAGACATTGTTAAAATGGTGTGATTGTGTTCTGTATGTAAGAATGAGATTGAAGAAAAGTCAGGCTATTGAAATTTAAAACATCTAAAATTATATATGTCAAGAGTCTTTAATTGTGACCATGAGTTGCTAATTTAGTTGAATTTGAGCAATCCTTACCTTTCCAATTCTTTTTCTATGCATAATCTCTTGGATGTAGCTAGATGCTACCTCATCCACAGATGCTGAGAAAGACTGTTCAAAATTCTTTTTCAAAGTAGATACACACTTGTCGTATTTGTCTGATGCTTTTTTAGATATCCTGTCAGTGTTCATACCATCTGAAATTAGGCATCATCCAAAATTTAGAATTACTGTAATTACAGCAACAAATTTTCATAATTTAATAACTAATCAGAATTCATTTATTGTACATAACATTCTTTAACAATTTAAGGAATTGCAAAAAAATAATGTTTACAAGTTTGATAAAACTGCATTATTTTGATAACCTATGAAACAATGTATGCACAAAGATAGAGTTTAGATGATTTCTAAAAATCATCTAATGCATTTTCTGATAACTATACTTTTCAAAAAGAAGTCCCCCAAATTATAATTCATACACTACTTACTGAATTTTATTGGCGAAATCTCCATTTCTTCAAGAATGTTCTTGGTTTGTTCTCTACAGATTTCAATATCACTGATCTCACCAGGATTGTCAGTTTGTAAATGTGTACTTCCTGGACTACTTTGAAATGAAGAGGTACTTGTAGATGACTCGGTTTCAAAAACATCATTAAATAATTTATCAGGTTCTTGAAGTTCATTTAATCTTACAGAACAGTTTGTACAAACTTTCCAATTAAGTAGTGCAAGATTCTTTTCTTGTCTTTAAATGGTAAGACATGTTTAAAATTTATATATTAGCTTCAGTTTCTGTAATAAGTAGAAAGAATATTAAATGTTAATGATTTTTAATGATAACAGGCAAACACAAGCACAGCCAATATAGGCAAGGCACTAAAATAATATGGCAAGCAGATACCATATATGAACAGTGTTTATCATGTGGTCACAAAAGGCAAACTGAACCCTTAATAACCAACGCTCGTGCTAATGGAAGGAGCCCACAGACAATCTCATTTTGCTATGACAAGTTGTAGCATGACTACACAAGCATGATACCACTTGACCTTACAAACAGGCAGCACAAATTCTCTCTTATTTTAATAATGTGTGTATGTATGTGTGCAGTATATACAGTGTATATATAGTTAGGATAAAACTATTATATAGTTAGTATAGCCCAATTCCTGAACTTGGGCTAATATGTCATCTTTTTGCTAGCAAGTACTTTATAATAAAGTGCAAAAAAATACACAACTTAAAGGTAAAAATACACAATGTCATTGAGTAAGTCGTATAGAAGAGTAATTGAGGTACAAAATGACGAAAAAAAAATCTTGAATATCTGTATCATAGGGGGTGGCCCACCCCAACAAAGAATATTCAAACTGATATAACTTTTTAATTATTTGATTAAATGCATTTTATTACTTAGTCAATTATTCTTTAGGATTGAGCTTTCAATTGGTTTTTAAATTTTTTCCTAGCTCAATTAGGGACCAAGTTATGGATTTTTAAACATTAAGGGGCCAGCCCCATCCACAAAATTGGGGGGCCCATAACTTTTGAACCATTACTCTGATTGCGCTAAAACTTGCGGTTTCATGTTTTTGCACAAAAACAACCTTGTATACCAAATTTGAGAAAAACCCAAGTTGGAGTGGTTACAAATTTAATTTTTTTTTGCACGATTTGTCCTGGAATGACCCATGGTTAATTTTGATAGTTTTGCAGACAGGATGAGAGTAGTGGACTGGGATAATTTATTTATGGGTAAACAAATTTTCATTGGGAGGTGTTTAAAGAAGGTTTTTGAATATTGAAAGGGAGTTTATTCCTCAGAGACCCAAGCGCGCTAGAAATCATGGTAGGCCCAAGTGGTGGACTAGGGAAATAGGAGAGTTCATAAATGAGCGTAACAGAGCATATAGACTTTTAATAAGCACAATGGCATGGTAGCTAACTTTAATAGATATATCAAGCTTAGACATCAGGTTAAAAGATCTGTTACGAATGCTAAGCGTAATTTAGAGATACTTATAGCTGAGGATAGTAAACATAATCCAAAAAAGTTTTTTAACTACGTCAGCAATTGTAAGCTGATCAAAGATAACATAGGTCCTCCAGTGGATACTAATGGTGCTTTGGCTTCTGATGCTCAGGCAGTGGCAGGTATTTTTAACTGTTTTTGCAACAGTTTTTACCATAGAAAACGTAAATAATGTCCCCGACATGGACGATATTGTTAAAATTTAGTAGCAAGACTATTTTGAATGAAATAACTGTTTATGAGGGTGAGATTGCGCATTATATCAATAAGCTAAAAGTGAGCAAGGCTCCAAGCCCTGATGTGCTTTATCCTAGACATTTGAAAGATTTGAAAGACATTATCGTATTCTCCTAAAATGAAGATTTTTAATCAGTCACTGGAAGTGGGGATTATTCCTGAAGACTTCAAATTAGCTAATGTTACACCCATTTTTAAAAAAGGCAACCACACAGTAGCTAGCAATTATAGGCCCATTAGCTTAACATCAATTGTCTGTAAACTTTTGGAATCCATAGTTAGGGGTCGTATCATCAATTACTTAGAAAGTCGCAATTTGATTAATAGTAGTCAGCATGGGTTTTGACACCATAGATCTTGTTTAACTAATTTATTAGTTTTATAACGAAATCGTGCACGAATACGATAAGCATAGAGTGGCTGATGTTATTTATTTAGACTTAAAAAAGCATTCGATACAGTTCTGCATAGAAGATTAATTGTGGAGGTTATAGCACATAGTATATGCGGACAGGTAGCTAACTGTTTAGAGGAATGGCTTCGTGCTAGGAAACAGAGGGTTGTTGTTAATGGTAGTGAATCAGGGTGGTTGGATGTAGATAGCGGTGTCCCTCAGGGTTCAGTGTTAGGCCCATTGCTATTCGTAATCTGCATTAACAACATAGATGTAGGTTTGGCCAGTAATGTGTCAGAATTCGTGGATGATACTAAAATAGGTGGTAAAGTTCTTAATGTGGATGATAGAAATAGGCTCCAAGATGACGTAAATAGGATTATGGAGTGGATGGATAAGTGGCAGATGCAATTTAATGTAGACAAATGTAAAGTATTGCATAAAGTTCTTGTAACAATTACACGTACATGATGGATGATAGACAGTTAGCGAGTGTTAATGAGGAAGTAAATTTAGGCATACATGTATCTAAGGATTTAAAAGTTAAGAACCAGTACCTGGAGTCTTGAAAAAAAACTAATAGGATGTTAGGCTTCATAGTGCATAATTTCTAATTTAAATCAAAGAATATTATATTGCCCCCTTTTCAAGTCCCTAATCAGGCCTCATTTAGAATATGCTGTTCAGTTTTGGTGCTCGTATTTGCGTGAGGATATTGATAGGTTGGAAAGGGTTCACTGTCACACCACGAAACTAATTCTGTCATTACGCAACAAGTCTTACAAAGATAGGATTAAAGAGTTAGACTTGCATTCACTCGAAACTAGGAGATTAAGGGGGAGCTTATTGAAGTTTTCAAAATCATTAATAAAATTGATAACGTAAATTTTGACAAACTGTTCTCTTTTGATAATAGCAATATTTGTAATAATGGATTTAAGTTAGGCAGATGTTTCATTACTAACATCGCTAAAAACTTTTTTACATTAAAAGTAATTGGTAAATGGAATAATCTTCCCGCATCCATCATGAACTCTACCAGTGTTAATATGTTTAAAAACCATTTAGATAGGCATTTTAAAAATATTAATGTTGTTTAAAATAATAAAACAATTAGCAACAGGAGCTCTAGGGTAATGGTTGAGGATGAGCCTGTTGATGATTAATGCCAGCTTGTGACATGGCAGCATATGATATGCCAGCAATAAAATTATAAAAAAAAAAAATAGACACATGAACTTAAATGTAGCTTGTAGCGTAAACTAACCCACTTTTTGTTATACTCTTCCTACTTTTTTTTCTTATCCTCTTTACTTGCATGTCTGTAGTTTGCATGGTATGACAGTGTTTGAGTTAAGCCTGTGTTTGCATGGTTTGTAAGCATTCTTATTTTACTTCTTTTCATCTTTCACCCTTTTCCTATTCTCTCCAACTATTTTTCTGACTTCTCAGCAGTGGCTGGTGGATGATGGTGGTGAGTCTTTCTCTCTTTTTCTGAATGAATGTTAATCCATGAATGATAGGTTTTGCTACTTACTTAACCCCTTATTCTCTTCTTTTAACCCCCTATTCTCTTCTTTCTCTCAGGCTAACCTTAGAGTGGATCTTAGGGTCATTGTTAGCCTTAGCTTCTGTAGATCTCTAAGTTACATGTTCTTTCACTTGTGCACAGTATGTACTAATATATTTTCACATGGTATGGTACTCTGTAATGTCACAATTTTTAACCAATAGCTAGTGCATGGGTGTTCTTAATAAGTTTTATCACTGCTGCCAGCTGCACAATAATATAGTAGATTATTTAATTTATACTGCATTGCCTTCTCATAAGACCAATAAGTCTTGAATTATTTTTAGTATATTTTGATACAAGAAGAATAAGAAGATATTTGGTAATTTGCTAAGTTTCAAATTTAAATAATTAGGATATGTGTTACTAGTAGGCTTAGAACAGAATTTAAATCGGAAAAAACAAAAAAATAAAGATAGAAGTATATTAAATTTTCAGACTTAAATTGTCTTAATAGAAATTTAACATTTTCCATATTTTGGCAGGGACTCTCGCATTCAATGTTGGAAAGAAAAAAGGCATAGTTGATTGGACCTAGTTCTGCTAAATTTTAGAGAAATCTAACTTTGTGTGTTTTTTGTTTTAAAGAAAACCATTGTTAAATTTAGGCCTTTATTGCACATGGCTCTTCCCACAGCTGAACAAAATCATCTAGCATTAGCCATAATAAAATAATAAAGTACATACAAAAACTTGAAATATGAAGTTTTTTATCAACAAAATGTGATTAAAATAATTAATTATCCGGTATCTGGCTGGATCATACTTGATATCCAGTATCCAGCTGGATACTGAAGAACTGGCCAGATTGGCCAGATACTGGATCATGATCTGGTATCCGGTGCATTGCTAATTTAGACCCCCTCAATTTTGATTCTGGCACTTTTGATTTTTTCACTCTACCCTACTGAATAAGGACTAATGTAATAGATACAATAGTCTATAAGGCCTTTAGTTATTGGTATGCTTATGTTTTTTAAGTATATATTCATCAAACTTAAATTCAATGCATTTTCTTATTGCAGGAAGTTTTCTGTGATGTGACAATTGCATGCAGTGGGAAATATTTCCCTGTACATAGACTTATATTGTCTACATACAGTGAGTATTTTAAAGAGATCTTGGAAATGACACCATGCAAACATCCTTTCATTATTATCAGAGATGTCCAAGTAGAAGATCTTGAGGCTCTCTTAGACTTCATATACCAAGGAAAAGTTGAAGTACTTGGCCAAAGAGTACCATCCCTTATCAAGGCAGCAAATGATCTTAAGATTAAGGGATTATCAATTTCAGATAAGTCCAATTCAGCTGTATGCAGTCATATTGAAAAGGGAGTAGAACTGCAAAGTAAAGATTCATGTACCACTGAATCAATACTAGCCAGTGTGAAATCAACATATGAGTGGAAAACAGAGACTGATAAGCAGTCTTTATTCACTAAAGCGCAATCCATTGAACATTCACTCTTTAGTACAGGGAAAGAGCATACTCGACAATCTTTATCTAGTAGAGAAATACTGCTCAATAGTGAAATTCTGCCCAATAATCGTCTATCACATGTTGGGGAACTAGTTTCTGAGGGAATTCTAAATAACAGAGAAATTTCAACTTTTGTTGGAGACCCATCATCCACTGATGAATCTGTATCAAAGATAGATCCCCAGTCATGCGAGAAATCAAGAGTTACGTTACCTGACAAAGAAATTTCAATTCCTGTTGAAGACCTACAATCTGGTGATGAATCAGTATCAAGTATGGATGCGCAATTGTATGAGGAGGAGTCAGAGGCAATCATAAATCCACAGTCCAGTGAAGATTCACCCGCTATTATAAATCCACAGTCCAGCAAAAATTCTCCTGCTATTACAAATCCACAGTCCAGTGAAGGATCAAAATGTGTGGTAGAATCTAGAGAGAAGTTAGATAAACATTTATGTACAGTTAAGAATAGTGGAAAAGTTCATGCAGTGTTGAAGATGAAAAGTAAAAGTAAAATGAAAAGGAGAAGGAAGATTTTCAGGGAGGGTGTATACAGAAATTTAAGGAAGAGGGATGTTGTTGCTGTTGATGAAAAGGAAGGAAACTCCAGTGGGTCATTAGTGAAAAAACGTTCAAAGTCCTTTGATTTTTCAAAGGAGTTGTGTGTACGTCTTGAAGAATGTCCACAGGCAGCTAATTTATCAAGAAAGCTGGAGGTAAACACAAATGAAGTAAGTAAATAAAAGTTGATTTGGTTATGAGGTGTTGTAATATTATATTAGATTGTGATTACAGTATGAGCTAATGTTATGTTGGGGTTGGAGTTCATTTAAAGTTTATGGCAGTAGGGAAATGGAATTGTGCACAATTTATCAGTGGCAAATTTTCTTTAGGCTATTTTAAACCAATGTAGAATAGGCTGAATTATGATCAACTGTAGATTTGATGATGAAATTCCATAATGATACAATAACTAAAAATCCAAAGAAATATGACTAATCATAAGCCTTTGTCGCGCTTCCATTGGCTTATGTTTATTAATAAGTCCTAATTTTTTTTAGTTTTCATACACTATACAGTATACCTCACTGCCCTTGTTTCGCAAATTTTGAACTTGTAGGTATTCCGTGGAAGTATTTTGAGAAAATTATTTCAAGTTGTATTTTTTCTTAAGTCTGAAGATGTACCGTAAGTTGGTGATTGATTATTTTTTGAAAGAAGTATGTTAAAATTATTTTCAGAAATTACAGAAAGACCAACATATCTGACATTGATTGATTTCAGATTTTAAAGAAAAAGACATCAGTTTACAACCATTTTACTTTCTTAAAAAAAATTGCTTCAGCTGCACTCCCCTTCCTTGTTCACTTTACTTGAACTTATGTTACATTTATTTGTAAAGCATTTGGTAATGCTATTACCATTAATAAAAATTAATAAGCCTATTTAAAATAAAACTGGAAGGATAAATTACATTAGTCATGCGTTATCTGTATTTTGATGTGAATTTACTATTGTTCAGTGAACAACTGATTGCATAAAACTATGTAAATTGGTTGGTTTGTATGGCTGTTAGTCGAGTGTTAACAGAATTTCATTGTAGCTATGTCTGAAAACCTACCACTATCTTCATTATTATTATGTAATACATTTTGTTTAGTTATTTCTGAAACTAATTTTTCAAAGGATAGCAAATGTTCCATAATTTTGCTTCTTGATCAGCAGTGAAAAACTGAACCCTTCAGACAATTTATGAATTTTGAATTCTGTAATGGTGTCAGTTGAATAATTAAATATACAGTGTTTCCCATAAGTCTAGTGTCATTGGAAAATTTATTTTAAATTAAATTTACGTAAGTAATATATTAGAACTAAAACAAATATTCAAATTGGTCTTGTTTTAGGACCTTTTTTTATTGTAGGTAGAATAACATGCGATAGTTAATATGGAAGTGAGTTACACTCCTTGGGAAAAGGTGGAGTAATATCACGTACTAATGAGGGTAGTAGTTGGTTTAGGTTGGCTCTGGTTTGGTGAATGTGGAGTGAATGGTGAAAAAGGTTTAGTCTACATAACACATTGGCAAATAGATTTATGAGAGGAACAAAAAGTGGATTGATGGGTGAAAGTTGTTCTTTTTAAACAAGATATGGAGTGGGAGTGTTTGTAGACCTAGAAAAAGTGTATGATAGAGTCCCAAGACAGGAAGTGTGGAGATGTTTAAGAGACAGGTGGGTACCTGAGAAGTATGTCAGACTGATCAAAGATATGTATGAGGGTGCGAATTAGTATGGGAGAGACCGAGAAAGTTGAGGTACGAGTTGGGGTACACCAGGGATCAATGCTGAGTCTGCTGATTTTTTATATTGTGATGGATGTGATCAGCAAAGACGTGATAGAGGAGGCTCCATGGACCATGATGTTTGCTGATGACATAGTGTTGTGCTAAAAAAAAGAGATGGAGTGCAAGAGAAATTAGAGAGGTAAAGAGTAACTGGAAACCAGAGGACTAAAAATAAGCAGAGAAAAGACTGAGTATATGAAATGTGCACCTGGAGACGAACAAATAGGAAGTGTCATGGTCCAGGAATTTATTATAAAGAAAGTTAAAGTTTCAAGTATCTGGGATCAATCATAGAGGAGAAGGGAGCCTTGGAAGGGGAAATAAACAACAGAATTCAAGCTGGCTGGGAAAATTGGAGAGAGAGGTATCAAGAGTATTGTGTGATAAGAAGGTGAATGTGAGGATGAAGGGAAAACTGTTCAAGACAGTAGTAAGACCAGCACTACTATATGGGGCAGAAACATGGCTGATGAAAAGAAGCCTGGAAAAGAAAATGGAAGTGGTAGAAATGAAGATGCTCCGATGGATGTGTGGAGGGATAGAGTGAGGAATGATTTAATAAGAGGAACAACAAAAGTAATGGAAATCTCCAAGAAAGCACAGGAAAGGACATTGAGATGGTATGGGCATGTCCAGAGGAGGGAGGAGGAGTATGTGGGATGATGGATGCTGAGGATGGAAATTCCAGGCACAAGATGAGGTGGCAGGATAGACTGAAGAAAGATATGAGTGAAAAGGGACTGGAGGAAGAGGTGGCTCAAGACAGAAGTGAATGGAGAAGAAGGATCTGCAACAGCAACTCCACATAGAAGTTGGCTAATAAGGCTGCGGAAGAAGATATGGAGTGGGAGGAGGGGATGAGAATGTTGAGAGAGGTGTGTGTGTGTAGAAGGTGGGTATAAGATGGTGTATGAATGTTTAATGACCCATGGGGGAAGGGCTGTGTAATGTAATGTAATATAATTTAACCTGCAAGAGAGAAACTGATTATTGTTTGGTTTGCTGACCTACCCTTGAGAAATTTTTGGCAACCCAAAAATGAGCATTTCTGTAAATACTGTTGATAACTTAGTAAAATTTGAAAAAACATTGTGAAATGAATTACAATTATAGAAACCTTTAATTCTTTAAAAATGATTTGAAAATGATGGCAAATGGTTAATATTTATTGGAAGCCTAAAATGAAAGCTGCTGGCTTTGAACATTTTGCACTTAGAAGCAAAGTTTATATATATATATATATATATATATATATAATTATGCGGGTTGCTTCTACAGAGCTTCAATTTAATATTTAGGAGAAATCCAATGACAAGGAGAAATGTAAATGCCATGAAAAGTCTTCTTTATGCGCAACGTTTCGAGCAATACGCTCATCTTCAGGCTGTTTAATAACAATGTGAAATTAAAATCAATATTGAATGAAAAACAAACAGAAAATTTCTATAACCTATTCGTAAAGACAAATTTTAAAAGACTGAGAAAAGAGGGTTAAATTCTAAGTTATACAGATTTACATATAAAAATTAAGAAGTTATTTTTAAATACATGTAGTAAATGTGAAATTAATACACTGGAAAAATTACCAATAGTACACTGGAACAATGGACTATCTACCTTACACTGCAGTATCCGAGGCTGACTAATTTGAGCAGAGGAAAGAACGGGAAACACGAAGGATGGCGAGGGCGATAGGGGAAGGAGGGATTATAAGGAATTGGGGAAGGAGGAGGGATCATAGCAAATTGAGAGGGACGGCGATGAGTCAACATTCAGACTAGGGGACAATGCTTTAATGAAAAGGATTCTAAAATTCTTAGTGAGTTGGGACAAGTATTACAACCAAGAATTTTAAAATTGTCTAAAGTGACATCAATTTTACATTTAATGCTGTGTTCACGAATACTCGAGGCTTCTTAGTTTTTAAAATTTTACCTGTTCGGCCACTTATTCCCATATGCGAATAAAATCTAGCCCTGAGAGAGCGAACAGTGCTGCCGATGTAATTCCCAAGGAGACACCTAGGGCAGGTAAATAAATATACAACACCGCTACGCAACGAGTCAGGGGTTCGATCCTTCGCTGAGAAAAAGCTACCTAAAGACGTTTTATTAATAAATATGATGCGGAAATCAGTATGATAAAAAAATTTCCTTAACAATTTTGTAAATTTAAGCTTAAATTCCTTATTCAAAGGACCCATTTCAGGTACCAAGAAATATTTTATATCCTTCGGCACTGTAATACATGGAAGTTGAGGGCTATAAACATTATTTAAGAAGGATCTAATTAGTTTGTCTACATATTGAACAGGAAAACTATTATTAGTAAAGTATGATCTTAGATTATTAAATTCATCATTAAGTAAGGTAAAATTAGAGGTCAAATTATATCCTCTGAACAGGAGAGTTTTAATACAAGACATCTTATAGTTGAAATCAGTAAAACTAAAAAAATTCATGCCCAAACCAGTGAAAGTGGGTTTCCTATAAACTGATGTAGTAATAGAATCACCGTTTTTCGAAATTAAAAGATCTAAGAAGGGGAGGGAGCCATTTTGCTCAGTTTCCATTGTATACGTTATATTGGGGTGCAAAGAATTTAGGAAGTTAAAGAATTGTTGCGCTTGTACCGCATTATCAAAGACTGCTATCGAATCATCAACGAAGCGTCGATAGAAAATTGGCTTGAGATGAGTGGGAGATTGTCTAAAAATTACACTTTCTAAATGAGTCATAAAAAAGTCAGCTGCTAACGGTCCGACTGGTGATCCCATCCCTACCCCATCAATTTGTTGGTAAACCTTATTGTTGAAAGTGAAATAGCATTGTTTGAAGACCAATTCTAAAAGTTCCTTCAAATGAGACAATGAAAAACCATGAAAATTATCAACTGAGCTAAAAACCCTATCTAAAATAATGGCAATAGTTTCAGATACAGGTACATTTGTGAAAAGTGACTTTACATCAAAACTGACAAAAAACTTTTTTGAATCGAAGTTTTTACCCAGGAGTCTTTTTGGAATTCAAACGAGTTATTTATAGTGTAACATTTTTCGCAAAGGGGGACAGGAGACGAACAACAAATTTTGCCAATTGAAAGGTGGGTAAGTTATACGAAGCTAAAATAGGACGGAGAGGTGTTCCAGCTTTATGGATTTTAGGCAGACAGTATAATTGAGCAAGATTAGCACCAGATGCGAACAACTGAGAGTAAGTATCATTTTTTATTATCTTTAAGGACTTTAGTCGTGACAGAAATCTATTAACCTGGTCTTCTAACCTTACAATGACTTTATTTACAGGTTCTAGAATTTGTTTGAATTTAGTAAGATCACTTAGGATTTCATTAGTTTTGTTTATGTAGTCCGATTTATTCAAAATAACCACTCCGTTACCCTTGTCTGGTCTAGTCACAACAATCTCCTGGTTCTTTGCCAAATTCTTAATACACTGCAAATCACTCTTCCTAAATATGAAAGATTGAAATTTAAGATTTCTAAGTTTAAGAAAAAATTCTTGAGTTAAATTTGAGAACTGACATTTGAAATTATTGAAATCCCCCACATGGGGAACATTTTTCAAGCCATTGAAAAATTTTTCAAAGTAAAGAAAAAACGAAGGCTTATATATTTGAAACAACGGAAGCTTAAATTGCAAACCAAGTGACAGTAAAAACTTTTCCCGAGGGGAGAGTGTGTAACTAGAAAGATTCGAAATTACCTTCTCTGAATTGAAAAAATTTGGTGAATTCATTCCCAAAGCCTTTAACTTACGTTCATGTGTTTCCAAGATGGTAGAGTGAAATTTTTCTAGTTCACGTTGTACAAGAGAAATTATTAATAAATAGTCAACAACAAACGACCTGTATAAAGTCATTGTAAGGTTAGAAGACCAGGTTAATAGATTTCTGTCACGACTAAAGTCCTTAAAGATAATAAAAAATGATACTTACTCTCAGTTGTTCGCATCTGGTGCTAATCTTGCTCAATTATACTGTCTGCCTAAAATCCATAAAGCTGGAACACCTCTCCGTCCTATTTTAGCTTCGTATAACTTACCCACCTTTCAATTGGCAAAATTTGTTGTTCGTCTCCTGTCCCCCTTTGCGAAAAATGCTTACACTATAAATAACTCGTTTGAATTCCAAAAAGACTCCTGGTAAAAACTTCGATTCAAAAAAGTTTTTTGTCAGTTTTGATGTAAAGTCACTTTTCACAAATGTACCTGTATCTGAAACTATTGCCATTATTTTAGATAGGGTTTTTAGCTCAGTTGATAATTTTCATGGTTTTTCATTGTCTCATTTGAAGGAACTTTTAGAATTGGTCTTCAAACAATGCTATTTCACTTTCAACAATAAGGTTTACCAACAAATTGATGGGGTAGGGATGGGATCACCAGTCGGACCGTTAGCAGCTGACTTTTTTATGACTCATTTAGAAAGTGTAATTTTTAGACAATCTCCCACTCATCTCAAGCCAATTTTCTATCGACGCTTCGTTGATGATTCGATAGCAGTCTTTGATAATGCGGTACAAGCGCAACAATTCTTTAACTTCCTAAATTCTTTGCACCCCAATATAACGTATACAATGGAAACTGAACAAAATGGCTCCCTCCCCTTCTTAGATCTTTTAATTTCGAAAAATGGTGATTCTATTACTACGTCAGTTTATAGGAAACCCACTTTCACTGGTTTGGGCATGAATTTTTTTAGTTTTACTGATTTCAACTATAAGATGTCTTGTATTAAAACTCTCCTGTTCAGAGGATATAATTTGACCTCTAATTTTACCTTACTTAATGATGAATTTAATAATCTAAGATCATACTTTACTAATAATAGTTTTCCTGTTCAATATGTAGACAAACTAATTAGATCCTTCTTAAATAATGTTTATAGCCCTCAACTTCCATGTATTACAGTGCCGAAGGATATAAAATATTTCTTGGTACCTGAAATGGGTCCTTTGAATAAGGAATTTAAGCTTAAATTTACAAAATTGTTAAGGAAATTTTTTTATCATACTGATTTCCGCATCATATTTATTAATAAAACGTCTTTAGGTAGCTTTTTCTCAGCGAAGGATCGAACCCCTGACTCGTTGCGTAGCGGTGTTGTATATTTATTTACCTGCCCCAGGTGTCTCCTTGGGAATTACATCGGCAGCACTGTTCTCTCTCTCAGGGCTAGATTTTATTCGCATATGGGAATAAGTGGCCGAACAGGTAAAATTTTAAAAACTAAGGAAGCCTCGAGTATTCGTGAACACAGCATTAAATGCAAAATTGATGTCACTTTAGACAATTTTAAAATTCTTGGTTGTAATACTTGTCCCAACTCACTAAGAATTTTAGAATCCCTTTTCATTAAAGCATTGTCCCCTAGTCTGAATGTTGACTCATCGGCCGTCCCTCTCAATTTGCTATGATCCCTCCTCCTTCCCCAATTCCTTATAATCCCTCCTTCCCCTATCGCCCTCGCCATCCTTCGTGTTTCCCGTTCTTTGCCTCTGCTCAAATTAGTCAGCCTCGGATACCGCAGTGTAAGGTAGATAGCTCCATTGTTCCAGTGTACTATTGGTAATTTTTCCAGTGTATTAATTTCACATTTACTACATGTATTTAAAAATAACTTCTTAATTTTTATATGTAAATCTGTATAACTTAGAATTTAACCCTCTTTTCTCAGTCTTTTAAAATTTGTCTTTACGAATAGGTTATAGAAATTTTCTGTTTTGTTTTTCATTCAATATTGATTTTAATTTCACATTGTTATTAAACAGCCTGAAGATGAGCGTATTGCTCGAAACGTTGCGCAATAAAGAAGACTTTTCATGGCATTTACATTTCTCCTTGTCATTGGATTTCTCCTAAATATTATATATATATATATATACATACTGTACAGGGCGTTCGGAAAGTCACTGTGCACTTATATAATTAATGTTTTTTTATATTTCAAAAGAAGAACTGACAAAGGTGTTTCAAAATAAAATAAGACGGATCCAGGCCTGTATTGCTGTTAAAGGAAATCACTTTCAACACCTTTTATAAGTTCCATAACCTCTATCATATATGCAATGTTATACTATTGTATGCTATTAAATAAATATAAGTGCACAGTGACTTTCCGAATGCCCTGTATAATATGAATGTAAAGAATGACGCTTGTGTAGAAGAACGTTCCGCACAAGATGAGGAGGGAGAATGAACAAATGAAAAATGAGGCAACCACCTGGGAATCAAACCCGGGACCTTCCGATTGCTGGTCAGATATGCTATCCACTACACCATGGGCCTCGATTAATCAGAAGTCGTAATTCTCCTACATATGAGCAGAAACCAATGCCCTGAGGGGGCACCTTCGCATGCCGCACATATATACATTTTAACTGCAAACAACACACAGTGTGGAACGTTCTTCTACACAAGCGTCATTCTTTACATTAATTATACTGTGTGTGGTTTGCAGTTAAAATGTATATATAGGTACGGCATGCAAAGGTGCCCCCTCAGGGCATTGGTTTCTGCTTGTATGTAGGAGAATTACGACTTCTGATTAATCGAGGCCCATGGTGTAGTGGATAGCATATCTGACTGGCAATCGGAAGATGCTGGGTTCGATTCCCAGGTGGTTACCTCATTTTTCATTTGTTCATTCTCCCTCCTCATCTTGTGCGGAATGTTCTTCTACACAAGCATTGCTCTTTACATTAATTATAATGTGTTGTTTGCAGTTAAAATATATATATATATATACCACACACACACACACACACACACACAATAGGAATATGAAAACAAGAGATACGGCTCTCAACATTTATTGGCCAAATGTTTTGGTCCACTCAGGGGCCATCTTCAGTGACTAAATAGAAGCATCTAAAAAACAATCATATAACTAAAGTAAATACAAATGTCATAAATATATTGTACAATAAAATCTAATACAAAAAAGTTAAAGAAGTTAAAAATTCTAATTCTCTGCAATCCTTTTTTCACCATAAAGATCACCTTCCTGTGCTTTTGAGATCCTTTGTTATTTATTTGTATGCATGTGTGACTGCCAAAGTTTTTATGTGGAGCAGACTACCCTACAGTTAAAACTTAGGATTTCGAAGCATTTGGGTTTTTCTTATCGAACTTCTCGCCTTCTTTCCACTCCTGAATCCTCTGCTATTTGGCATCATTCAGAGACCCATGACCACCTGTGCCCTCAGGACTCCTTTGCGATTTTGCCATCTACTTCTAATTCACTTGATCTTAAAATTTTAGAATCCCTTTTTATCAAGAAATTAAATCCAGAATTAAACGACAGCCTTTCCTTGATAAAATTACATACTTCCTAACCAACCAACACTTTTTTAACGCAACTAACGCACTAACTTAAGTTTTTTCTTCTTTCCTTTCTCTTTACTTATCATTTGTAACTTTTGCCATCCAGGTCAGTCCTTTTTAAAATTTTTAAAACTTTTTAAATTTTTAAATTTTTAATTTTTTTTGTTTTATTTTTACTTTCTTTTATTTTGTCTTTTAATCCAGATAGTTTTTTTTTTTTTAACTTTTTAACTTTTTAAACTTTTTTGTATTAGATTTTATTATTGTACAGTATATTTATGACATTTGTATTTACTTTAGTTATATGATTGTTTTTTAGATGCTTCTATTTAGTCACTGAAGATGGGCCCTGAGTGGACTGAAACATTTGGCCAATGAATGTTGAGAGTCGTATCTCTTGTTTTCATATTCCTATTGAGGATAAGGTTTCCAAAGAACACTTCTATATATATATATATATAATATATATATATATATATATATACACTGTACATGTGTACCTAACATGCCCAAAGTTGGGGTAGCAGGGAGCTGCCTGTGTTGGTGAGTGCTGGAGTTGCAGCATTTATTTTTGTTGGTGATGATGCATTGGTTGTTGATGATGCTCTTGGAGGTGATATTGCAGCAGCCCTGGGTTTGAAGAAGGATGCTGTGCGACTTTCTTCTGCCTTGTTCCTTGTGCTTTTGTGAACTTCATAAGGAACCATAACTCTCTGAAGTCCTTGTTTGCACTTTAGGCTACTCTCCATGTAGGGATCAAATTGCACTAATTTTTCGTGAACTTCAAGCTTCCTAAAAATCTCTGAGAGCTTTCATTGTAAATTTTGGCTACTTAAGCTCCTCTTCAATCATGCTTTCACTTTTGCTGGACTGAAGAAGCTCCATCAATTCCTCTTCAGTCAGCTCCTGGTGTGATTCCAACAATTGTTCTACTTCTTGCTCCTGCAGATCCTCGAGGCTCCTTTCCCCCCCAACATTTTTCACCATCTTGATAATCTTGCAGACCTTGAATTATGGGGAATTCACAAGTCATTCACGATATCTGGCCATAAGCTCTTCAAAGTTAACTATTTGATTTCATCCTATGATGCCATTGTGATGTCAGTTGTGTTCATGATGATAAACAAATGCCAGAAGTCCTGGATGCTACTGTTAGGTTTTCCTCCAACATCTGCAGGACTTTCCTGAAGGTGCACCTGATGTAATTCTTAAAAATGTTAATTATCCTTGAATCATTGGCTGCAATAGAGAAGTTGTATTTGGTGGCAGAAACAAGACCTACATTTTTGTCACCATGCTGCAGCATGGTTGGATGCCCATGGGCATTATGAAAGAGCAACAGCAGCTTAAAAGACAAATTTTGCTTCTTGATGTAATCTTTCACCTGTAGTCCAAAACAAAATTTGAACCAGTCTGTAAACAATGCAATGTTGCAGTGACCCAAGCCCTTCTGTTTGATTTCTAGTAGACTAGTAGGTATGCCTTCTGTTTATTCTTCAAAGCACCTGGGTTTTCAGCATGGTAAACAAACATCAGTTTACACTTGAAATCCCTCAGTGCATTCAAACACAACAACAGTGTAAGATAGTCCTTTGTGGCCTTGAAGACAGATGCTGTTTGCTCCTCCTTTGAAATGTATGTTGTTGGGCATTCTTTTTCCAAAAAAGGCTGCTTCTGTCTGCATTAAAAATTTGCTGGGACTTGTAACCTTTCTCCTCAATTATTCTAGAAAATTCTTGTGGGTGGTTAGCAGAGGTGGATTCCCCCACTAATTTCACTTTGTGGAAGTTGTAGTATTTTCTAAACTTATCAAAACATCCTGCACTTACTCTAAAAGAAATGTTAGTGGATGGCTCACCATCTTGTTCACAGACAGTGCTATATAGGTGCAAGCCCTTCACAAGTATGACTGATCCACTCACTGGTGCCTGTTTCTGAATTTGGTCTTGAATCCACACATTAAGCAAGTTTTTTACTCAGTGCGTGTTTTGTTTAGCCATTCTTCTTATTTTGTCACTCGCACAAACTGCAGCACTTACACTGGCTCTTATTGATTCTTATGGTTGACTCTTATTCACATCATATTTTTGCTGAAGTGCTGCCTTTAACGGCTTCCTTGCCCTGATTTCAGATTAACTAAAATTTCAGTGTTTTGAGCTAAGTTAATTGCTGAGTGCTTAATTTTTTCTTTTCATTTGTAGCATCACTAATTTTTTGCTAAGGTGCCATTTTCAATACAAAAAATTAATATAAATGGTAAAAAATAAAGAATTATTGGAATCACTCAAGGCCACACGCACAGCAAGACTGCTGATGGGTGGCTCAGACAGGTTTTGAATGTGTTCTGGCCATATTTAATTTAAATTTGGCTTGTCAAACCATCTTAGTTGGGTGAACCACCATGTCTTCTGGAGTTTGGTAGGGATATATATACTACATCTTGGCAAATTGGCATCATCTGAAGATAAACTAAGAAAGTATGATCTCCAACTGTATAAAGGAAGAAGTACCTACCATACAAATAAAAATTTGTTTCTCTTGTTCTGAATTATTGGAACTGCATTATCAAACAAGGGATGAAAAAGATTAAACTTTTGCAAGCTTCCATTTTGATTGGCCCATCTCTATTTTTACCTCGTTTGATATGTTGGTATTTATACTTTATATTTTTTAGTTGGTATTCCTTCGTGTGTAATACTGTACAGTAATCCCTTGCTTTACAGAAATTCAATTTATGGAATTTTGCTTTAATGGAAATGATTAATAAGGTAATAAAATTCAGTATCCTATAGGGCTATTCTACAGTATTATTTTGTTGTGGATGGGACAGACAGACATAGAGTATATTGGTATTAGAAAAAAAAATACCAGATACCAAAATACTGTGGAATGGCCCTATTATGGAAGTAAGATTCATTATAACAGAAATTTGAGTCTAAAAAATCACTAACTCAGCCACCAAAATATCTCTCCTAATTTTATACAGGCAGTGGCTCATACTAGTGGCTTGTGCTCACCACAACCTTCCCTCCTGTCCTCCCTCCCTCCCTCCCACCCACTGCTTCATACATCTATTGCTAGTCAGACACCCTTATTCTTTTTTCTCACTTTATTAAGTACTATACAAATATAATATGCAGTAATGTACAGAATATCTTAATAAAATTTATTATGCGTGTTTGTTACATTGTAGAGTTAAGATTTTGTTCCATAGGAGTGTATCCAAATATATAATAGGAGTCTATGAGAAAAAAGGATTTGATATATGGAAATCTGCTTTATGGAAGGATTTTATGGAATGTAAACCTTTTTTAGAGAGGGATTACTGTAAATATTGACTCTTTAATTAATAAAAGGTAGAGTTGCTATATTCCACAATATAATAATTTTTTAAGGTGGCATTTTGTCTGGGGCTGCACATTGTCAATGATTTATTTCAAGTTTAGTAGCTAAATAAAAATTTGTAACAGTTGAAGATGTTACAACCCTCAGAGTTATATGACTAAGAATTAAATACGAGTTTCTTGATGATTTTCATTGAAGTTCAAAAGGCTTCAAGGTTTTGGCACTTTTCCTTTTTGTTATATTTCCTTTATAAATTTACCACATTGATTTACTCTAGGTGTACACAGACCTCATGCACAGATAAGCCTTATGGGTTTCCATTTGCTGCTTTTTTCCAAGTGTTACAAATGCTCAGTAACAAGATTTAATAATTTTTTAGGGTTTTCTAAAGCTTTTTAGGTGAGTATAATACAAAAAAAAAATTAAGTTCTCATACTCATATCCCCTATTTGATTATATTACAAAGCCTCTTGGCAGATGTTGTTTAATACGTGTGAAAATTAATCCCTTTTTTTTCATTCATTCATTCACATATATATATATACAGGCCCGGATTTAGCTATAGGCGAACTAGGCGATCGCCTAGGGCTTCGCGCCAAAGGGGGCCTCGCTCAAGCCGTTTTGCGTGTTCTGTTCAAGTGATATTAGTGATTTAGAACTCTATGAAGAACTTAAAGTACTTTGCAGGTTTATACCTGAGAAAACAGATCTCGGAAATGCCCTTGTTTATATAGTGCAAAAACAACTAAGTGAGATTTATCCTAATGTTTATGTTGCACTTCGAATAGTATTAACCATCCCAGTTACTGTTGCTTCGGCTGAAAGAAGTTTCTCGTGTCTCAAACTTATTAAAACATATTTGCGTTCCACCATGTCTCAAGCGAGATTGCAATCATTAGCTATGTTATCAATAGAAAACGATATAACAAATTCATTAGATTATTCTCAATTAATTGAAGAGTTTAGCTCGAAGAAAAGTAGAAAAGCATTGCTGTAATATTCAAGGAGCATCTGAACCAAATATTAAAAGCATTAATATTTAGCCTGATAAGTCGATCGCTCACTATTATAAAAAATGAAATGTCAACATCTCTTGTACATCACATATGAAAAACGTTTGTATACTATGGAAAGTCATTACCTATAATATTATATAAATCTTAGAAATCATTGTCTTATATTTTCGATACAAATCTTGATTCATATTATAATTTATACTTATTTGTATGGTTTATTTATATTTCTTATACAATTTCCATGCGTGATTATTTTGGTTTGGTTTAATTTTTAAGTGCTGGCATAGTTCTGTCTATGTGGGATTCTAATATTGCTGGTATAGTACCGATAATTAAGTCCATATTTTCATATATATATATAGGCCGTAGGGCCTCGCAATTTCTAGATCTGCCTAGGGCCTCGCAACTTCTAGATCCGGCCCTGTATATATATATATATATATATATATATATATATATATATATATATATATATATATATATATATATATATGAATGAGAGAAAGATAGCCTAATTCTATAGGAGTTTGTGTGGTTGGCTGTATTGTAAATGTAGTCTTATTTTGTAAATTGTTTTGTTTCATTAATTTTATTTTTATTTATTTTTAGGAGACTGCACCAACTTGTGACCAAGAAAGAGAGGAATCTGTTGAAACTGGTATGAAAATGAAATAAAATTATTTCCTTAGAATTAAATACTAACAGGAGTTTAGGATTAAGCGTACATTACTCGATTACGTTCGTATCTCGTATACTGTATTAATTAGGCCTATCTTATTTCTCATATCTAACTATAAGTTCTTTGTATTGTATTTGTATCGTATCTACTATACGATAATGACTTAAGATTTAATCTATACTGTTTTTTTGAACTATTAGTTCATTTGTGTATTTTAAATTAGTTACTACTACTTATTTCTGAATTTATGTATTATTTAATCATAATTTAATCATGATTATATTTTGTATTACGATTTATCTTTAATTTGAGAGCCCAGTAAAGCCTAAAGCTTAAGGGACCAAATTAAATAAAATAAATAGTTCAATTGGCAGTTGGTCGTTGTATCATTGTAAGAGTAGGTATTGTAATATTTATTTTAGAAATAAAGAATTTTGATTTTGAATTTTCATGGGTTTAATTTCATGGGTTTTATTCATCATATATATATATATATATATATATGAAAATTATTTCACGAAAGTAACACGTGAAAAATATTTATGATGAATAAAACCACGAAGGAAAGGAAACAAAATGGTGCTCAAGCGCTTTCGTCTAATGACATCCTGAGGATGTCATTAGACGAAAGCGCTTGAGCACCATTTTGTGTTTCCTTTCCTTCGTGGTTTTATTCATCATATATATATATATATATATTAGGGTGGTCCACAACAGCGTTTTTTTTAATTTTAAATTCGGTCACATCTGGCCTTACTCTATTCCCCCACAAGAATAAACGTGCCAATTATCTTTGCTCTAGGACATTTTTATGCACTCGCTCAAAATGAAACAATTTGAATAATGACTTGGCAATTTATGACTGGAACATTTATTGAACAAGAATAATAATGACTTGACAATTTATGACTATATTATATATATACACACACATTTCAACTGCAAAGAACACGCAGTATAATTAACGTAAAGAACGACGCTTGTATAGGAGAACATTCCGCGCAAGATGAGGAGGGAGAACGAACAAATGAAAAAATGAGGTAACCACCCGGGAATCGAACCCGGGATCTTCCGATTGCCGGTCAGATATGATAACCACTACACACACGCAGTTGAAGATCTTTAGGTCTTCTTGAGACCAGTTTTAGTCGGCTCTTTGAATTCCTTGCGGTGCTGAGTGACTGCGCGGAGAAGGTACTGCTTTTGCGTTTCATCCTTCGTGATTGTGCTGTTGAAAGCCTTAATGAGCACAACTCCTCTTTCTGCGCAATCGTTAACCACTGCCATCTTCTCTACACGTTTCTTCATTCCTTGGTAAGCTGGATCTGTGTTCCAATCACTTGGTGTCTTGGACAGGAATGATTGCGCCTGTTCACTTCCGTGCTGCATGACGAGGTTGGAGAAGATTGCTGAACGTTTGGTGGCATAGAATTCCAAGGGATTGCTCGAGGAGAACGTTTTTCCGTCCACGCGCTTGAGTCCTTTTCTTTTTTCGGGAACAGCTATGATGTGAGTAATCCTCTCCTTCGTGGACGCGTGAACTCGAGAATCAAAGAGTGCCAAGGGGATTAAGTGCTCAGAAATGAACAACAAATGCCGCATCGTTCGTCTTTCCTGGGTGAGCTTTCAGCTGGCGCAAGAAAGTGAGGTCATTCAATGGAGCCATGTATGCAACACTGGCCTCGTTCCAGTAGCGGCCGTAAAGGAGTGTGATAAACAGGCTTAGCTCCTCGATGTTCCGTTTCTCGGTCTGAAGCAAGGTGAATTGATCTCTGAATAGGAACACCTTGAGCGTGTAAATGGCCTTGGCCATCCATCGCGCATGGTGCATGGCTCCAGGGCTTCGAATTCTCACAGGACCGTCAAGCTTCCTTCCCGAGAAAAGAAGGCAGAGAAGCATCAGTTCATCATAGTCGTCCCGCCTGCTCTTCTTCTTGACAGCCTCCTTGTAGTAGGAGACCATTTCCTTCCTCTGCTCTGCTATTTCAATGAACAGGCTGTCGGGTGCACTCTCGAACTTGCTGCGATCAATGAAAACCCAGTGCTGCTTGAAGCGTTTGAATAGGCCAATTTCAGGTCCACTGGATGTTCCGAAACAAGCACTGAAGGCCGCAGCAAGGACGACTTCTACCACGTGGTGTCGGTAAGCGATCCACACCAGATCAATCAATACCCAACTCCTTTTCAATGAGAGTACAGGCTCCAGCATGAAGTCCCGTGTTGGACGCAGTTGTATCAAAAACAAGACCTCGAACGTTGCCCCTCAAAGACCAGTCATCCACAAGCTTCAGGCAAGCCTGAGCCTGAGATGCTCCAGTTGCAGCAGCTACCATTGGAACTCCAAGGAGTTTCTCTTCCCCGTTACCGGTTACAAGCACAGCCACACGGTCCACCACCTCTAACCCATGGGAGATATCTGTAAGCAGCTTACTATCACAGTGCAAGAGAAGGGGCTCATGGGTCTTGAGAGTGGCCTGATCTTCGCGGCACACCGCTTCACGTGTACATTGTCGTCTCACGCAACGAATGGTGCTGCGTGAGATTGACACTTCGTCCAAGTTGTGCCCCAGCGATTTAATAGTTGCTGCGACCACTGCCATATTCCTTTCCTGTCACTGATTTTGTGGCGATCCAAGGCTAAGGAAATGTCAGGCGTGATCACAGACTTCAATCGCTTAGGAGTGGAACGTTTTCGTGCTGACTCCTTAAAAACTACAGTATCTGAATCTGATGATTCAGATGTGCTTGAACTAGAAGCCTCCAGTTCTCCCTGGGACCATCTCGCATCCGTCTCGCGCCGCGCTTGGTCTTCTCCTCTCGGTTCATCTCCGCCTTACACCGAATCCTCTTCCTCGTTTGTTGGTCAGCCATTTTCTTGTCAATCGGGCCAAAGCTGGAGGAAGTGGGATTATCGAGCTGAGCGACAAGGAAGTTCTTGTCCTCCTCATTCATCATGGTCTCGAGGGCATCATGACGTGAAAGATCGAACACATCGTCAAGGTCTCCGCGAAATATGTCGTCCTTCATTCTATAGGATGGGAAATTCTTTGTGAGGTTCTTCTTCAGCCCCTTGTATTGCTCGTACAGTTTCAGGAGCTGCTTCTCAGCGTATCTGGTGTCCGTCATTGGAACGTTTGCTTTTGTCCAAAACGGGATCAAAGCCTCAATGGTCATCACCGCACTGTTATATTCTGTCTTCCTCTCCTCCAGATGGTGGAACATGAATTTCTGGAGGACTTGAAGCTTGGTAGGGAGTCCTGCCCTAGTTAACTTCTCCGCCTTCCCTAGTAACCACACACCACTGCTAGACCGTGTTTTTGATTGTTTCGGCGTTTTTTTTTACATATTCCTACAAAAGAAGCAGCCAAATTTAGTCATACTATAGTAATCAGTCATTAGTGAGACACGTCATGCATGATTGAGCGACCTCTTAACGACACCGTAGACCAACCATACTTCACACAGTTATTCACACTAAGTGTAGGAACAAAAGTAACAATGACCCAAAAGTGAAATCTCAGATGCTAAATTTTCCCTATGCTTGTGAACCACCCTAATATACAGGGCGTCCCAAAAAAATGTATACACACTTTAACAGCTGATAGCTCAATTGATGTTTCTTTCTTTCCAAGTTAAACCCATTAGAATTAATAATGGCAGTCAGACTAAGCTTTGAAAAAAGGAAATTCATTCTAAAATGCTACTGGAAGTGTGAAAACGCAGTTGAAGTGCAAAGACAGTTTAGGAGGGAGTTTCAAACAGATCCACCAACGCGACTTACCATCACTCGAATTAGAGATAAGTTTGAAGCCGATGGAACTGTTCAGAATGTCCATAAGAAGCGTTCCGGAAGACCACGGACATCGACAAGCCCCACAAAGCAAGAAAGAGTCAAAATCGTCTGTCCAACGCATTTTGAAGCGCTGTCAATGGAAAAGTCCGAAGAGTGGAGTATTGCGAGTGGTACTTGGCACGATGTGGATGTGGATTGGACGAAGGGGTTTCGTAGAATACCCTCCGCGTTCACCAGACCTCACACCACTAGACTTTTTTTTATGGGGATACTTAAAAGACAAAGTCTACGCTATAAAACCTGCAACAGTCGCTGAATTGAGAGCAGCCATTGAACGAGAATGCACACAAATACCAAACGAAATGTTTCGTGATGTTTGCGATTCCATTGCTTCGCGTTATCAGCAGTGCCTGGACGAGAACGGACGTCAGTTTGAAAACAGGCGTTGACAAAACAATTAAATAATGTCTGTAGATTCTATTACATTTTGAAAATGAAATGTATTTTAATAAACACTGCCTTTATAATTATTTAAAGTGTGTATACATTTTTTTGGGACGCCCTGTATATATATATATATATATATACACACATTTAACTGCAATGACCGCGCAGTATATTAACGTATAGAAACGACGTAAGTATAGAGGAGTGTTCTGCACACGAGGAAGAGAAATAACAAACAAATGAAAAATAAGGCACCCGCCCGGGAATCGAACCCAGATCTTCCGATTGCCGGTCAGACGTGCTAACCACTACACTACGGAGCCACGATAGTCAGAAGTTGTAATTCTCCTACATATGGCAGAAACCAATGCCTTGAGAGGGCACCCTCGCAAATCGTGAATATGTACATTTAACTGCAATGACCGCGCAGTATATTAACGTATAGAAACGACGTAAGTATAGAGGAGTGTTCTGCACACGAGGAAGAGAAATAACAAACAAATGAAATAAGGCACCCGCCCGGGAATCGAACCCAGGATCTTCCGATTGCCGGTCAGACGTCTGACCGGCAATCGGAAGATCCTGGGTTCGATTCCCGGGCGGGTGCCTTATTTTTCATTTGTTTGTTATTTCTCTTCCTCGTGTGCAGAACACTCCTCTATACTTACGTCGTTTCTATACGTTAATATACTGCGCGGTCATTGCAGTTAAATGTACATATTCACGATTTGCGAGGGTGCCCTCTCAAGGCATTGGTTTCTGCCCTATGTAGGAGAATTACAACTTCTGACTATCGTGGCTCCGTAGTGTAGTGGTTAGCACGTCTGACCGGCAATTGGAAGATCCTGGGTTCGATTCCCGGGCGGGTGCCTTATTTTTCATTTGTTTGTTATTTCTCTTCCTCGTGTGCAGAACACTCCTCTATACTTGCGTCGTTTCTATACATATATATATATATATATATATATATATATGTGTGTGTATATATATATATATATATCAGGGATTGGGAGTCGGCCAAAAACAACCGACTCCCGACTCCTGAGTCGGTATTTTTAAAACCCGACTCCCGACTCTTTCCTTATCATGCTGATCTACAACCTTATAAATATTGGGATGTTTGTTTCGTAGATGGCGTTTCAAGTTTGAGGCTCTAGTTGGAGCATTAGCATGTTTCCCAGTGTAAGCACTAATTTTTGCATTACACTCTTTACCATCCTTTTCTACTTGACAAATAAAAATACTTTCATCCTCATTTAGCTTAAAATATTGAAAGACTGCTGATTTTCTACTAGGCCCACGACTCATTACTAATAGGGGCTAATTAAATTAATAATTAATATATTGCTAATTTTTATATGGTACCTAGTATCCTAAAATAGAAATATGAAATTCATTTGCTAAGATTTACCAGAACAATAAATCAAATGTGGAAATGTGAATCTAGAATTAGTTCAGGAAGATATTTATTTAGGGCAGAATAGTATTCTGGTAAATTGTTGGCATATAGAAATTGAATCAAAGAGTCGGGAGTCGGTCGTTTTTACCGACTCCCGACTCTTCAAAAAAGCCCCGACTCCCGACTCCGACTCCCCACCTCTGATAGATATATATATATATATATATATATATATATATATATATATATTATATATATATATATATATATATATATATATATTTCCTTAAGGTAGGGGATGGCTGCAAAATTAACAATAGATGAGAGGGTGAGCTTGTTTTTAATGTATGGAATACCATGCATTAAAACCAAGCTCACCCTCTCATCTATTGTTAATTCTGTAGCCATCTCCTACCTAAAATTAAAAAAAAATATTGTAGTCATCACTGAAAATTCCTATGATACGCGACTTTTGCTCCACCCTGTGTGTGTGTGTGTATATATATATATAATGAAAAGAAAAAGCAAGCAGTAAATGAGTTATATACCTCCTTTATTGCTTGCTTTTTCTTTTCATTATTTTCATCTTACCTTGTGGTAAAATCACTTGTGAACAAGATACAGTGTTAGACAATTTCTTCATTTATTTACTGTATGAATCCCTTAAAGTTGACTTTTATGAATAAAGGATGCATGAATGCAGTAACTATTAAAATATCAAATGATTCCTAACATGACAGGTGATTGTGACAGTGAATTGGAAGCTGCTTGGCCTCAGACTGAAGAAGAAGAAGAAGAACAGCTGCTACGTGCATTGGCCTTGAGCAAAGAAGAAGCAGGTTCAGAAAAAGAAATTAAGTTTGATGTTACAATGTAAGCATAGTTAATCTTATTGTTCTCAAAGTAAAAGTGAGCCACATTATAACCTTGTGCTTTCGATAATCATTGTTGTAAACTTTAGAGAAAGGCACTTTTTCAATGTAGGTGTATGTATTAATCAGATTTTTTTAAAAGGTGAAGAAATGCCCCTTTTTGTTCATTTGACTTGGCCAATTTATCATGATTAGTGTATCTACAAACTACTGTCATACTTATGTCTGTTAAGCCTTAGCTAAAACATGCATTACATATTTACACAATTTACAAAATTTATCATTCATGAAAGCATTTAAGCTTTTCTTAAAAATATCTAAGAGCTACTATTTACCACATCACTTAATTCCAAAATTCTACTACTCTATGACCCCCCCCCCCCCCCTAAAATTTGTATCAGTCTAGTCTACAAGTGTGTTTTTTGATTTTCCTAATAGGCCCATGTCTTCAAGCACTTCTATCAGACAGTATGAACTTCATTACTGTTAATCATTATAAATTTTTTTTTTTTTATGATTTTAGGCATTTCCTTATTTTACCTCAAAGCTTTCCCAGTTCTTATTCCTCATAGTTTTGTATATCATTTGAAATTTCCTTGAATATACTGTAGCATTTAGAGTGGGTCAAAACAAGTTTTTTAAACTACACTATGTGAGGGTTTTCATTTGGGTTAACAAATAACATATCAAAAGTTAAGCGATGTGTGACCCCCTGTACCCCTCACACATAGTCCCCCCTTTTTCCCCACTCTTCTAGCTCAGATTTCACAATGAGCTTTGAACCTATTCTGAACATCAATTTTAAGATATGTTAAAAATAAGTGAGAAGACCTTATTTGCCCTTATTTAAATCAAATGGGTATCATTATTATTTATACCTTTGGTTAGCTTCTGCCTGAATTGTTCATTCTGACGAAGGTCAAGCTTTTCACTCCACCTTAGACCTACAGTTTAACGTGGAATCCGAACCACGCCCCATCAGCAGCCCAGCGTCTTAACCACTAGGCCACCTAGGGTACCCATTTATCTACCAACCACTTTTTTTTTTTATGTGGAAAGATGAACAGCTGGGTTTTGCTGCGCGTCGGCTGCCGTCAGGTCTCGAACCCGGGGCCGATGGATTCGTAGTCAGCGACGCTAACCACTACACCACCGAGGCGCATTTATGGATATTTTTTTTGTTTTATACAGCGTTGCAGATGGCTAAATTTCACAAATGTGCGAAAAAGTCTGGCAACCGTAATTTTTTGAGTACTTTTTGCAAAAAATTTATGATTTAATTTTGTTTCAGATTATTGATTAAGTGAAATTATTATTGATTACACAGGCCTACAAATGAGAACGTTGTAAGAGTTGTTTTCTTACTAATAACTGATTTTATATAATTCAACTACGCTGATTTCGAATAAGGTGTCCTTTTTTTTCTATCACGTAAGGATTTTCTGCAAACTGGAAGGGAAAAAACAACAACATAATTGAATATTATTTATTTCAATTTACATTAGGTACCTATTTCGCTTTGTTATATTAATTACAAATGCAAACAACTTAAAAAAAAGACTATTAATGTCAATTACATATTCATCTTGAGTTTTCTTGTGAGATCTATCCCTTTTAGTCTCGAATGTATGAGGTGTTCCTTTTCTTTTATGTAATAATTCTGGAGTATCCTGTTTCAACATCCAGCAGTAATCAGCCATCATGCTGATGTTGCACCTTCCCTGATATCTCTCTTCCATTTCTTTGATGTCTTGGTGAAACTGTTCTCCTTGTTCTTCGCTGAGTGCTCTGAGATTCTCAGGGAAGTAATCCAAGTTTGAATGTAAAAAATGTGATTTTAAACTCGTATTACAACCCAACTCTGAACTTATTTAGCATGTTGTTCACAATGTTTTGATAATTTGGGTCCTTGTTGTCAAAGTGTTCATCCAAAGTCAGTTTTCTAATCTGGGGACCAACGAAAATTCCTTCTTTCAATTTTGCTTCCGAAAGAGTTGGGAATTTACCACACAGATACTTAAAACAATCTCCATCTTCGTCCAAGGCCTTAACAAATTGCTTCATCAAGCCCAATTTTATGTGAAGTCGAGGTAAAAGGACTTTCTTTGTGTCAACCAAACTTTCACATTGAATGTTTTTAGAACCAGTTGTTAGGTTGACTCCGCGTGGCCATTCTTTTTTTATCTAGTGCCGAGTTCTTGCTTGGCTATCCAATTCACACAAAAAACATGGAAACTTCGTATAACCTTGTTGTTGACCTAACAACATACAAATCACTTTTAAGTCTCCATAAAGTAGCCAACCGTGTTCTTTGTATTTAACCTTAGCTAGAAGAAGCTCAAGATTTTCGTACATTTCCTTCAAGTGATCTGAATGAGCCACAGGAATGGATGCATACAAGTTACCGTTGTGAAGGACACCTTTTAGACTTCTTTTGGAGGAATCAATAAAAAGTCTCCACTCATTTGGGTCATAGACTGCAGTGCCTAGCTTAAGTATTAGTTCCGAAACATTGTTGCAATATACTGGTGAATTTTCTTGAGAAAAATATTGGACAAATTCTTTTTCTCCATTTCTGTACCAGTAAAATGACATCCCGGGAGAAAAGCAAGTTCTTTGCACGAACTCTGGATCCCAAAATCTCTGAAGAATCCTTTGGGGGAGACAAATCTACCAAATCATTACGTTCACTTTGTGTAAACAATTGGGGTTTATCAGATGTTTTGGTTTGAAAACAATTATCATCATCATTATTTCCATCGTTATCAGACACTGAATCAGCTGAAGTTATATCAAGAGTATTTGGTTTAGTAGGTACAGGTATACCAGGTCCATGAGCAACAGGTCTTATAGCAGACTGAAAGTTTGGATAAGAAACTTGCTTTTTATTTTTAGTATTGTAGCCTCGCATGTTACATGAACAAAAAGAGCAGTCATTTCTGTGATTTCTAGGCTCACGCCAGACCATTGGAATCCCAAAAGGTAAAGAATCCTCTTTACCTTTACTCCACACTCTAAGTTGTTCAACACAGACACTGCAAACTTTATGTGGAGCCCGTGATTTGTCTTGATCCCCAAGTTTCATTCTGAAGTTTGCATAGTATGCTTTCTTGATGAAGTCTTTAGTATCTCACCTTTGTTTTTTCACAGTAAATTTTCCATAAACATAACAGAAAATGTTATGTTGTATTGTTTATATATTTAATAATTAATTATTATTATTATTATTATAATTATAGTATTCACAAAAGCGGTAGAGAGAATCATTTCTTTGAAAAGACTCAACACCCCATTCCCATTGAATCAAAGTAAATTGGATTCCTTTTCCATCAGGTTTCCTCATAACTTAAACCAATCTGTGGCATCAGACTCAGCATCTTCGCAGAATCTTGAATCCGGACAGCCTAAGGTAGGTTACTACTAGGGATCAGAATGGTTAAATGCTCGGAAATTGATGTTACAAAAGTTAGGTTGGTGGTGGTGGTGGTGGTGGGAGAACCATTACTTGTTCATTATATGTTAGGCTTCAGAAATCATCATGATCCCGTTATGCATTTTTCATGTTTTGAGGAATATTAAATAATTAATTTTTAAATTAGTAAAAAAGTAGCTTGCTGTAAATCTAAAGCATGACTTATGAAAAACAACCAATTATTTTCATAATCTTCCAGCCAAATTGTACTCACTGACATTCATAATACATTATTATTATTATGTGAGAATGACTTATCTTAGGTTGCAACTGTAGACAATATAAATTGTCAGAGTTGGCTGAAATTTCATTCTTAATAATGCTTCACATAATTGGCAAAATACCGCGAGTGGGTACAACTTAAATACACTTTACTCAGGATTGACACGGAGCCTGTTGTAGGGGAGACCTTATTGTTGAGGCATCATTGAGGATCATTAAATGTATTTTCTTCTCATTCGGGTTACGTCGTGACCACCACTGTCGTCGTAACACCGCTTCCCGTCGATCAGCGAAGTTAAACGACATTGGGTCTGGGGAGTAGTTGGATAGAAGACCCTTCTCCGCGTCCAGATTATGTAGCGACTCGTGGTTCGAATCCCACTTAAAACTGTAGGTTCCCTCCGTCATTTGACCTTAGATGCTGCAAATCAGGTTGAACAACCCCATCTATTATAAATTCTCCCAGGATAATTACTAATTTTAAGAGAGAGAAACCAGATTTTATAGTTTTTACAGTTATCAGAATTTGTCTATTTTTGTATGGGGACAATTTGAATCTTAGTACTGTACTCTTTTCTTTTCTTTTTATTATTATTATTATTATTTATTTATTTATTTACGTAATGCATTTTGTAAACTGTGTCTGCTCCATTGAGATATCATACTCCATAATTTCAGTTTTAATTAAATTTTTTTTTTAAATCAACAACAGATACGGCCAGCTACTGACATAAAAGTAGAGGAAGAGCAGTTTCTCAAAGACTCTGAAGATTATGCATCTCTTAAAAATGTGGATGAAGCAACTTCAGAATGGCACAATACTCGTCCAATAAAATTAGAACCTCCCAGTTCGCCAGTCTTTGATATCAATTCTTGTGAGATGGCAGGAGTGCCTTATGAATCATTTAAAGTTGATTGCAAGAAAGAGGTACCGGTATGTATACAGTTTATTTTTTGGGGGGCATGTGAGGTGGGTGAAGATTAGGGATGCACCGGATACCGGATCACGGTATCCAGCCGATCCGGCCACTTCTTCAGTATCCGGCCGGATACCGGATAATTAATTAACATTTTAATCACATTTTGTTGATAAAAAAAATTCATATTTGAAGTTTTTGTGTGTACTTTTATTATGGCTAATGCCGAACGATTTTATTCAGCTGTGGGAAGAGTCGTGCGCAATAAAGGGCTAAATTTAACATTTATAATGATTTTCTTTAAAACAAAAAACACACTAAAAGTTAGATTTCTCTAAAATTTAACAGAACTACGTCCAATCAACTTTCCCTTTTTTCTTTCCAGCATTGAATGCGAGAGTTCCCCCCAAAATGTGGAAAATGTTATATTTTCTATTAAGACAATTTAAGTCTGAAAATTTAATATACTTCTATCTTCTTTTTTTTTTTTTTTTTCTGATTTAATAAATTCTGTTCTAAGACTACTAGTAACACACATCCTAATTATTTAAATTTAAAACTTAGCAAATTATCAAATATCTTATTCTTTTTGTTGTATCAAAATATACTAAAAATAATTCAAAACTTATTGGTCTTATGAGAAGGCAATCCAGTATAAATTAAATAATCTTCTCTGTTGTTGTGCATCTGGCAGCAGTGACGAAAAATATAAAATTATTGAAAACATAATGAAAAATATAACTATTTTCACACGCAGTTATGAAAGAAAATGTTTGTCATAATTAGGGATGCACCGGAACTTAGTTTCGGTCGGAACCTCAATTTTTATATCCTGTTCCGGCTGGAACTTTAGAAAAATAACGGGCCGGAAGCGGAACTTTTTATTGTGATATTGGTTACTGTTTCATGAATTAAAACATGTTCTTATTAATATTCTTATTCTTCGTCCAATCCATGATGTAACACAAAAGCAATTCTTAATGCTTCTTATTTTTTCTTTCACATAATGTAGCTTATAAAGGCATTTTATGGTTAATTAATTAAATGATATGACGTACAGTTTTGGAAAAATACTATATAAGGTGAATCTTACCTTGAAGCATTGTTGTATTCCTATATAAAAAAAACTGTATTAAAAAGTGGTAAAGCATATAAAACAAAGCGGCCTACTTGAACTTCATTTCACGGCTTTAGTTTTAGAAATTAGTTTAAAAACCGAGACAAAGACCAATAATATCATATAGCATTTCTGGGTGTCCTATGAAAGATTTTTTTTTCGTTTTTAAGCAACACTTAAAGTTCCGGTTCCGGCCGGAATTGATATTCTGGTTCCGGTGCATCCCTAGTTATATATATATATATAATATATATATATATGAAAATTATTTCACGAAAGTAACACGTGAAAAATATTTATGATGAATAAAACCACGAAGGAAAGGAAACACAGAATGGTGCTCGAGCGCTTTCGTATATATATATATATATATATATATATATATATATATATATATATTATATATATAGTGTGTGTGTGTGTAAAGTTCGTCTCATTTTTGGTTTATAGATTTTTTTTTTATTGAATAGACAAAATTTCTCATCTGCCTTTTTTTTTTAGGAGATTAATGATTTTGTAAAATTAGTAGGAACCATAAAAGTTTATTAAACCACTAGTTAATTGCAAGTTTTAAAATTTTATGCCCTTAAGAATGCATGATCCGGCATTTATCCGGTATCTGGCAAAAATAAAAAGCTAGATATCTGGTATTCGGTTATCCGGCTATATTGTGATCCAGTACATTCCTAATGAAGATGTTTAAGCTGAAAACAAATTTGAGTATGCAGTTTTTATAGTTTGTGTAAGATGTGTAGGACTTCAGTGACAAGATTAAAGTAGTTATAAAGTCATTTGATTGCGGATGAAGCTGGAAAAAACTGTTTAATTTAAGTTGCCTTTGTGTTTATAAAATTCAGAATAGGTTAAATTCCAGCAGTGTATTCCATTACTGAACTAGGCCCTATATTCTAAAGTCCTAAAGAGGAGTGGGGTTCTTTCCCGAATATTTTGAGAGCACTGTAAATAGAAGTCTTTCTCATACAGGCTAAGAGTCAGCAACCTCTCTGAAGTTTATTTTGGTGTTGAAAGGGTTTATCCGTTGAATAGGGCCTAGTCAAATGGTAAATACAGGGTGTCCCAGAATTAACTATCTATTTCAATGAAATCGGACAAATTTTTTAAAAACACACTTTTATTTATGTTTATCATGTTTAATATGTGTTAAAAATGTATAAATTTCTAAATTTTTTTCATAATTTTATTTTCATAATTTTTTCATTATCTGGTCCAATGAAAGACCGTCTGAAGTCATAGAATGGCAAAGAGACTCCAAAAGTTAACGTGTGGCTTGGAATGACAAAATCCAAAATTTATGGTGCTCCATCTTGTTGAAACACAACATTATCAAGAATGCCATCATCAAGAAGCTGTGGTTCGAGAAATTGCTGAAGCATATCAAGGTAGACGGTACCTGTTACAGTTGCTTCCGCAAAGAAGAATGGGCCATAAATTTTGGATTTGGTCATTCCAAGCCACACGTTAACTTGTGGAGAGTCTCTCTGCCATTCTATGACTTCGGACGGTCTTTCATTGGACCAGATAATGAAAAAATTCTGAAAATAAAATTATGAAAAAAATTTAGAAATTTATACATTTTTAACACATATTAAACATGATAAACATAAATAAAAGTGTGTTTTTAAAAAATTTGTCCGATTTCATTGAAATAGTTAATTCTGGGACACCCTGTATGTCCCATTTACCATCTCTACAAATTCTCGTGCCACTGATGTTTTTAAAGAATTAAGTTTAAGTTTGGACTTTTTTGCGAGGATCAACGAAACGAGTTGTAAAATAACAGTAAATAAATGAAGGCGAAGTTCAGTTGTCGTAACTTGATGATGCTGGTTTCCTTACCATAGCTTGATAGATACACACACTGCGATATTTGACTTTTCTGGTACGTCATAAAGATGTTTGTAATATGCATTGTAAGTCACGAGACAGTGTCGACAACAGGCAAAATGTCATTATTGGACATTTTACATTAAAGCACATTGCTTTTCAGAATTCACGAAAGATAGGTAATACAGTGGACGACAGTGCTAGTAAACTGGTCGGTTCTCGTTCAAAAGTTTACTATATCCGTAGGTGTGCTTTATCAACGCAATATTTCGTCCAGAAAGGGAAAGGAATATGCATGTACATTTAAAAAAAAATCTTTATTAACGAAATGAATATGCATTATAAATCGAAATACATGACAAAGTTATTTGTACATATTTATTCATTATGGATTACAGTAAACACTTTAATTAAAAATATTTTTATTAAAGAAATCTTCAATTGTTTGCTCGCGGTTGGATTCAAGTTCCCGGTCAATAAATGATTGTGCCTCCTGTATTCGACGGTTTTCTAGACCTTCGACTGCAGAAAACTGACTAAGAATATCCAGAGCTTTCAATACTTCATTGTCAGATGGTAGTCCGAAATTGTCAATATCATTATCCTGTAATCGCTGAACTTTGGCTGATTTGGCAGACATCGTCTCGGCAATCAGGTCCTCATCAGTCACCCCTCCATGCTTAGTAGCTTTCTCGTCGACAAGTAAAAGATTGTTGAATTCGTCCTGGGTAACCCCGTCTGGAATGACAAAATCGTTTAGTGGATTAAAACTTTCAACGTTGGGCAATTCTTCGTGAACTGATTTGTTTATGAATCCACCCTTGCGAAAACAGTTCTTGATTGTTGACTCTTTCACTATCTTCCAAGCCTCAGCAATAGTCGTTACAACATCCAGAAGATCAACCGTTTTTTTTAAGTGTAGAACGCCACGCGTAGAATGGTTGCGTTCAACTTTTGCACGCTTCGAGTAAGTTTACTATATCCGTGAGATTTTGTCTTCTGTCTCGGAAGCGTTACCCGAGCTTTGTTTACTATACCCGTTGGTTTACTATAAGCGTGTTTACTATAACCGTCGTCCACTGTATTAATAAATTTCAATGTAATATTTGATTTAACAGTTCAAGAAGTATTTCCAGCAGTGAAATTGATCAGTTCTTCAAATTATGAAATCAAAACCAAACCTAATATAAATGAATGTAAAAATATTGTTCATTGTAGTGCTCATTCTTCTCATTCATTCATTCAAAATGACTGACTGACTGACTGACTGGCTAGAATGAATTTAAAAAAAAGGAGGACTTTAATTAGGAAATCCGACTGTCCGTCAGGCATCATTGTCCATGTAACGGAATTGGAAGCACATATCTCGAGTGCAGTAATGTAAACTGAAACCTAGAGAAGTAAATACTAGTTTCATTTTATAGGTTTTACCTTGCATTACTTATCGCGAGAAGTAATAGCATTTATAACGTTGTTGAAAGCCAATGCATTACAATACAAAAAATTACATTATATATAAAATAAGCAAATGCCAAATGTTTGTACACTGCAATCTTTTTTTATGTAGTCAGAAGGCGCTATTACCAGGTTTTTACCTGAAGATTATATTCCAATGGACGAACCCGTTCCAAAGGGTTCTAAGCCTCGGTGCTAAGAGCACTGCATATGGGTCATGTTCACACAATGTAGTATGGCAGATGAGGCCCAGCAGTATACAGGTTCCTGCCCTCGCCAAGTAGCTGTGATTACACTTTCAAACTTCATTTATCCTCCAATCTCCACTTTCAAACTTCATATATCCTCCAATCTCCACTTTCAAACTTCATATATCCTCCAATCTCCACTTTCAAACTTCATATATCCTCCAATCTCCACTTTCAAACTTCATATATCCTCCAATCTCCACTTTCAAACTTCATTTATCCTCCAATCTCCACTTTCAAACTTCATTTATCCTCCAATCTCCACTTTCAAACTTCATTTATCCTCCAATCTCCACTTTCAAACTTCATTTATCCTCCAATCTCCACTTTCAAACTTCATTTATCCTCCAATCTCCACTTTCAAACTTCATTTATCCTCCAATCTCCACTTTCAAACTTCATTTATCCTCCAATCTCCACTTTCAAACTTCATTTATCCTCCAATCTCCACTTTCAAACTTCATTTATCCTCCAATCTCCACTTTCAAACTTCATTTATCCTCCAATCTCCACTTTCAAACTTCATTTATCCTCCAATCTCCACTTTCAAACTTCATTTATCCTCCAATCTCCACTTTCAAACTTCATTTATCCTCCAATCTCCACTTTCAAACTTCATTTATCCTCCAATCTCCACTTTCAAACTTCATTTATCCTCCAATCTCCACTTTCAAACTTCATTTATCCTCCAATCTCCACTTTCAAACTTCATTTATCCTCCAATCTCCACTTTCAAACTTCATTTATCCTCCAATCTCCACTTTCAAACTTCATTTATCCTCCAATCTCCACTTTCAAACTTCATTTATCCTCCAATCTCCACTTTCAAACTTCATTTATCCTCCAATCTCCACTTTCAAACTTCATTTATCCTCCAATCTCCACTTTCAAACTTCATTTATCCTCCAATCTCCACTTTCAAACTTCATTTATCCTCCAATCTCCACTTTCAAACTTCATTTATCCTCCAATCTCCACTTTCAAACTTCATTTATCCTCCAATCTCCACTTTCAAACTTCATTTATCCTCCAATCTCCACTTTCAAACTTCATTTATCCTCCAATCTCCACTTTCAAACTTCATTTATCCTCCAATCTCCACTTTCAAACTTCATTTATCCTCCAATCTCCACTTTGTACACTCGCTAGTTTCTTCACTCGCACAAGAATCACGTTCACCAGAAAGAAGGGGTAAAGATACAACGTAAACACTGTATCCATCGATCCTTTAATTTCAGAGCAACGTAAAGGAAAGCAGTAACAAAAACCCACTCAGATTATTATTGGCTGAAAAGCTGTCATGCTTCTCAACGGCATATTCAATAAGAATACTGTAATTAAACTACAAAAATTAAACGTTAATCCCAACATTGTGTAAACCAGTGTGGATGTAATGTGTTCTTTCTGAATTATTATTATTATTGTTGTTAGTTGGCAGTGTTACTATGTAAATAGTAAGGAAATGCAAGCCTGCAGGTTGTGCTTGCTGAGCCTTCTTATCAAAACAGTGAAACTACTACTAAAATTTTAGCAAAATAAATTAACAATAGAGACATAAGTAAGTCTAGAGACACTGAAAAAACTATCAGTCAATGGTGGTTGCCTATCGAATAAGCGATCCGTCGAAAAATTCCAACGGAATTAATGTCTAGGGCCTAGGCGATAGGCAAAAGACCGATGCCTTTTCGTTGAAATTTCGTTTTATTAAGGTAAAGTTACGGTATTGTACTTCGCTTTTCGGGATAGATCGTCCATATAATGAATAGGGTATTCGCCTCAGACCTCTTGCAAGCTAAGGACACAGTCAAGACGAGTTCATAGTGTAGGTATTTGGGCCTGTCGTTGTGGTAGATGTAGGCCTGACGGCCAAGTTATTCTGTTAACAGGCTTTGGCTTATGATTTCACTGAAACCACTGTGTATAGCATTAGGCCATTGAGCCTATTTATTGTCGAAGTAGGCCATCGGACGTGATTGTTTTTGTGATTAGCCTACCTTTTATTAATAATGTTTGAGTTCATATTTCACAAAACTTTGAGGATGCTCAACACTTCTCTTGTCTCGCGCATTATGCGTAACTGGAATAGCATTGTGAATCAGTGGTTTCTTGTAAGTTTTTGGCGACGTCAGCAATGCAAACTTCTAATATGGTCTCTTACGTATTGACATTATTTTTGTTGTACTGTTTTCGTTGACATTTGCACTTGGAAGGGTTGGTACGAAAATGTACATTTTCTTACGTCTTGCTTCATCGTCAATAGGCTTTACCCAGAAAACCTGAGGACATTCATAGTGATACAATATAATGAAAAGTATCACTGTGCCTTGTATTGAAATTTAACTTGTATTGTACTACTGTGTAGGCATGTTTAGTAGGGCGGGTCGAAGTTTTATACTGAATAACCACGCATTGCAAGGGGTTTCTATGGCTCCGAAAAGCCTTCTGATAACTTTATTGCTGTGCGAAGTGCTGTAGGGGTAGCACAATTTTGGGGTTTTTTGCCTTTCATGTCTTGTACTCTGACATAAAATATTTTTCCTGGTGTTTTAAATCCTAATGCAATGATGCAAAATTAAATGCTAATTGAAGTATGATATATAAATGAAACAAAATGTATCGTTATTTATTGACATTAGCCATTTAGCAGCAGCATTATATTAAGATTTTAAATTATAGACATATTGAGGAAGGTATAGAAAAGGTTAAAATTCAAAAAATGAAAGTTACAACTAGACGTTTTTCTAAAGTGATCTTCCTTCATTGTTCCTGTAAATTCTTACTTCCATTGCCATTTCGTATTAAAATTAGGCATTTTTTTCCTAGATTCTAAAAGATTTAGAATAAATTTTTTACTATTTCATAGCCATATCGTTCTTCTGATGCTTTTGTCACGAGACTGACAGCGCTCTCCAGTTTCTGACCATGACACGGGTATGGTGGAATCATCAGTGACTCGGCATGAGCTTTGATAATGTTAGTCGCTGAATTCATTTAGCAAAGGTGGTGGATATATGGTTTCTCTCTCCCAATCACCTAATTCGATGTAATCTTCTGCCTTCAAGTTGAGTGTTTTAGGAAGTTCAAAGTTTCTCAGTTTGGGGGAAGACTTTCTGGCCTCAATTATTCGCTGGATCGCAATTTCTCTCACTTGTTGTCTTTGATCCATTATCATTGCTAAAAGAATATTTTCCGATGTGGCAAAATAGGAGTTACGTTTTAAGACTGGTTCCATAATGTTTTGGAACTTTTCTTCAACATTTCTTACCAGTTGTGTAAGGTACCAAAAATTTATTCTTCTAGTTACTGAAGTGAAATTAACTATTTTTAATTTTGTCATTCTTTTTTATCGCTTTGCCAATATCACCTTTGAAACTGTCTGGTCCACTAGTCTGCCCATCAGTTGCTTCAAATACATGCCTGAAAGGTAATTCATTCATGTGGAGCTGGCATACTAACCATTGCAAAGATCTATCTAGCTGAATCTCAATCAATTTAATTACACCACCAATTTTTCCTGTATTTAATGATGTTCCATCACATAGTAAGGCTTTCAAAGTGTTATTACTGTCTGTATCCAAAATCAAAGTCAAAATTTCTTCTGCTATGGATCGAGATGTCCCTTTATCTGGCATGAGATGGTCTACATATAAACCTCCAGGTTCTTTGACAATGGTGTAGTGCTCTTTTGCTTTACCTCCCCGCGTTAATGTAGCAGCCATTCTACCACCAAATCCTATGCATTCTAGATGTAAGTTCTCCGATTTTGCCTTAACAATATTTCTTTTACCAACTCGCACTCTTTCTCTTTCCACTTTTTTCCTATCAAGCATGTTAGATTCATTCAAAGTTCCCATGTCTTTTAAAGCTGCTTTTACAATGGCGGCCGTTGCTCTGCAGCTGACGCGATAGCGATCTGCAGTAATAGCCAGCTTATCATAACGGTATCTGTTTTGTTCATGATCTGCTAATCTCCAGTTCAGGTTTAAAATAATTTTCTTCACTACTAGCATCCACTTCCATATCTAAGATATCTAAACTTCCAGAAATGTCATTGAAAGAGGCCTCCATTTTCTCTTGAGCTCTTTGTTGAGCTCGTTGTTGTGCTTCTTGTCTAACTTCACTTCTTAATGCAGATGTAGCTCGATCAATTGGTCCCAGTTGATTTCTGCGTTCTTTTTGTCCTCTGAAAGATTCCCATTCTTGGACTGGAATTCTTTTGATACACCTGCACTGTGGTCTTTCTCTTTTTTTGTCATAGCAATCGCAACTGCATACGTCGAACATATCGTCAAACGTTGACAACTTTGTGAAAAACTCCTCTTTTCTTCTGTTTTGGGGTATTTTATTTAATTTAGATGCTGACATCATCAGTCGGCATACTTTCATGAAGATACCTTCTGTACATGGCCGTAACTACCTATGAGGTCACCGAGGTCCGGACCTCGGTAATTATTTCCTAAAAAAAAAAAAAAAAAGAGACAACCGTTCTCCGTGTATGAAACGCATATTACCGCTTTTCTTTTGAAAAGAGGGAGCGTCGAGCGTTTTGTGTTTTGTGTTTAGTGTATAGCTTGGGTTGTGTTTGTAGATGTCATTTTGGTCAATTTTGCTCATCCCGCCGCGCTCGAAAAAAATCTGGACCTCACTAATTTCTAAACCCTAGTTACGGCCCTGCTTCTGTACCAATGGTAGGAAATGAAAATCGGTTCCAGATGACTTCAATATCAGTAGTGACAATCCTGTAACATTCGTTGGCACTACATGAACCTTTACCCTCAGCATCTTTTATTTGCCGAACAAAAAAAACAGTGCCTCACTACATCAGCTTTTGAAGGTATCATGGCAGGTGGAAATCTAGTTGGCTGGCCAAAAGCAGAATTAGCCATCTTGCTATGTGTGACCATTTTTTGAGACAAATGCTTAAATCATAAATCTATATCATCTGAAAAGAAAAAACACATGATTAGAAAGCTGATCGCACAATATATAGCATATAAGTCAAAGGAAAATGATGACAAAGATTCCTCAAATGGGTAAAGGGGGTACTTTGTGTGACCCCTAGGGGGGGTAGCACAGTGCTTTTTTTTTATGTAATGATAAGCACATTAAGTGGAAATCCATGCATTGTGTGGCTTTTGGATAAATTAATTATTGTTGTGTTTCGACCCACCCTAAATTGTTTAGTCCTTGCTGTAAATTGTAATGTAAAAGTTCTGTATAATAGGCATGTATAGTTTTTCCATAGACGCAATGAAGCGGGACTAGTTGGCACAAGGTACAAAGAGGTAAAAGTTGAACATAGTAACATTGAACTGTAAATACACAAAGGGATGATAGGACAAACCTCGAGAAAAGGTCCATGTGCGTTCTCTCGCGGTCTATCACTGACTGGATGAAGACTTAAAAGGTTACTGATTCCGCTTAAACACACACTTCCCTTATCTTCCAGGCCCTCCGCTATTACTTTCTGAATTCTCACGTCTGTAGTACATATGCCAAAACCATTAGGGATACAATCCTCACACCATTCCTTATATTTCAAATATACATAAACACAGTATTTAGGAAATCTTTAATGGACCCTAATCTTAACTTTTACTAAGAGGACCTTCTAAGAGCTTCACCAGCTCACACACACGTTACATATACAGGGTGTTACCAAATTATGTTCCATAAATTAGTATCCATATTCAGGACGTCAAAGTGAACAAAAAAGTTCCTGTGAACATAAATCCGCAATCGCTTCGTTTCCAAGATACATTGCTTTTTTGCCGAGGACGACCCAATTAAAATGAAAGTCGTTAAAGTTTATCAGAGTTTATTTACAGCAAGTGCTCAAAATCGTCAGCGGTGGATTGGGCGGCATGGTCCTGTCACTTGGCCACCTAGGTCTTCGGACCTAAATGCAATTGACTTTTTCTTGTGGGGTTATTTAAAAAATCTTGCTTATGCGAGAGAAGTTAATAACAAATGAATTGTAGCAACGTGTTCACGACTGTTCAGAAACAGTACGCAACCATGTAGGTGTTTTCGAACGTATGCCGCAAAATTTTTAACGACGCGTTGAAGCATGTACTCTGATGCAGGGAAACCATTTTGAGCACTTGTTGTAAATAAACATTGATAAACTTTAATGACTCATTTTAATTGGATCGTCCTCGGCCAAAGAGCAATGTATCTCGGAAACGAAGCAATTGCGGATTTATGTTCATAGGAACTTTTTTTGTTCACTTTAACGTCCTGAATATGTACACTAATTTATGAAACATAATTTGATAACACCCTGTATAACCACCCAACACTTGATTCTTAACCCTTTCATTACGGGCATCGCTTTGATACGAATGATATGAATTCGAATTATTATACATACTGTATATCCCCCAGTTTTCAACCCCAGAAGATGGAAAGAGTGGGATATGTATACCCTTGGTTTATAAACTACACCCGAAGTTCAGAAAAGAGTTGATTTATTTATCACACCCGGATCTGAGCGCAAATTTGATGTGTAGTTTATATGCCACACCCAGAGCGAAAGGGTTAAACTCCTTTTACTTACATATCTTTTGCCCCTTGCTCAATCCTCATCTTAATACAACTTTTTAGTTATTAAGCCTGTACTGTAGCCTGTTGGTCGACGTTTAATTGAAAGAAAATCTGTTTTATGTATTTGAAGTATACAGAATATTCCTTTTGTCTTTACAGCATAGAAGTATTGTATTGAAACTATATACAGTACTTATTTCCGATGTAAACATTTTTATTGCGTAAGCCTCACCCCCCCCCCCCCCCCCCCCCCCCCAAATAAAGTTTATATATATAAAATCAGCCCCCCACCTGTGGCCACCTTGTCGTGGTGGGTGGGCTCCCTTGTTGACCTAGTGGGCTACGTCGGCGGAGGCTTAGCCCCTGGAAGGGTCACCCATGCTAGACAGGCTACTGGGGAGATAGGGCAAAGAGCCACTAAAGTCTTTATCTCCCAGTACGGGTCTCCAGTGCTGTCCTCCGGAGGTGACGACCTTAGGGCGTCACTATGTTGGATGGTTGGGTGTCCGGGCCGGTGGGATTGGGGGGCTGGGGTCTTTGCGACGTTTGGGGGCAAACTTTCGCATCACGGGGCCCTGTTTTTAAATCGACGGTGTCTCCTGGGGACGAGATACCCCGTCCCCTGCGGTTTGCGCTCGGCCTCCCTTTCTCACCGGTAGGCAATTTCTCGCGTCCCCTGGGTCCATGTTCTACAATATTAATAACAAGGAAACTATTACCTCTTGTCCTAGAACTCGGGTGGTGGGCAACCAGGCCCCCGAGTCCTCTACCACTGGAAGACCACGTCTTGAGGAGGTCGCCCCTCCTCCAGCAGCGGAACACTTGCACTCTCCTCTTCCGTTACCGACCTTAGCCTGTACCTTGAACATGCCCTTGGACATACACCCTTTGGAGCAGGGTTCTCGCCCCTTCCCACCTCAGCCGTCTTCGGGCAAGTCAAGTTCTACCCGACTTTCCTCCAAAAACCGGCTTCTTACTCCCCGTATGCCCCCCTCACCTGCCGTCGGCCCGCCTCCCGACGGAGAGAGCCCTGCGGCGGAGGGGGAAGTCGGCATTCACGTCCATCCTATCGACCGTTGGATATCCCAGTCCACTTCGATTCCACAGCCTCCCTATCCCTTCATAGTATCTACAAAATCCTAGTGATCCGGCCTACCTCTGGGTCTCTTCCGACCAACTCTGAACGGACGTTTCAGGCGATCCGAGCCCGCAGCAACTCCAGCCGCTATGATGCGCGACCACAGAGGGATGGCTCCCTCCTCATAAAATTACGCTCAGCCGCAGAGACGAAAGCCCTATTCTCCCTCACTGAGGTCCTTGGATGCTCGGTGTCCGTCTCCCCTCGCCTGAACCAGAGTCAGGGCATTATTTACGCCACCCGCCTATTATCGATCACAGTGAACGAGCTCTTGGAGGACCTCGCACTCCAGGGTGTCACTAAGATCCATCGTTTCACATCCCGACAGGGGGGCACCCCCTCCCCCACCCCGCACCTACTTTTTACCTTCAGTACCGTAGTCCCTCCCGCCGACCGTATTGTATGGGGTATGGGAGACCGCACGTCATGCGAGTTTAATGTCCGCCCATACATCCCAGACCCTACCCGTTGCTTTAAATGCAGCTGTTTGCCGGCAACCGTACCAACTGCGTGTTCGTTGCGGACAAATCGCTCACCCAGACAAGTGCCCCAACACACCCAAATGCTCAAATTGCGAAGGCGCACACCCCTCTTCATCCCGCGAATGCCTTTCCTTCAAGTTCGAGGAGGAAGTCCGAGGCCTGCAGGTAGCAGTCTTTCTTAGCCTCCGAGAGGTGCGAGACAGGGTGCGGAGTCAGGTGGTGAGGCCGGGATATCTTACGCCGCTGCCCTCGGCTCTGTCCTCTCGACACGCCGCCCTGGTCTGCCGCTCAAACCTCCCCTCGACCACTGCTCCCCATCCCTCCCAAAGGGAGTCCTCGTTGGACCCGACGACCTCCTGTTCCCCCCCACCATCCCTCCTCTTCACGCACCTCACCTGCCACAGATTCCCCAGGAATCTAGGACCAGGACACCCAGGCCCCATCCACCTCGAACCCTGCCCTTCCAGCACTCTCTGCACACATCCGTACCTAACGCCCGGAGCAAACCGACGAGGCGGAGACGCCGGAGCGAATCGCCAGACCCTTCGGCCTTTCAACATGCCTCTCCCTCTTCCCCCAGATCTAAGACGGCTCGGACCCTCACACCGCCCACTTCGTCTACGAGGACCATATCACCCCACTGCAGAAGTCCCACCAATCTATCCCCACAGACTCTGACAATAGTAGCCGAATTACATGACCCGCCTCCCACGATGAGATCCACTCTGGACAACATCCTCTCCCCCGAGGATCCAGTGGTTGCGGCTCTGGCGCAACTACATGGTGTGACCGGCCAAGAGGAGCTCGGCTGCGCCCATGAGTCTTATGGATCTGCCCTTGCCTCCTGGTGCCATTTTTTCAACCACGAGAAAACACTGGTTCATTTCCTTCCACTCCCACAGTACCTGCTCCCCCCAACAATCCCCCTCCCTGTTAGCCACCCTGAGCACGTCCTCCCTCCTACCTGCCCGATCCTTCTGGTACCCTCTATCGCCACCCAGGGTCCGCCGTGAGGCCCCAGACAGGCGGGGAGGTGCCACTGGAAAATAAAGCGCCCTATCCTGGCCCGACCACAGAAGCCCACCAATAAACTTCTCACCCTCTGAGCCCACGACGCTCTCCTAGCTTCCGTGATGCACGCCTCCGGTCTCGCTCGGCCGACTCGACCCGCTATCTCCGCGGAAGTCGACTGGCCGACCAATTCCTTCTCTGGTGAACGGCAGATAACCAGCCATGCTCCTGACTCATCCTTCGCCTTCGCGAACCCCAGATCTCCCTTTACACTCCAACCCCCTAGCACCTACACCTTTACCCATCCCCCCATCATCGAATAATGGACCCCCCGAAAACTACAATAATACATTGGAACTGCAGAGGAATATTCGCGAACTACGAAGGCCTTAATTCCTTGATTGCGACTTTCCATCCGGTGTGTGTCTCTCCAGGTGCTAATCCTGGGGACCAGGCCCATGCCCTGCCCTGCCCTGCCCTGCCCTATTGGATATTCCTACACCACCACCCTGTCTCCTTCCTGCACTCGAAGGCGAGCTGCCATTTTCATACATCACGCAGTCCCCTTCCACAATGTATCCGATCCCCGTTACAGGTGATTGCTACCCGGTTTTCCCTGATAGACAGTACACCGTTTGTTCAATATACCTCCCTCCCCACACTCTAGTCTCCCGCGATGACCTGGTGGAGGTGGTACAACAACTCCCCAGACCCTTTCTATTACTGGGCGATTTCAATAGTCGCCACCCCTTGTTGGGACACACATGCCACCTATATGGCCCCGACTCTGAGTTAATACGTTTTAAATGACATGGGCTGGACTTGTAAATCAAAATAACTTTTCATGAGGTAGTTTTAGTCTCTCTATTCAAATTTGTCACTCATTTTTTGTGCAAACTATTGTAGAAAATTATATATATACACACAGGGTGGGCCGTAAGTTTCCATACATAGGAAAAATAAACATTTTTTTATGGACAACCATTTTTATTTATATAATATGCTCTACATGGTTGCCATTGTTTTGAAAACACATTTCAATACGTGTTCCCCACTGTTGATGAACACGCATTAGCACAGTTGACGTTATGCTTGTAATGGCGTTGGTGATACGTTCCTTTAGATGATTTATGTCTCGTATCTTTTCCTGATACACCATGGCCTTCAAGTGCCCCCAAAGATAGAAATCAAGGGGGGTGAGATCTGGGGATCTGGGAGGCCACTCCACAGGACCACGCCGACCAATCCAAGCATCCGGAAACTGCTGATCCAAATACCGACGCACGTGAAGACCATAATGAGGTGGAGCTCCATCTTGCTGGAAGTAAACTGGGAAGTTACCTTCCTCGTTTAGCAGGGATGGGAAAATCTCTTCTTGCAACATGTTAAGATACCTTTCGGCATTAAGATTTCCACTGACAAAAATTGGTCCAATAATTCTGTCACCCCATATCCCGGCCCACACCATCACTTTACCGGCACCTTGCATCTTCGTCGGACTCAGCCAGTTAGGGTTAGCATTACTCCAATAACGTATGTTTTGCCGATTAACCTCTCCATTGACGTAAAAATTTGCTTCATCAGTAAACAAGATCTTACGTCAAACGCATATTCTTAGGGTATCTGAAACATAAAAACAAACGTTTAATTTTTCCTATGTATGGAAACTTACGGCCCACCCTGTGTATATATATATATATATATAATGTTATTTGTAGTCGGGGGTGGTATGACGTCATGTTACTCTGCGACTTAATTAGTTTGTTGGTTTCTGTTCTGGCTATTTTTTTTTTCCTAATTGGATCAGTTTGGTGGTGTTTGTGATAGATTTATGACGTGCCGTTCGTGTGGTTTAGACTTTGAGAACTTGATTCGTCATGTGCCCTAGATGATTAATTGAATGCCCGGTTAGGTCAACTGTACGCCCTTTATGATTAGTTAGGTTAAGTCGTGATATTTTCGTTAGTTTAAACGAAAATGACGAGAGCAAACTTTTCTGGTTAATTTTGAGGTGTTTTGCACGTTTCCTGCACGTTTCCTGTGGTAATGCGTCGTTTACGAGATCTCGTAACATGAACATATTAGGTTATGCCTTATTGTATAAAATGTAGTAAAAAATACATTTCTCAAGTGTATTTTGGTGTGCTTTGTTCGAATATGACCTTCATTTCTTGTGCAAATGAACAGAAATACAGTTGTTATTGCATGGCCCAAACACGTATTTCTGTTCATTTGCACAAGAAATGAAGGTTATATTTGAACAGCACACCAAAATACACTAGAAAAATGTGTTTTTTATTTCAACTTCAGGCCATGTCATTTGCGACATAATTACCCCGACTCTGATTATTATCATGACCAAGCTCTCCTTCCAGTGCCTCACTGATGACTCCTACATTCTACCATGAGGACATACCTCCGTGCACAGAGACTACCGTCTTCGCTTCTATGCGCGCCGATTTCTGAACTCCCACCCCAGGGACGGAGCTGGCACTTCACTGAAGCGGTCCGCTCTTTCCTTGACCTTTCCAACATGCCCGCCCCCTCAGTTATCCCCATCTCATACAACATCTACCCTCCCCGGCTCCTCATC